>OZ007590.1:99831756-100376756 GCA_963931845.1 Maratus michaelseni
TTGTAAAAATGCCCATAACTTTACCCAAATGCGTTCACAGCCGTTTTAATCCAACTTTACCCTGAGAAAATCGAGGCTAACGAAAAAGACAGGCTACCGCGGTCCATTCCACTTATCTTTTTTTACAGACCGCTAGAGTGACGTGATGCTCTTTTCGTACACCTGCATTGGTGGATTCGAGCATCACGTGATTCCCGCGGTCTGTAAAAAAAGATATGCGTAAAGCACCGCGGTAGCCTTTCTTTTTCGTTAGCCTAGGAGAAAATCAGATGACGTCATTCTCCAATTATACGAGTAACCCGCGTTTCGGTCTCTGAACGTGCTCTTATTAATAACACTGACAGATAAACGTGGTTTTGTCTGAAATTGAAAACACTGGCTTGATATTAAGAAGAGCTTGTATATTAAACAAGAAGATATAAAGAAGGCTTGTATATTAAACAGCCGAATCAAACAGGCTCGGACTGGCCCACCGGCCCATCGGCCCGAGGGCCGGTGCGCCCTCAGCCAAGGAAAATTTCGCGCCCTTAGGTCGCTCCAATATTTTTGCACAGACATATATTATGATTAGTGTACTAAATTTCGAGAATTTGCTTAGGGATAATCATCAACTAATAGACAGATAGCAAAAGAGAGAGATTTTTACTATCATAAAGAAAATGAAAATACATCGAAGGAATTGTCAGAATCAGAAACCAAAGCGGACGTGTTTGCATATGATTGAGTATAGAAAACGGACACCTAGGAAAAGTTTTAATAGCCCTGGCGTGCCCTGGTTACTAAAGCTTACGCCCATGTGCTACTCCAGCGCCTTGAGAGAGATTTTTTTTCATCGGTTCTTAGGATGATATTTTTTAGGTCTTAATCTCAGATCAAATATTTTGCTACCCTCTACTGTAATACCCAGGGGACCTTGCGCCTTTTTAAAGCTGTCCCTGAATGGACCTATAATTGAAACCATGCTTATCGAAAAAGTAACTTTAAAAAAAAAAGATATAAATATTAGAAGGCAAAAACGTTTTGTGCGGATTTTGTTGTTGACTGGAAAACATAACTTTTCGAGGAATAAATACAACCTCGATGACACTTCTGAATTGCAATTCTGCAAGCTGGGATCGCGCGGCCAGCGTTTTTTCATTCAAAATACCTACCAAAATTTTCTTTTAGCTTTATTTAATGACAGCCTTTCCGTAATTAAATAACTATTCGGAAATTCTGGTATGTATTTTAAATAAAAAAATTGCTTTATTTAATCACGGAAAAATCTATCATTAAATAAAGCAATGATTACTATTCAGAAACTTTTGTAGGTTTTTTTAATTATAAAACGATAGCAGCAAAATCCTGTCGCTTGCAGGATTACAATTCCCGGAGGAGTTCTTTCAATTATGGAAACTTAATTTCCTTTGATCTCTAACTATGATAAGAAATTTGCAAATCATGGGAAGCGTGTACTGAGAAAAACAAATTTACTCAATTATTTTAGCTGTTAAAGGCTACTAATCGCTATTTTTGATGTCAGTTTTCAGTAAAACCTTTTTGTAGTGCGATATCAATTCAGCATATTCCAAATGCTGCAAGTGTAATATTTTCACAAGCAAGAGTTATTTCCACATTCAAATACCCCTATCTATATTTGGACATTCAAATACTGCTATAGTATGTAGTACTTTTTCAAAAGAAAAAAACCAAGCATGAGTTTTCAAAATTTCTATTTCTATACTGAAAGTACATTTTTGTTCTCGATATAAATATTTTTTGAACGAATTTTGCATACTGAATCTTTATTTTGTATGTGTGATGAGGCCACCGTCAGAGACGACATTTAAGGATTCTATTTTACTAAAGACAAAAAAAAAGCTGTAGTAAATAAACAGCATTTGCTGTCAGATTATATCAGAAATTGCATCTATACCATGTTTATAACTGACTTGAGAACTAATTCATATTATGTCAAATAAATATATATTCTTTAAATAGAGGTTGGAGCTCTTATCACTGATATTCTTGCATTTTAGTAGTCATAAAAGTAAAATTTATTTGCAGAATAGTTTTAGAGATATTTGTTTAAATACAAATGCAAAATGAGGAAACATTTCTTAAACCAAGGAAACTAAATTACAAGCAATTTTAATAGGTAATTCTGGAAGGGTCATTCAATGCAAAATGAGCAAATCAGCTGTGGCTGACATGTCATAGATTTTAATGAAAATCAGCATATAAGTAGATCATATTTATTTATGAGTAAATGTAAAATAACAGATTTCAGGATTGTTTATTTAAGTATTAAAACTTACATTAAAAGTTGATATAAGATCGAGGTTGTGTCTACATGCTTGAAATTTCAATTTTCATTATTAGCCGTAGGAGTGGAAAGACTATATCAAAAATTATTTATAATTAAGAATGAATAATAAGTAACAGATTGGAAACATTTAGTAACTGTCCTTTATTCCATAATGAGAAAAAAATAATAATGAAAAATTTTGAGAGGAAAATGCAATATTTTTATTATTTGTTTTACTATGTGGCCACGACTTTTTTTTTAATTTTTGCTCATTTTGCATGGAATGACCCAGAAGCATAATTAATTTTTGGTTAAAAAATCAAAAGATTAGTTGAAGTTTCTAATTAAAATGGGATCAATTGTTTGCATATTTTAATATTATTATTAGAGCAGTTTTGCAAGCAAACATAACTGTTGGTCAAATGGGAACTCATATCTTTAGACCGACGATTAGCTTGGCTCAGCTATTGGAAGTAGCCAAACTCAGCCGTTGGCCAACGAAACTAGAAAACAATGGACTAATGATGTCCAACAATTCTGTGTCTGCTTAAGTGAAAAAAGAATTGTATAAAAGTGAAAAGTTGGTCAAGTCATATCTCTCAGCTAGACGACGGTTTAAAAAAAATCATAAATACCGTCAAACTTGTAATAATGTCTGAAATTGCTTTTACAGTCCTGGAAAAAAAAACAAAATCACCCCCTACCAATTCTTCTAAAACTAATTGTAAAAAATCTATAGGTTACTAACCCATTGGAAATAATGTCTACTATAATTAAAGCTATGGATTAAGTATGTTACAGGAGGAGTCGTTTACATATTAATAATTATACCAACTTTGAGTTTTCAAATAATAACACATGTTTTTGAGACCCTATTTGAGTTCATTGGATCGATACAGCCCAGGACAAGGTATAGTTTAAATACTTTATGTTAAAATTTCATAGAGTTAGAAGAGTTTAAAATTTGAGAATGGTAATCTTAAAAATCCATTTGAGAAACTTATAAAAATCATTCGATAGAATTTTTATTTATTTTTTTAATGAAATACACTTTATAGAACCAAGTATATTCCAGGTTTTTTGTATCCAAAGACATATTTTTAATTATGAAAGTTATTAATAAATTCATTTTAAAAATTATGAATTATCACCTACATTATTTTTTGTATAAATAAAAATCTGTGTGTAAGTGTACAGTTCATTTGAATAATTAGTTTTCAAGATGCAGAGAACCTTCCTAGGGGATCGCCTTCTGTTTTCAAATAATCTACAGAAAGTAGCACTTAGAAATTTACTAGAAACATTTTGTAGTGTTTACTTTTATATAAAGAAAGTTTATTATAAATTTTAAGTTCCTGTATAATTTTGCTGCTGACTAAATGGGTGTTCAGTAGTTTTTCTTGTAAGATTTAAATTTTATTTTCCGAAATTTTTCTTTAAATCCCTAACACATTTTCTTTTATAACTCAATGAAGAATTAAGATAAGTATATTCCCAGGCTGTCTTGATCCAGAGAACTCAAACATAGGTGTTACAATTTGAAAAATCAACGTTCGTGCATTTTTTTAAATGTAGACAATACCCGAAACAAAATTTTCGAGTATAGTTTAATAGCAGAAATTATTCCCAATAAATTGGTACCTATGTATTTTTTTATATTTTATTTGCAGGATAATTAGTAAGGGGGTTGGGTTGATTTATGACGGCCAGTTATCAACACGAGGGAATCAACACGAGGGATATAGGGCCTAGGGGGGAGTGCCCTCCGTGGGGGTCATTTTAAGGGATCCTAACCCGTATTTACGCAAGGTTCGAAGAAAACCACGGAAAACTCCGACCGGTTAGGTCGACGAGCGCGACAGGGGTTTGAACCCAGCACCTCCCGTCTACCAGCTTCGAGAGCAGAACCTCTCAGCCACTGATAATTAGTAAGGAGTGATCACTTTTATATCATGACTGTTCTAAGGTATCTATTGACAAAAGAATAAAGTAGGATACAAAGTAATCTGTATTTAACTTTCTAAAGTTTTTGAATATTACATGAAATGGCTTGAAAAACTGTGTAGCATTATGTAGAATGAATGAAACTTCAAACTTGCACTGGGAATATATAGCGAAGTGTTGTCTATCTAAACTCAGGAATATAATATTAAGCCCTTTTCCTACTTGGTGCTATGCGAATATGTTAAACTTTGTCAAGTCCAGACACAGCACAAGTAAGTAAAATTGATTTAAGTTCGTTAAAATGTTTGCGCCCTCTGAAAATTCAAGGTCTGCGCCCTTTTCCTTGGCCCAGTCCGACCCTGGAATCAAAGGTTCTCCAAATTCAGACTACACACTAGTTGTTTTAAATCCATGATGATTTTACTATTATATCATGTATTTTCTATCGAAGAAAAAGAAAGTAATTCCTGCACTCATACTTCTTGAGTCCGTTTCAATATTAAATCCGGCGATCGGCGAATGTGAATAGAATAGTTACAATTTAATAATTTAAGATATTAGTTTCGGTACTAAGTTCAAAGACTACGGAATTTCATACGCTTGTGCAGAAACACTGCCGGGAACAAGAATCATTCAAAGCATGAACACAGATCTAAAGAAGGAAATCTAACACGAAATAGCAGTGTTGAATTCAGGGGGTGGCAGTCCCCCCTGGAGCATTGAAATGTCTCCCCCGCAAGACTTGAGATTTCATACTTTTAAAGGTCAAAAAGTGCAATTTCTTGGAAACTGTATAATGTCCCTCCCCCCCCCCCCCCCGGAGCCTCAGAAATCCCTCGCGGGGAAAAATGTCTGAATTCAACACTGCGAAATAGCCTTTCCATTCCAAGAAGAAAATCATTCCTAGATAAATGTCTCAAATATGTGATGCATGTGTAGGACAGCTTCTCCATACATCACCACTTCATCTGCTTCTTTAAATCGTCTGTCGTTTGGTGGATATCTGATATACAGTTTCAGTTTGATGTTGTAGGTGGCGCTGCCTTAGCAGGGATTCTCACCAGCTGCGCAGTACCGTGCGCGTAGCTGTGCAGCTACCATTTCGTTCCAAAGTCTCGACATGATATTAACCGAGGCCAACGAAAAAGAGAGGCTACCGCGGTGCTTTACGCATATCTTTTTTTACAGACCGCGGGAGTCACGTGAGGCTCGAATGCACCAATGGAGGTGTACGAAAAGAGCATCACGTCACTCTAGCGGTCTGTAAAAAAAGATAAGTGGAATGCACCGCGGTAGCCTGTCTTTTTCGTTAGCCTCGATATTAACCCTATTACGTTAAAGGTCCTTCTTTAGTTCTATGTTCATGATTCAAAAAGTGATTCGTTTCCTATAACCACCGTGCCGGTACCATAGAACTTACTATAATATAGACCCGCCTGCCGGAGCTCTAACCACGGCCTTTTAAAATCAAGTCAAGTGGACGAAAGAACGGATCAGCTAATGACAGCGCAGGATTCTTTCCTATGTCCGTACCAATGTAAAGGTTGCTTATATGCGACCGGGTGTATGTGTATGACAAATTTGAGCATGCGCCCTTTTCTAATTTAGACTAAAGAGCGGCGACATAGAGGAAAAAAGGGGAACAGATGCTTTACACTCACGCAGATATGTTTGACAACTTTTTGGTTGGCGCAATTTTCAAGCCCGCGCCAAACCAATAACTTAATACAATGGCTAGGTCGCCATTAAAGGAAAAAATCCCCTAAATTTGGCGACTTTTTTCCTTTTTATAACCGATAAAAAAAAAAAAAACTGTGCGTGAGTGTATGACATCATAGCCAAAAAAGGATTTGTTTGAATGGTTGAGACGATGTTGGACAAATATTAATCGCCAACCATCTTGGCGTAACTTGTCACACTCGTCTAGGCAAATGTCGCCCATAAGGAAAGGGCATGTTTACAAACAAACACTTCCATCAACCAATCTACCCCTGCATTTTTGTCGCAGCTATCATTGCAGGAAACGTCATGGCGACGTACGCCAATCATATCATAGACCGGTTTAACATAGACCAATCAAATCCCTCCATCTCATGTGTACTGTAGGAGCCGTAAAGGACGAACAGATTTTTCTCCCAAACCAACAGTAGTTTAACCAACAGTGACGTCAGTTGCCCTTTCCTTATAGATATTGGCGATTCAAGCGCTCGAATACGCTATTTGGTGGAGATAAATATAACTTTTCGCTCCAGGAAAATCGCAAGCAAGCACATTGAATTACATGTATTTTTAATTTGTTCAGAATGATTATTTTTTTGCACAACTTCAGATTTCATGTGATTTTTCCGTGTTATATGAAAAAGTAAAAATTATTCGAATTTGAAAATCTAGAACTTTCAGACGCATTTCATTCTATATGACAGTACCCAATCAGATGGCAAGCTACGGTTTCGTCTGCGGAACATGGTTGGAAAAGAAAAAACAGTTGGAAGCATTCGAAAAAGACATCAATTTTTTGAAGCGACTGAATGAATTCCAGTTGATACTTCATGAAAAAGCATACAAGAATTCCTTTACAATCTTAATAAAAGGAACTACTGAATAGATCAAAAAGCTTTTGTTTGTTGTTGTTGTTTTCAGTTGTTTATTATTATTTTTTTTTGCAAAATTTCTGGTTAGGTTGCGAATGGCAACGCGTGACTGTGACTTGTTGCTGTGTGTAATTTGGGTTGTGGTTGGTTTGGTTACAATCAGAAGGAATAATGTAAAGCGTGTGGTGAAATCTTGATTAGTAACATCTGATTGCAGTGGGATAAAAATACGTAACTAAAGAATAAATCAAAATTTAATATCATACAAGTTTCAGTGTTGTTACAGATCCGATTTTCACTTGGATACTATTTGATTACTATTGATTGTTTACTGTTGTTTTGGATGTCAGATTGTCAACTGAGCGGAAAACCTCATTATGTACATAGTACAATTTGAAAATCTCCCAGGTAAGTTTGAGCTAAGGAATGTTAAACTATTTTGGTTGTAGAATGTGTATAATATTTTTAAAAATTAACTTTGTTTCGAGTTAACTTTTTTAACTGTATGTGTACTGTATATTCCATGTTTCTCCATAGCAATTTTTTGATCAATGATCCAATTTTAAGAGACACCTCACTTGTTAATATATTTGTTGTTAGATCATGATGATGATCTACTGACGGTTGATTCAAGCTGATCATTTATTTTTCTTGTTTTATTTTTGAATTTTTTCGGGTTTGCTTTTACCAAAAATGCACTGGTTTTATTTTACTTAGGGATCACTTCTTACTGCTTATGTAAAATGTTTTATATTGCTATGCGAAATGTGTTGACGACAGTTTTATGCGTGCACTTCTGAACATGTGCTTAAATGTGTATAAATTATCTTGTTGTTAAAAACGTCCTGATTATTTACAAAAATACTACATTTGTGTGCAGTTCACGCAATCGTATAACGTCAATTATTACTAAAGAAATCGGATTCTCAGCGCTATATATAATAAATCTTATTGACTAATGTAATCTGTTCCTGGGAGATTTTGATGAGTTTATATAATTTTAATTTAACTAATGGGATTGCTTTAAATTTATGCAAACATAATATATATATATAAAATATGTAATCTACAAATAGTAAATAGCTAGATAATTAATTATGTCTGCACAAATTATAGGAAATATGTAATAATTATATTGAAGATGTAAGCAATATAATAAAGAACACTTATAAATTTGTACTTTTGGCAGACTTAGATATTAGGTTACAAAATGGTCGTTTATCTATCTTTTTATTATTTCTTTTGAAGCACTGATATATTGAACTGCAGTAAATGCACCTCTAAGAGTAGTTTTCGAAGTTTTTTTTTTAAATGTGAATTTAACAATTCTGTTAATTGTTTATGTTAAATTTTGAATTTAAATTACAGTAAAGGATTTTGTATGCGTTTCCTTATTACTATGTTGTTATGTACATTGATTATTCTTGGTTTAAAGCATTTCTATATAAAACTATTAAAATATTTCTTTATTATGTCAGATTGCCATTGCTTCTTTGATGAATTGCTATGAAAATGCCTGTTTTGTTCTATACAATTATTGCTCATTTTATTACTAAAAATTGTTCCTTCTATTGTTTAACACAAACACAGATAAAAACAATAAAATATCATATTTTACAGATTCAAATGTTGTAGCGAATAGTAGGGGAGACCGGTACATACTGGACCTATGGGCACAGTGGACCACCCTGTAATATTTTATTTATTTAATTTTTTTTTAAGCTTCTCTTATATCCTAATAGACAACAGCACTGCACTGATTATTTATAGCCTTCAGAAAATATATGTTTAGCTCAGATTGAACTATTTTATCCTGATTGGTTGTTTTGAGCTTCTAAAAGTAAAATTTTTCATCATCATATTTTTATTTTTTTAGTAATTACTAAAGGTTGTAGATAAACAAAATAAAACAGCTTTTTCGCAAAGCTAAGAAACTTGTTTTTATTTTACTTTAAAGTTAATATGTTTAAAAGAAAGCTATAAACAATATTAATATGATTATTTATTGAACTTCAACATAGGGTACAGTGGACCACCCACTCCTGAGGCACAGTGGTCCACAATCCACTCTGCTCCTTTAATGCAGAATGTTCAAAATATTTAATAATTGCTTATTTTCTATAAAGAAAGATTGTTTTAAAGTAGATTTAACTGTAAAATAAACAAATAAAAATAACAATTTATTTAACAGGGTAAGAAATATTTTGTTTTGTATTTACTGCCTTTGATAAATATAACTGTAGTCTAATTGTTGATGATTCTATTCAAGTAATATTCATGAGACACAAATTGAATGGAAATCAGTTTATTTCTCCCGAAACTGTAGATGAATCTGCTGTTGATGTCAATGATTTCCTAATGTTGCTCTCAGACCCAAAAATATTTCTTTTAAATTCCAGGCTCAATCTTACTCATAAGTACTTTGGAATTTCATTTGCAAATTTTAATGTGCGCTGATTTTTTTGTACTTAAGTAATAACTTCAACTAAATTGCAATTGTTCCTGTATTAATCTGTTATTATTTTCAAAATATAATTAATTTTTTGTTTTTGTTTCAAAATTTATATTACTATGTTATTTTGTGGGTGAAGGGGCAACAAAAAAGAATTAGATTAATGAAAAATAGATTTATCTTGTATTTTAGATAATACCTAATAGTGGTCACTGTACCCCGGTGGGTGGACCAGTGTACCCCGCTTCCGGGGTACACTGGTCCATTTTATAAGTGTATATAAGTTTTTTTTTTTTTTTTTTTTTAAATGGATTGAAAACTATGTTGTGAGAAAATTATGATGGATATAAGAAGGTTTAAGGAATATTCAAAAATATTTTCATACAGATCGGTCAGTCTGTTAAAGAGAAAAAAAATGTTAACTGTAATTGTGGTCCACTGTGTACCAGTCTCCCCTATTCTAATTTGAATGTAAAAAGTCCATTCTATTCAATTTTCGAATTGTATCTATCTAAAGAAATTGATAATGGAAGCTGCTGCGAGGACAACATCCAAGAAGTTGTTTCGGCAAAATCCTGGAACAAACAAGACATCCGATTAATGGAAGCTGCTGCGAGGACAACATCCAAGAAGTTGTTTCGGCAAAATCCTAGAACAAGCAAGACATCCGATTTGGCGATTTTTTTTTTTTTTTGGCACATGCCAAACCAGAAAAATTGGCAACCCCCAAATTCAACCCAATCAGAATGCGTTCTTCCTATGGCAAACTTATCACTAAGTAAACATCGATTTTATTTTGTTTTGTGACTATTTACAAAGTTTTAGCAAGTTTTTTTTTCACGATTCTTACAAACATTTAGCAATGTTTTCCTCCGTATTTTTCTATTTTTACATACTTTTAGCAATATTTCCTCCAAATATTTCGATTTTTACAAACTTTTAGCAATTTTTTCCTCTGGTATTTTCTATTTTTACAAATTTTTAGCTATTTTGTCCTCTTTGCTTAAATTTTGTAAATTGTCACAAACGGAATAAAATCAATATTTACTTTATGAAAGAAATTCTCATAGAAACTGTGTAGGTAGTGAGTTCTTTCCCACAAAGCACACAGGCATGAAATGCATGAAACTCATTTAATCAGCAGTTAGTAACTTATATATGTACGCTTCCTGTATATTAACTGACCACCACCACCCCCCTCCCTGATGCATGAAACTCGTTGGGCAGCAATCTGTAGAATGCATGAAATTCATTCAAGCAGCGGTTAATAACTTATATATGTATGCTTCACGTACATTAACCGAACCCCCCCTCCCCCCCAATGCAATTAACTGAGGATTCTTATGTGATAAAACAAGTATATTTAACATTAACCTTATGTGGACCGTTTCTGTTCTGCAGCATTCTATGCTTATAAGTGGGGTATGCAATTATTTGTTTCCCGATTAAGTAAGGCTGATTATATATATATATATATATAACATTTAATATATTCAATGAAAAGAGAAACTGAGAAGAAAACACTTCCAAATCCTTTTATTACTAAATATGAATATTTTAATGCCAATTTTTTACAAGGTCTTTGGATACATATTTTATATAACACTAGACCCTTACTTTGTTTGGAAAGATTTTCATTTAAAAGAATAAAATCAAAACAGACCAGAGCATGCATAGCACTCCTGGTGTACACTACTGAAGGCATACCTAGTATACGCTCCAACAGGAGGCTCGTAAAAATATAAAATCATTCAGGTTATAGAATTTTAGGTATATTTAAGGTTATTACAGGCCCGGGGAATGGCATGGTGGTCAGTTAGTAAACCATAAAATTTTCTAACCAATCGGCTGAATCCTATAGTTTGTTTTTTGATGAGCAGAATTCTTTAAATTTTCAGAAAATAGTTTCTGTTTTTAATTAGTTGATCTCCAATTTTGTTGTAAGTAATAAAACAACAACAAAATAAATAAAAATAAAAAGTAATTATGCAACAAGCATAAATTATGAAACACTTTCCAACATTTTCATATATTGTACCAAAACTTTTTGCTGTTTAATAAGGAGAAATATTGTGTCAAATTAGTACTAACATGTTTCATAATTTATGCTTGACTGACGTGTAATTTGGAAAACACAAACATGTTTGAAAACCCAATTCTAGCAATTATCTACCATTTGTATTCTGAAAAATATTCAAATTATTTTGTGCAGCCTTGTTTTGTATATAATGATACATAGTATGCAAAAAATTTAGTTCAGTTAGGAAATGCATAATACAATTGAAAGTTCCCCTTCAGAAATTTCGGTTGAATCCTCAAACAAGGGGCGATACTTGGCGGCGTCGAAGTTGGCAAAGCGATAAATGAGATTTTCTTGCTACTAGTTCATTTGTTATGTTTCTTCCACGCCTTCTGTGGTTGATTGGTTGGTTTATTGTTGTTTGTTCTGGAGATTGTATTGTATTTTGAGCTCAATGCAAAGATGTAAGAATTTTGATTGGATTATTGTGTGTCAGATTTCTGGAATTACGTTTGTGGAATGTATTTTGTGAAGTTTAATGATTTGACGTTTTGTGGTATGTTATAGAAGGATAATTCCTGTGAAATAATTAAGAAAAAAATGAAAGATGAGAAATATGGGTGTTATATATATATTATTGTAGTGGCAACACTATTTTTCTATAGACGTTTTGGCAACAAGACAGTTTATTTTTGTATTCAATACATGCCGCTACATTTGCTTGTATATGTTTATTAATGCTAATTAAAAGATGGATTAAATACAAACAAAAGGTAAGTGAATTTTTGTTGATTTTATTGAAGTATGAGTTTCGTATATTCTAGAACCGCTGCACGTTGAGGTTCGTGCATTCAGAGGGGTTTTTTTTTCAGAAAATGTGCGCGAAGCGTTCATATATAAGTTAGTAATCGCTGCTTGTATGAGTTTCGTATATTCTAGAACCGCTGAACGTTGAGGTTCGTGCATCCAGAGGGGTTGTTTTTTTCGGAAAATGTACACAAAGCGTTCATAGGTTCATATATATGTTACTAATCGCTGCTGGTATGAGTTTTGTATATTCTAGAGACCGCTGCACGTTGAGTTCCATACATCCAGAGGGTTTTTTTTTTTTTTCGAAAAATGTACGCTTAGCGTACATATGTAAGTTAATAACCGCATGTTTGTAAAAATTGAAATATCCGGAGGAAATATTGCTAAAAGTTTATAAAAATAGAAAAATACGGAGGAAAATATTGCTAAAAGTTTGTAAAAATAGATAAATACGGAGGAAAATATTGCTAAAATGTAAAAATACAAAAATACAGAGGAAAATATTGCTAAATGCTTGTAAAAATCGAAATATCCGGAAGAAATATTGCTAAAAGTTTGTAAGAATACAAAAATACACAGGTAAATATTGCTAAAAGTTTGTAAAAATCGTGAAGAAAATATTACTAAAACTTTGTAAATAGTCGAAAAAATGAATAAAATCGATGTTTATTTTGTGAAGAAGCTTGTCGTATGCGTTCTGATTGGGTAGAATTTGGAGGTTGCCGAGTTTTGGGTTGGCGCATGTCAAAAAAATCGCCAAATCTGGGGTCGCCCTTGTTTGAGGATTTTGCCGAAATTTCCAATATGTGCTCGAATTCCTTTGCGCTGTCTTGTATATCATCTATAGAATTTATACACACCAAGTAATGCAAAAAATTATAGTTAAATTTAAAAACACATCGTAGACAGTACTATAACCGAATTTTTTTTGTGTGTGCCTGTAAATATGCTATGCTTCATCTTCTTCAGAATGGATGTTGTATTGTACATCAATCATGTATACTATCAATTTCAGTATTTTAAAAATAGTTTAACTTCATTAAAATACACTGAAACGACTTTCCCACTTAATGTATTAACAGAATTCTTTTATGTGTCCCTATAAACAAACTACAAGGGTAGTTTGATAAGTTCTTGGCCTGACACAGTGATTGAACAAGTATGACCAAATGACAATAATATTTGTAAAGTATGATCCTTTAGATGACATGTTGGCGAGTTTCAGACGCGTGAGTTTATTCGTTATTGCTTGGCGATAAAGTAAAGTAAACAAGTTTTGACATTTTCTGAAAATGGAAAAAAATGAAATTCAAGCTATCATAAAATACTTTGTTAAAAAAGGGCTAACCCTCATGGACATACAAAAAGAGTTACATTCCACCTTAAAAGATTCTTGTCCTTTGTATTCAACGATAAAAAAGTGGGCTGCTGAATTTAAAACATGTTAGGAAATCCATTCATGAGGATGAATGCTCAGGATGTCCAAAAACCACTATGATTGACAAATCGGCTTAAAAATTCACAATGCCATATTGAATGATTGCCGATTGAAGATAGGAGAACTTGTTGACATTGCAAACACATCAATAGACTGTGTCCACTACATTTTACATGATGGTTTGGATATGAAAAAGCTTTCCTCTCGATGCGTGCCGTGTTTGTTGAATGTCGACCAGAACCGCCAAAGAATGAACATTTCTCAAGAGTGTTCTGAAATGTATTGTGTTGCAAGTTGAAAAACAAAATGAAATATTGTCAAAAATCTTGTATTTTCTTTGTCAGACCGAGAACTTTTCGAACCACCCTTATATTGGTCTGCACTCAAGAGTGTGTCTTAAATGTATTGAGTTGCAAGGGGACTACCTTGAAAAATAATATGAAATTATGTCAAAAATCTTGTGCTTTCACAGTCAGGCCGAGAACCTATCAAACTACCCTTGTATAAATGCTACACACTTCATTTTGAAAACCAAATATGCCACGGTGAACCTCAATAACATATATTAATTACATGACAAACCGAGTATATTTATGCGAGTTAGAGCACGGATAGACAATCGGCCGAATTCATATTATACTTTTCAACTTTGTTAAAAAGGGTTACAATGAAAAAGACATTTAGAATATATTTTTATTAAGTTTTTATGCTATAGTTTTAGTGCTGTAGTCTTAAAACAACTTAGAAGGTGTACATTTAGACACTATTTTCTTTTATAACAATGTTTTGTTAGCAACTCAAGATGCTGGGTATGGTAAATACTTCTTGGAAAATCCTGCAGGGTATACCATACCCACAGTGTATAAAGTTTTATTTAAGAAACAGAGTATATAGAGTTATAGAGTTTCTTAAACAAATCCAGAAAGTATAGATATGCAGGGGTGATTGTGTTCATGTTATATACCTGCATTCAGGTATTTTTTTCATTTTCAGTACTGAAATTCCAGCTTTTCTGATAGTTAAATTCATAAAATATGTCTAAAATATCAATTTCATATAATTGCTAAACATAATTAAAATTCATATTTTTCATAATATGACCTCCTTGTAATAAATTATATGTTCAATTCCCCCTCTCTCCAAATGAAAACGGTTTCTCGCTAAAATTGCAGGTATTATTTCATGAACCTACAATCATCCCTGGTATACGGTACATACTACCGTATACCCACTACTACACTGCTGGTATTTTCTAATATTAAGTGTAAAACTTTTATAAGTTGACTATTTTGAAAATACCAGATATATTGGATATTTTTTATATTTTCGAAAGTGAAAAGTATCATGGCATTTACAAACTCTGCAGTTTACATTGTCATGTCCCCAACATGTAAAAAATGAAAGTGCTTTTCAATCATTTTAGGACATCCTATATTGTTCTAAATAAGTGCAATAAATGATATTATCTCTCTATATTAAAAAAAAGTAACCACCGCCGCGTCCGCCGCTGTCAATTAAGATTTTGTGCCTTGAAGTCTTTCTGGACTAATATCCAGAAAACTATTGCAAATAAAAATTTAAAAATTGGTGGTTTTATAAAGAAATGTTCGATAAACACGCTGAAGTAGACAGTTTTTAAATCGAAGAATTATTTTAAGAGATATTTAAAATCAAAGTTGGTCAAAACAGTTTTCTTATAAAAGTTTTATAGAAACGAAAACTATGCACAGGAATTTAAACATAATTTGTAAGGATATAGTTGACAAGGTTGGGGTGTGCTGCAGACTGCAATTATTTTTTCAATTTGACTCATTTTTTGAGGTTATATTTCAATTTTTTATTCAAAATTTTCATTATTTTGACGATTTATTTCATATTTCATAAATTCCATTATTTGAATCGTTGCCAATTTGTAAAATGGCGCACGTAATAATATTCCCTTTCAATTAAGAAATGTATTAACACATGACTATTAAAAACAGAAATAAAACTTTTAAATAATAATTAAATGGTCACGTGTTAAAAGCAATAAATGTAGAAAATAACGGAATAAAAAATATACTTGCGCGTGAATATTAAAAAGATAAATAATTAAATTATTCCGCGTTTTCAAAGCATCAAGTAGAGTAAGATTAATTTATTTCAACAAAATATTTTATCTATTATTGCAAATTTTAAAACAGCGTAATTAATAATATTTCCCTTCAATTAAAAGCTATATTTTTACGTTTAATAATTACGTGTAAATCAACGAAATAACTAATAAATTGGTAAAATATAATTAAAAATACAGATAAACGTTGAATTAAAGATCACTCGATGACATAACTACCACGCGTACGCATCTGGTATCAATTGAATGCGACGCCACAGATATGCACTTTTGGCTTTAAATCCTATATTTTGGCGACAGTTCATTTCTTTTATAAAAAGTAGTAGTCGGGATAATGGAGTAATACCCAATTTTCAATAGTATCCACGGGTCGATCCAGGAAAAATTTGGGAGCTATTTAGGGCCACTTCACAAAATTCAATTTGATAAAATGGGCCCCTTCACAAAAATCAATTTGATAAAATGGGTGCCTTCACAAAAATCAATTTGATAAAATGGGTCCCCTTCACAAAATTCTATTCCATAAAAACTTACTATTTATTTTGTGATGTTTTAAAATGTGTAATTTGTAAACAAACAAGTTCACCAGAGCGGAAAAAGGGATTTAAAAAAGGTTTTGTTTATAAATGCTTGTGGTTCGAATTTGATTAACTGGATTTCAACTTTCGTTGCAAAATGTTATTTTTCACAAAAATATAATGAATTTCACAAAAATAACCTTTACTTTTCACAAAATGGGCCCCAAGAAAAAAAACCTGCATCGACCCCTGGTATCGTTATAAAATTTCCCGATGCCATGACATTGCTTACTCTTATCCATTTTGCACGAGTTGATTTTCAAATGTTTAATTAACCTTATTTTATCAACAGTTGTTAGCTGTCTCGACAGCAGTTGATTCGGCTTTAAAATCCCTTGGTCAAAGGAAAATGAATGGAAACCCGATTATAGCAGATATTACAGCGAGCAGCCGATTACAGCAGGTCGTTTAATTATAATTCAATCTTCCGCAATCGTTTTAAGGTTGATCAAATCAGTGTGTTTTTACAGTTTGTGGTGTCAGAACGGGGGTTGGCGAGCATAGCTCGTAGGGGGCAGAGCCCCCTAGTAACTAAACAAAATGTTCCCGTTGCATGTGTAACCTTTGTGTCTGTAGACAAGTAAATTAACATTAATAAAATTCAAAATATCTGCATTTCATGTTATTAAATCACAAGTTAAGTTTGATAACACACAAACTCTTTGCAGTAAAATTTACTTGTCTAACAAGGAGAGGTTCCTAGCAGGGCCTGACTAATGCAAGGGCAGCTGCCTCGGTCCCCCCGTTTGAGGGGGTCCCTCCATGGGAATAATTACGATTTTATTAAGAGGGTGCCAAACGGTTAAAATTTGTCAAAAGTGACCAATATTCTTACATTTTCAAAGATTTAGGAAGTGCGGTTTCCCTTTCCCCTTTTTGATTCCCATAACCCCCCTCCCCCCACCCCTAAAGGTGAAAATAAGGAATTTTGCTTAGTGGCCACTGGCCGGTAGGTTGATTTGTTTTAGTAGCCAGTGAGTGGCGAGTGATAATTTCTTTAGTAGCCAGTAAATACATATTATGTCACTGAATATTTAATTTAAAATATATATAATTAGTTTTCAGTAAAGTAATTTATGTACTAAATAAAAATATTTTAATTTATATTGCTTTGAATAAACTTGAAATACTAATTTCCAATCTATTTTAAGTTTTAAAATAATTTAGCAGCAAAGTTATACCCAACATGCTTATGTAGTTAACTACATAAGTCTGACTAAGCTTAAGTACTTGTGTAGCTAACTACATAAGTACCTTTTTCAAAAAAAATATTCGTCTAGAATTAAGATCTGACAAAAATAAAATAGGTATGTTTATACGTACTAAGAAATAACCCACAACATGATATACATTACACGTGCAGAACCTCTAGCCAGCGGACCAAAAGTGGCTAACATCTTCAGAAATTCAGAAAATGTGTATTTCGTCAATTAGTCCAGAAAAAATTGCCAATTTTGTCATTCGGGAGCGTAAAAATCATGAATTTTCACCATTCGGGAGCGTAAAAATCATGAATTTCCATCATCCGGGAGCGTAAAAATCACAAATTTCAGCGATCGGGTGCGGAAAAATTACGAAATTCGTCGATCAGACATGAAAAAATAAAAAATTCGGCGATCGGGTGCGGAAAAATCATGAATTTCATCTATCGGACGCGGTAAAATCACAAAGTTCGTCAATCGGACACAAAAAAAATCAAGAATTTCGGCGATCGGGCGCAGAAAAATCATAAATGTTAGCGATCATGTAAAGAAAAATCATAAATTTTGGCGATCGGGTTCGGAAAAATCACAAAGTTCGTCGATCGTATGCAAAAAAAAATCAAGAATGTCGGCGATCCGGCGTGGAAAAATCCTGAATTTTGGCGATCGGGAGCGGAAAAATCATGAATTTCGGCGATGGGGCGCGGAAAAATCGCGAATTTTAGGGAAAATTGGAAATCGGAAAATACTGCATTTGGCCGGTTCTTTCGATATTTTTAATCGCCAGTTTTTCAAGTTTAATCGACGAGTGGCGACTGGCGAGTGCTTATTTTCACCTTTACCCACCCCCTCTGCAAAAAAGAACAAATTATATTATTAGAATACTAATTATTAAAGTTTTATTATAATTATAACAACTTAGTAGTCCATTGTTTTCAAAAGAAATTCATTATTGGTAATTTCCTAAAAGCATTCATGATGACCAATTAAGGGCATTTTTCTTACAGACATCATATGACTAACACAGATAATTAAAGGAAAATTTGCAAACAAATACTCTCCTCAACCAATCCATCATTTTTCCTACTAGTTTCCATACTAGTACTTTTTCTTAAAGTACTAGTAGGAATCCACCTTTTCCATCTTGACCATCTTTCTTGTAATACCCTGTATACAGATGTGAATAGTACCTGGTACGTAATTTATGTATATATACAACAGGTATAAAGTTTAGTATTAGTCACTTCAGCGTAATTCATGAGCAGTTTCTATGGACAGTTAGAAGAGGGCCCCCCAGAGAATGATGCTTGCCCCGGGGCCCTCGATAGTCTAAGTCGGGACCTGGTTCCTAGGTCGGCGTCACAGAATGCGGTGAACCTTTGTGTATCGATAGAGTATAATTAGTTTATAAATATATGAAAGCCATAAAGTGCAATACTCAGGAAGTCTTGAGAAAAAAGGTCTCAAAGTTTACATCACAGTTTATAATTTGATAAATTTCATATTTTGCCAAGTGTCTACATAGCCTGGTCGGTATGTCGCGATTTTTCGAGATTTTTGTCTGGTTTCAAATCCCCAGCTTGACTTATTTTTATCAATTACTTTTCAATTGCAATTGAAAGAATATTTATGATCATTGAAATTTATGAAAAATATAAATTAAATTAAATATATGTTTTGTATCATATAAATGCAGTTTTAACTGTGAAATTCTGCATGTTTAAATATTTAGTAGAAAGTATTAAAAAAAAAAAAAAAAAAGACTATCCTAATCCTATCCTAATAATATTATAAATCTGATTGTGTGCAAATGTTAGGCTGAAGCCAGCGTCAAAATGGAGCTTTTAATGATCCTGTATTTTTGCATGTAGTTTGATTATAACCCTCAAATGAACATAGACTAGGTTTTATTTATTTTATTCAAATATTTTCTTTAATAATTAAAAATTTCATTATTTTCATAGAGAATAAATGGACATTTTTCAATAAAATTTAACCATTTTACTTTATCGTTGCTAGGGCTTTGATCGTTGCCAAAAAATAAAAACTCGGAAAAATAATTTTTCCTCAACAACTAATTTTCAATTGAACGATTTTCACGTGAAAAATGAAAATTAAAAAGAATTCAAAAGAAGATGAATTTCCGTGATATTTGAAACAACATTATACATGATGATACAGTATGACATGATACAGTATGACATGATACAGTATGAATATCGGTTACATTAAAAAGATCTTTTTCTGTCAAAAATTGCGTTATAATTAGAAGGAAAAATGAGCAATAATTATATTATTTAAAATAGATTTCGCTTGGACCATGGAACTATGAAAAGGATCCTCCTCGGTTTGGACAAATATGACGTCATAAATAAAACATGTAATTTCCAAATGTTCGTAATAATACAAGGAGCATGAATATCAATGTATAATGAAAGTAGATAGATAATGGACGTATTATTTAGGATGAAAAACTGAATATTTTTTATCGTTACTGATTAATAATTAGCTTGAATACCAGTTACATACAAATGTGAGTTTTCCGCTAAAATTTACACCCTGATTGCCAGAAAAAGAAAATTAACAAGAATTATGCCATTAAAAAGAGATTTCTCTGAGGAAAAAGTGACGTCATATTTGAAATAAAACGGGAATTTTCAAATGTGTTTTACAAGGAGCGTGAATCAATTCCTTACATTAATCATGCAAGGATCGGTAAGTTTAGAAAGTAAATGACTTTTACGCCATATTTAAAACGAAAAATTTGAAATATTTTTTTTTATCTACACCGATTATTAAGCATGAATATCAGTTACATACAGATGAGAGTTTTTTGCCAAAAACCAAAACGTAATTATTAGGAAAAGAAAAATAAATACGAATCTATTATATTAAAATCTGACCGCCTGTTTGCATTTCGCAACCACTCCTTTCAAGTTGTCGAACGCAACACGATTTACTTAAGACCGGTTATCATTGATCCGAGGATGTCATAAACTCTCAGAATTTAAAAAAATGATTTAAATTCCGAGATTTTTTTTTTTTTTTTTTTTTTTTTTTTTTTTTTTTTTGTAAATTTTAACGAAGTTTCTCTAAAAATGACAACTAAATTATTCCATTTTTGTGGATAAAAAAGAAGAAATAAAACGGATTAATATGTTTTTTCTCATTAAAACTGAAAAAAAGAATTTATTTTCAATTTGAATAGATAGTGAAAGAAAAAAAAAATCTTGATTACAGTAAAATTTTTGAAAAATAAAAACGTATTTTCACATATTCAAACTTCATGAATCAATTTATTCTGGAAAACAAAAAGTCGTCTGTCAACATATTTTCATTTAGAAATAAAGATATTTTTTTCTCAGGTATAAATTAAATCAAGGAGGCAAATTTAAGGTCCTTGCAGTTAGGTCTACAATTATTGCTCCCTATTCACAAGAATTGAATTTAATGAAAAAGAATATACTATTTCCATTATCTTTGAAGGATGTTACTAAAACGTTTCACAAAGGCGTGAAAAGTAAAATAGTTTACCAGGTAAACTTGACATATGTTTTTACACAATTCGCCGATTTCCACGATTTTATTTGGCCCGCCTTTTTTCATTGGTTGCAGTTTCCTTTTCGTGATTATTTGTCACAAATTTTCACTTTTTTAAAACTTAGTTATGTCAAGGCCTGTATAACATAGAAATACGGTATTGTCTCCTATGGAATGTGATAAAGAGTTAGTTAATTATTTACGATTCTAATTATCGGGAATGAAATATTTTGCTTAATTAATGCATTTATGCTTCTTTTAATGATACGTGAACGAAGTCACGGGTAACAGCTAGTTTTTCTATAAACTAGAAATTTTTGCTGTTGTTGTGAAATATTTACAGTTATTTAAATGAATAATTTACTATTTTTCACTGAAATAAATTAAAATACGTGATATAAATCTATAATATACTATTTTAATTTATACAAATATTTTAAATAGTTCGTAATTTAACAAAAAATATATTATATTTTTTAATTTATATATTTTTAAAAATCTTGGATTCTTGGTTTTGTCTTTACTGCCTACGTAATAACTATTTTTAGAAATTCAGTATATTTTTAGAACTTATTTTTAAGTACATGGACAGTTATTCTAATTATAAACACAACAATACAAAATTAAAAAATGTTTAAAATACGATATTTTTTGAAGTACTATTATTATTATGATTGAAATACGATTAATACAGAAAATTTATAATTAAATTAGCATGATATAATTTTATGTAACATATTTTAATCTATTTCACTGTGAAAAATAATAGTTTATTTATGCAAATAATAATAAATTTTAAAACGAGCAAAATTTTGTGATCTATAGGAGTATCAACTGCCTACTTTTTTGTTTATTTATTTATTTTGACTTTACTTTTCAATAAATAAGTAAACATGCAAAGTTTCATACTTTAATTTGTATCTATATAAAGTAAACTGTATTATAAAAACATATTAAACAACAAAAAATAATTTGAATTGCTAAAAATAATTATTATGTTATGTAGACAGTTATTCTAATTACAAAATAAAAAACCTGAGATTAAAAAAAATCATATTAAAAATATAAAAGCATATTCTTAATAAGTCATGAATTTTTTTAAATGTTTGGATAATGAAACAAAATTAAAATAATATATTATAGATTTATATCATGCATTTTAATTTGTTTCATTATGAAAAATAGTAGATTGTTCATTTAAATAACTTTAAATAATTCACAATAACAGCAAAAATTTCTGGTCTATATAAATGCAGATTGTCTACTTTTTTTTTTTTTTTTAACTTTCCATTTAATATTTAAACAAGGAGAATTTCATAGTTAAAACTGTATTTATATTACAAAATATATATTTAATTTATATTTTTCGTAAATTTCAATGATCATAGATATTTTTTTCAATTGTAGTTCAAGAGTAACTGGTAAAAATTTTCTCTGTGAAAAATAAGTCAAGCTGGGGATTCCAGAATACCGACCACAAGCTATGAAGACGCTTGGCAAAGAAAGAAATTCATCCAATTATAAAACTGTGATCTAAACGTTGAGACCTTTTTTCTTAAGACCCCCTGGGTATTGCACTTTACGGCTTTCATATATTTATAAACTAACTATACTCTTACGAGTAGTAATTTTCCAACTGGACGAAAAATGTCCGGGCCAGGATTCGAACCTGGGATCGCTTGGCTGAAGCCGCCACGCTCTACCACTGAGCTATCCCGGTCGAATCTGGAGGGCATAATTCATCCAGTTAACCTTATTGATCAGAGAATCTGGTCTGATATTTTAATCAGCTCAACAGAAAAGATCGCAGGTAAAGGAACTCCAGTAAACGCTGGATACGTGATTACACCAGAGTAATTTTAACACAATTATTTCAAATTGGTAAATAAATCATACGAGTAGTAATTTTCCAACTGGACGAAAAATGTCCGTTTGGATTTTTCGTCCAGTTGGAAAATTACTACTCGTATGATTTATTTACCAATTTGAAATAATTGTGTTAAAATTAATCTGGTGTAACTATACTCTATCGATACACAAAGCTTCACAGAAAATCACCACACAAAACATCAGAAACACTAAATATTGTTATTTTTTCAAAATATTGGGACTGTGGTAAATAAAATTTAACAACCGACAATACATTTTTAATTACTTATTTTATATTATACATATTATATACTTTGATTTTTAAATCAAATATTTTGATTTATGATATTATTTCTTATTTATTTTCTATTTTAAATGAAAAGTGTGAATGGCATGTATTTTAAATTGTATGTAATATAAGTATTTGAAATTAAAGCTAAGTATTTTAAATGAAATGAGTGACAGGTTTATAATTTAAAATTAAATTAATGCAGTATGAATGGTGGTGGTAGGAGCAATATTTGGCGATTTATCATTTGCTCCCGGCTAATAAAAATTCCCATCATTAAAATTGGTAAATATTATGAAATCAAACTAAAATAATACAAAAAATATCAATGCGTGTTACAATGCTTAACATACATTTAAGGGAGACCAAACTGGTCGCCAGTGGCGGCTAGTACTAAATATTGATATATATTTTAAAATTTTTGAGACTGTAGTAAGTAAAAATAAATCATTCAATTAATATTTTTAGTTAATTTCTTGGTAAATTAATTCAAGTATAATAGGATGTATTTGCTGGACTGACAACATAATCTTTCGTCTTATATCCATAGGAATCGCTTACACTATATAACAATTCATAAAAATTTCAATGCCCAATTAATTTAAAAGCATCTAATTAAAAATAAAAGCATATTTCTAAAAGAACTTTCAAGTTATTTACCGTCAAATCTTGACGGGTACTATCCAGTACTAGTTGGTCTTATTACAACTGTTGAGCGAGCGAATCTCACTTTATGAGGTTAATTATACATTTATCATCATAGTTTGCAGATGAGTTTCTTGTTATCTTATTAACTTGATTCTTTTTTTTTTTTTTTTAAATCTTAATTCAGGGAATAAATTGCGTTTGCGATGGTTAAATTATTTCTTTCTCTAAACTTCATGATCTTATTATTATTATTTTAAAACTGAATTCATACCTGTAGCTCTGAGGTAGAATTATGTATTTTCGTCTTAAACTCTCTGAAGTAAAATATTGTAAGTCTGTTGAGTTTTACTGAGCTGCTCTGAGAATATGTATAATATTTTTTTTTTTTTTTTTTTTTTTTTTATGCAGGTCAGGGGGAAAAAGAAAGAAAGAAGCGACACACCGGAGATATAAATCGTTTCTCTTTCAAATGTGTTATTTTCTTTTTCTTTCCCCCCGTAATTACATTTTCTGTAAGCAAGCTAAAGATAATTATTACACAAACATTTTGATTCTTCAAATTTATGTTCAGAAGTTTATTTGATCTTTGTTGCTTGTATTTTGTATTCAATTATAAAAGAAATGAGTAATTGCCTTTTCTGCCTGAAAAGTATTGTAAATATGTGGTAACAGTTATTTGTTGTATATAACCCAAATAAAGAGGTAATAGTATCATTATTTCGTTATGTATGTTTTCTGCATTATATCACGTTATAAATATAAAATCTAAACATATACTGATTACGTTTTTCTCATATTAATATGTCGCCGAAAATTAGTTTTTATTTCAACTGCGATTAGTGTTTGTTCTGGGGGAAAAAAAAAAAAGGACAGCGTGGCGCATCCAAGCGGCACAACGTATTATACAAAAAATAAAAAAAATGTGGCGCACTCAGGAAATAATGCGTCGCAGTCAAAAATGGCCCGGAGCACTTAGAAAATGCTAAATATCTCTAAAGCAGGGATGGCGAACCTTTCTTCGTGCACGTGCCAAAAATTGGCAAACAATGTCTATCAACATTGTTACGTGCCAAGTAATAATAACCTTAATTATACCTAAAATCAATGTTGAATGATTTTATATTTTTAAATGAAAATCTATTCAAACGAATCTAATGTTGGGGTCTCGCTATCTTCGGCAGCGTATACCATCGAATTTTTATGATTTTATATTTTCAGGGGTGCTACGCACGCCCCGATTTGTTTTTTCATACGAACCTGGAATTTATGTGATTTTATATATTTAAATTAAGATATTTTCAAACGAACCTGCGGCAGCGTAAAGTGTGTGTCGGCTCTCGGTATAGTAATAACTCAATTTCTCATATTTTGATATATTACACCTTGAAATCTGATCAATAGTTCTTGTAGAAAATGTAAATAAAGCACTTTTTTAAAATCGTCCAATAAGGAGCAGAGATATGAAGAAAATTTAAATAATAGAAAGCGCCCTCTAGTGACAGTATCTATAACTATGTGAAAGAAGAGAGAATTGAATTAAGTATTCAACTAGCACTTTAAAATCGTCCATATAGGAGCTGAGCTCTGAAGGAAATCTAAATATAATAGACGAAACAGCGGCCTCTAGTGGCAGTGTCCAGAACTGTGGGAAATGAGGAAGAATTGAATTATGTATTGAATAAGTAAAAAAAGAAATAAAATGTGCTGTAATTATAAAAATGACAAATTGACCTAGCAAAATGGTTTTCTGGTGCCCCAAAAGGTAGGATACAAAATTTCGTCAAAATCGTTAGAGCCGTTTTTAAGATAAAATTTGCATTTAAATATATAACCACACACACACACACACAAGATTTGCTCGTATTAGAATATATATATATATATATATGTAATATTAAACCTCCGAGCAAAACTGACTTATCATATATTCTAATACGAGCAAATCTTGTGTGTGGTTATAAATATATATATGCCAATTTTATCTTAAAAACGGTTCTAACGATTTTGACGAAATTTTGTATCCTACCGTTTTTTGGGTACCAGAAAACCATTGGGCTAGCGCTAGGTCACATGTTCGAGAAAAATCGATTAGTGGGCCTTTTTGGTCACCATGGGTCAGGGTCAAGCTAATTGTATCTAAAAAAACGGTTCAAACGATTTTTACTAAATTTTGTATCTTACCATTTTCGAGCAAGAGAAGACTATTAGGCTGAGTCACATATTCAAGAACTTTCGAATTGTGGTTCGTTTTGGGGTCAACGCCGGTCAAGTTAATTTTATCTAAAAAGCGGATTGATTCAATTTTGTATCCTACGACACGAGTTTCGGGCACGAGAAAATCATTGGGCTACGCCACATGTTCGTGAAAATTCGATTAGTGGGTCATGGGTCAAGCTATTTTTATCTTAAAAAGAGTGCAGAGGATTTTAACAAAATTATGTATCCTACAGTTTTAGGGAACGAGAAGACTATTGGGCTAGGTCACATGTTCGAGAAATTTCGGTTAGTGGGTCATTATGGGTCAAGCTATTTTTATCTTAAAAACGTCTCAGACGATTTGAACTAAATTTTGTATCCTACGGTTTTTGGGCAGGAGAAAATCATTGGGCTAGGTTACATGCTCGAGGAAATCCAATTAGTGGGTCACTGGGGGTCAAGCTATTCTTATCTAAAAAACGGCTCCTATTTTGACTAAATTTTATATCCAGGTTTCGGGCACGAAAAGACAATTGGACTTGGTCACATGTTCGAGAAAATTCGATTAGTGGGTCATTTTGGGTCACGGTCAAGCTAATCGTATCTAAAAAACGGTTCAAACGATTTTGACTAAATGTTGTATCCTACCATTTTCGGGCACAAGAAGACACCTTTCGGGTCACATGTTCAAGAACTTTCGATTAGTGGGTCAACGCGGGTCAAGTTAATTTTATCTGAAAAAAAGACTAACGATTTTGATTAAATTTTGTATCCTACGAGTTTCGGGCACGAGAAAATCATTGGGCTAGGTCACATGTCCGAAAAAAATCGATTAGTGGGTCATTTTTGGGACACTGTGAGTCAAGCTAATTTTATCTAAAAAATGGCTCAGACTAATTTTGACTAAATTTTGCATCCTATGGTTTTCGGGCACGAGAAGACTGTTGACTGTTGGGCTACGTCACATGTTTGAGAAAATTCGATTAGTGGGTCATTTTGGTCAAGCTATTTTTATCTTAAAAATGGCTCAGAGGATTTAAACTAAATTTAGTATCCTACAGTTTTAGGGGACGAGAAGACTATTGGGCTATGTCACATGTTCGATAAATTTCGATTAGTGGGTCATTTTGGTCATGGGTCATTCATTATGTGTCAAGCTATTTTTAAAACGGCTTAAAAACGACTCAGACGATTTGAACTAAATTTTGTATCCTACAGTTTTTGGGCACGAATTGCAAAAAAATATATTTTATAATAGCTAACTAGCTGGTGCATCGATCTGTGTGTATTTTAGGAGAGTCATATCTAAATTTTCAGACCTATACATGCGGTAGATTTTTCTACACTTCGCGGACATACGGATAACATCTTTCTTTTATTAGTATAGATTTTTATAAAGTTATTTTTTTTTTGATTTTGCGCAGCCAATGTAAATTAAATTTCAGCCGACTATTTTCTAAAAATTTAAATTTTATCACAAGTTTTTAAATAATAAAAGTATAAAATAATTTATTCAAGTCAAATTAACACTAGTGTCTAGCTTATGAGGCAGCAATCCCGCTAACTGGATTTAGATAATTCAATTGTTCGGTAAATTGGCACTTTGCTGCACTCCAAATGTAAAACAATAAGTTCAGATATTATCGTTTTCACAAAACTTTTCACTTGATAAACTTTTCTTAAGATATTAATCAGTTTCGTAATAACATTGAGAAATTTTAATAAATATTTTAGTTTCAGTTTTTTATGTAATTACTGATGACTTTTCTTATGAGTCACCTTCGCTTTATATGAGTAATCACTTATCTTTGCGCGTATTTTTATTTGTGTTTCATACATTATCGAAGCTGACGTCTTTTCTGCATTTTCGTTCGATATTTTTTTTAACAAGTAGAGGTTTAATGAATGTTTGATATTGATAAAATTTTCTTATTAGGTTTTCTTCTGATGTATATATTCAGCTGTTGGCAATTGTCAGTCTCCAAAAACATGATGAATTGATAGTTGTACGTAATGAAAATTAATCCATATTTTAATGCAATTATCCATATTTTAATGCAATCATCGCCATTTCAGTTTGGCCGCGAGCGAAGACGCAAGCATATACTTACATGGCCTAAACATCTACATCTGTTTTTAACTTTGGCACTGATGATGAAGCTTTAGAGGCTCCGAAACAGCTGTTTGCTACTTTATATGTATTTTATTTGTGCTATTTTTTTTTTACGTTGATCATTAATTTTAATATAACGGCTCAAAGTTCAATCCTCCCATTTTAAATTTTAAACACTAATTTCATAATTTGAAAATCCGCGGACCAGTAATATCATTTTTTAAAAACATATATAAATTTGTACAATAATGATAAGATAACTTCCATTTTATCAATATGAAATACACCTATTAATTATAACAAAATTATAGAGTGCTTTTTAACACTTTCCAACATTAGTTGAAAGGTGTTTATGAATTCGGTTTGTCTGTCCGTGCTCTAAGTCGCGTAAATATATTGTGATTGTCATACAATTGATGTTATGTTATTGAGGTATAGGTACAAATTAACTTTTTTACTCACTGGCCAGTACATGGATTTTTTACTCGGCAGTTTTTTTTTAAGCACTGGCCAGTAAAAAAATTACAAATTACTTGATAAAAAAATCGCGAAATTCGTCAAATGATTGTGGAATAAATAGCGAAATTCGTCAAATGGTCTCGGGAAAGAAATCAGGAAATTCGGCAAATTGTCTCGGTTAATAAATCGCGAAATTTGTCAATCAATAGCGGAAAAATAGCGAAATTCGTCAAATGACCGCAAAAAAAAGAAATCTAATTTTGTTAAGGAATCGCGGAAATAAATAGCAGATTTTGTCAATCGATCGCGAAAAATATAGTGAATTTCGTAAAATTACTGCGGAAAAAAAATAAATTTCGTCAAACTATTGTGAAAAAATTCGAGAAATTTTTCAAATAGTCTCTGGAAAAAAATCGCAAAACTCGTCAAATGATCTCGGGGAAAAATCGCGAAATTCATTTAACAATCTCGGAACATAATTGCGAAATTCGTCGAACGACAGCGGAAAAAAGTGCGCAATTCGTCGAACATTCATGGAAAAAATCGTGAAATTCGTTAATCGATAGTCGATAAATCACGAAATTCGCCTATCGATAGCGGAAAAATCGCGAAATTCATCAAATGGTCTCAGGTAAAAACATTGCGAATATCGTCAAATGGCTTCGAGGGAAAAAATCATAAAATTCGTCAAATGATTTCGGGGAAAAACTCGCGAAATTCGCCGAATGGTTTCAGGAAAATCTTCGCCAAATGGTTTCGAAATTTTTCGAGCGACAGCGGAAAGAAATCTCATTTTCCATTCAATCATCGCAATTGGCGAGTGTGACTATTAAGGTTGGCCAGTGGTGGCAATAAAGTCAATCGCCAAATTTTTAGTATTACTTGCCGATTAGCGAGTGGCGAGTGCTAATTTGTCCTATATATTGAGGTTTACTATGGCATGCATGTTCGGTATTGAAAATGAAGTGTAGTAGCACTTATAGTTTTTTTTACAAAGGCACTCAAAAGAATTCCATTACATTACGGTCTATGGGAAAAAAACCATTTGCGATTTATTTTAATTCTGTTACACAATTTGAAACATATTGAAATTTATAAATGTCACTGAGGTGCACTACAAGAGGCTCACTATAGAATAGGATGTGCATAGCACTTATAATTTAATCAAATGAATTTCTTTACAGGGACACTCAAAATAATTCCGTTACACTACGGTCTATGGCGAAAAATCATTAGCGGTTTATTTTAATAATGTTTCACTATTTGAAACGTATTGAAATTGATAGATATTACTAAGGTGCATTGCAAGAGGCTTACCATAGAATATTTTATGCATAGCATTCATCGTTCATTTACAGGGACACACAAAAGTATTCGGTACTATATGTTAACAATAATTGCCGGAATTGCGTTTTAGTTGATGAACGCGTTTTTAAATTTAATTTAACCTATTTTTTGTTTATTACTTTGTGTGTATAAATTCTATAGATCATATACAGGGCAGCACAAAAGTTCTCGAGTATACATTTCCATTTATTGATGGAAATTCCATAAGGGGAATTTTAAACTGTGCTACGCTGAACTAAACTGGACCGAACTGAACTAAAATTTAGCATTCCATGTTAGTGTATATAAAAATCTATAGATCATATACACAAAAGAATTCGGATATTTCTTCCGAATATTGTTGGTAATTCCTGAAATTGGGTTTTTAAATATGTTATGCGTTTTCCGAATTGTTTACTTAGCTATCATCTTTCACTTTATTAAACTGTAAAGATTTGTAATTTTATTTTTGAAGTGTTGGAGAGTGTTACATAATCTATGCTTGACGCATGATTTTTCGTTCTTTTTTAATTATAAGAAAATCGTAAATGCTCATTTTATCATACATAAATCATTAAAGGTTGTTTAATTTGTAACAAAAATTTTGAAGTAAGTTTAATTATTTCAAAATAATTCATATTTATTTAAGTATCACACGTTTTCAGTGTCATTTGTTCTTGCTTGTTTAAAAGAAGTTCATATATTTTTGAATCCAATAACGTTACTGCAAGACGGACACCCATTTTTATTTCAAGCCCAGACCAGTACCGAATTTTATTACTGTTACATATGAGATCATGTCGTTTTCGCGCAGATAAGTGGTTGGAAACTAAATCTAAATTTTCATTGCTTTTTCAGATAGCAGTAGTACAAATCAGGTATCATCTACTTATAATAAAATCGAAATGTAAGAGAGTGTTGGTAACCATGCCGTGTGCGACCTTTCCGGTCTGCGAATCGACTGTAGCTAAACGCCATCTTTGGCATAATGGAAAACATATGCTAACATATGAAAGCTAAGTGATAATTTCTTCTACTTGGAATCATGTCTGTTCAGCATATTTACCTATAAAACATGTATATCATATTCAATTATCCTATATATTAAAGCGACAAGCAAATATCTTAATTTTCAGTGCGAATTCGACGTTTATACGCATGCGTGAAATTAAATCTAGAAAGTATTTAGTTTTAGAGTAACGAAGAACGAGGTCACCGTGCTGAGTGGTCTAAGGCGCTGGCTTTTTAATCCTATATATGTGGAACTACAGTGCCTAGAAGTATACTTCTAGGCACTGTAGTGGAACCGACAAGCTATGAGATTGTCGGTTCGATCCCCACTCTGGACAGAATGATTTCTGTTATTTTATTGCGATAAGTTAATTCATTTCAATAATGTCATATGTTACTTCAGGAGGAAAAGTTATATAATTTGTATTTTTTAAAAATTAGAATGCTTTATAATTGAGTAAAATCAGGGTTCCTACGCGACTGGAAAATATGGAAAACAGGGAATTGTCAGGGAAAATGACAAGTGCTCAAAATGTCATGGTAAAGTCAGGGAAAATCGCATTTTTTCCCCTAAAACCTGGAAAAGTCAGGGATTTAATTAAAATATATATATATATATATTATGTGCTATCATGTGTCAAGATTCTTCCGAGTTCCGAATTCAGTCTGCAAAAAATTCAGATTTTTTACTAGCAAATAGTATTTTTGCTACATTCATATTTTTAACATAATGATGTTTCAGCCATACAAATTTGTTGCTAAACAGTGATACTTCTGCGAAAGAAATATTAGCCAAGTTAAGGTGGCTAGAATGAGATATCATGAATATTTAAATAAGAAAAAGAAAGAAAATTATAAAGCAATCAAAAAAGAAAAGCTGTAGCTAAAATTAATTGTTAAAAGACAAAAAATTGAAAGTTACATAACAAAATGTTTCTGAAACAACACAAGTAAATGACATGTTGGTAGAAATGTCAAAAAATATTTGAATGGTTGATATGTGAAATCTAGTTATATCAATAAAATGTTACTTCATTTATCAATACATTGTTTTTCATTTTTATATTTTAAATATCAAATAATAGATTTTTAGTTTCAATTTTATAGATTACTTTTATTTTCAGAGGTATATTTAATCATTAAGATCTAGAATTACTATTCGTATTTATAAAATGTCATGAATTGTGGGCATGGAATTGTAGGAAAAATTGTCTGGAAAAGTCAGGGAATTTTGTTATTCAAATAGAGTATGAACCCTGAAAATGTAACATCCAACAACATTTTTAAAAATTACATATTTTATATTAAAAATAATTAAAGTAAACAGCCAAGCAAATTTTGGGACTGTGGAAAGTAAAATTTAACGTCCGACAGTGTTTTTTAGAATGACTAATTTTATATTAAAATTATTTAAATAATAAAAAAAAATCATGTAGTTATCGATTAAATAAATTGATCTAAACTTTTATTTATATTTTGTATGATCATTATTAAGAAGATATATTTATATACTAAGAAAAGTGTGTGATTATTTTTCTTAAAAAAACAAAAGAAAAATATTAATATAAGAACTATAAAAGAAATCACCTTGATATCCATATCCATGGTTTAATATAAAAATAATACAGTGAAACTTCTTTTAAAGGCCACCCCTATTCAAGGGCCGCCTCTATTAAGGGCCAATATTTTTAGGAACGAAAATTTTCCCCATAGACATAATGTTAATTTTACTCCTATTAGGGGCCGCCCCTACACCTCATTAAGGCCATTTTTTTTTTCACATGTGCCTTAAATCCTAAACAGGTTTAACTTTCGAAAGCTGCTGAAATTAAATATGATCCAGATTCAGATAAATATGAAAATGTGGTTGAATGCTATGATGATTTATCAGAAGATTAGGAGAAAAGAATCATAGATGAAATAGATACAGGTAAAACATAAAAATTTATTGTTTTAAACTTTTGAAAAAGTGTTAATTTTTTTTAACTTTCAAAAAAAAAAAAAAAAAAAAAAAAAAAAAAAAAAATTCATGAGTTCAACCTGATAATGATATTGAGTCTAATGAGTCTGCAGCTGTGAATATATCCTGTCAGAAAACGCTAACAGAAATAAATAAACTAATATCTCATTCTAAGGCATTAATAAATGATGCAAATTTTAGTAATTTGTTCCATAAAGTAAAAGAATCATTAGAAACTAAAATTGTCTGCGAAAAAATTATGAAAAGTAAACAAACTTCAATAGAAATATTTTTTCAATCATGTATAGAGTTTTAAAATGTTAATAAACAGTTTTTTCCACCTATATAGGTTTTTATTTCCTTATTTTGGTTTTTTTTGTCACCCCTATTCAAGGGCCACCCCTCATAAGGGTCAATTTTCAATGGAACTTCAGGTGGCCCTTACAGAGAGGTTTCACTGTATATGGAAATGTAAAATAAAATTTAAGTAATTAAAAAATATAGCAAATTTTAAGTTCATGGTTTTATCTTAGGTTGATAAAAGTAAAATTAATAGAAAATTTTAAAGTCGCGTAATTAAAAAAAATTAAAAAATACTAAATATTGATATTAAAAAAATAATAATTAGATTGTAGCGAGTAAAAATGCCCTACTCATTCAATTAATATTTTTAGTTAAACTCCTGCTTTAAAATTCTTTCACTTCATTAGTTTAGTAGGTTGGACTGACAACGCCATCTATCGTCTTATATGTATAGGAAGCTTGCACTATATAACAATACTTCAAGTTTTCAATCAGGGTTGTAATTTTAACCGGTCAAAACTGATTTTGACCAGGACACTGGATAAAAGTGGTTTTAAGCGTCCAAAATTAGTCAAAATGGTCAAAAGTGGTAATAATGGTCAGAACGGTTACAAATAGTTATAAATAGTCTTAATTATAATAATTATTATTTTTTGCAATTAAAAATATCTTAAGTAATAAAAGTAACAGTGCAGTTAAAAAAATACACTGACAAGTTTATGAGGTTCATTAGTAAAATATGCTTATACAATACAATAAGTGTTAAAAATGGACTATGCAATTGTAAAAGTATAATTCAGTTGCAGTTAAAAACACAAAACATGGCACATATGCTGAATCCTGTCTACATGCGTAAAGGTATTGATGAAGAAAAGAAAGAAATAGCAAGACAGTGGTTACATGATAATATTGATCTTACGTTTTTGCCTCTTGTGATTGCATTTCAAGCAGAATCCTCACCATATCCAAAATCCTATTTTTCTGAAAGTGTAAAAGATACAGTTGACCTGATGTCCGGTGGGTGGACAGCAATGAAGAAGATAACAGGCATTGATATAAAATTTGTTGAATTCACATGACATCTAATGAACTGTTGTGCTAGCTCTTCATCAATAGAAAGATTATTTTCTAAGTTTGGAATAATCCAAAATAAATTACGAAACCATCTAAGTTTAGAGACAACTGTAAAACTTGTTACTTGTAATCATTTTTTTAATTAAACACAAATTACATAAAAACATAAAAGAGCTTGTGTAAAGAATAATTAAAAATATTTGTATTGTATCTTGGTGTTATGCAGGGCTCGCAGCGTTCCTAAATTTTTCTACCTTTGCTACCACTATTTTAAAACAAAACTCTTCGTGGTATATTCCTTTAACGGCTGCAATAGAAATATACGACAAAGTTTACCTTTTTATAATAGTGGTAGCAAAGGTAAAAAAATTTAGGAACGCTGCGAACCCTGTGTTATGTTATTTGTGTTATGACTTTTTTTAAATTTGGTGTTTGCTGGTGTTATGTTATTTATAATATATTTTTAACAAATGTTAACTTAGTTTTAGCATGTGCTAGTAAAATATATTTGATTAGTATTAAATAAATTGAATATTGAATTTCAGTGGTCAAAATGGTCAAAATTGATTTTGACCGGGGCGGTTTTAACCGGTTAAAACCGCTGGTTTAAACCGCCATGGTTAAAACCGATACAACCCTGTTTTCAATACTTAATTAATTAAAAAAAAGTAATTAAAAATTCAGACATATTTCTAATGGAACATCCAAATTGTTTATCGTCAAATCTTGACGGGTACTATCTAGTAAATAAATTCCTTTGCATATTATTTTTGCGTAAATATCAAAAACTTTAAAAATATAGATAATGTTCAGATTTTTCTGTGGCCCAAAACTCCTCTCGGACCAATGGTAGGCCACGGTCCACCGGTTGAGCCAGAGAACTTCTAACTTTGTTTCCACCGTCAATTATTAGTTGGGTTTAAAGCCATAAAAAGCTATTAAGGAAAAATGATAACCAACATCATGCTATTTTTGATCGATTGTAGTCTATGTTAATTTCTTAAGCCTTAAGATGTCAATAATTTCTGCATGAGAACACTTTGTTCGTGCAAAGGTCAATGAACACGTTTTCTGAATTTTAGAAAAAGCCGTTTCTTGTCGACATCTTAATACTTTGTTATCTGATGTAGAGCGTCAAAAATGCGACTGACATAATTTTCATTGCCACATTTATCTCTTGAATGATGATGATGAGCCAGTCATTCAAAGACACAGTAGTGCATCTGTATGTTTGTGCAGAGTTAATTATATACCACATTAGCGAAGAGTGATATAACTATTTCATCTCACTTTTCAGCTAATAGACTCGGTGTTTCCTCATGTGATAAAGAGTGGTTTTTAGTTTTCTTCGAAAAACATTCGAATGATGTATACGTCCAGTACGTTCTTGAGGTATTTATTTACTCATGTAGTGAAATCTTGATAAACCGTCATTCTTTGGGATCCGATGATAGTGAAATTCTAATCTGAGAGACGATACAAACGAATCACATCATTCATTATAGTAAAGTCTGTTGTTACATTCATTTTTATTGAGAATAATAATGTAGTTGATAGTCTTTTCATATCAGTTTAATTAAAAGTCGATAATTTTTTTTTTCAGCACGTTTAATGAGAAAAAAAATATTTAAAAAAAAAAGAAAACCATTTAGTAATCACCAGCACAAATTATTTGTTTAACAATTCTCAACAGTAAACACCCTTGAACAACCTCTCGCACGTAAACAACGCCTCTCGCCTCCAAAATCAACGGGAGCTGCAGCAGTGTCTGTCTGTTCCAGATTATTTGCACATAATCAATTTTTAGCGTGTTTTTACGTTGTTTGTAAGCGTCCACTAAAAACCACTAATGTAAGCCTAAGTTCAAGTCAGAATTAACGGCAAAAATGAACACCCGTTTAGAGGTGTCGGGTTGTACCCGACCCGAAACCGCAAATTCCATTTAAAGTCAGCCTGCAACCCGACCCGAACCAGACAAACAAAAAATATCCTCGACTTGCAACCCGACCCGAACCCGCAAAAATAATTTTCGGCGACCCTTATCCCTACCCGAACACTTGTATATTCAAGTTATGCATGAGGAAAAAAAATGTTTATAAGAAATGTAATCATAGATTATCCTTCCTTTACGGTGCAGTTAAGAATCATTTTTTCTTTTCCCAGAATATGAAAAATATTACCAAAATTTCGATATTTTTATTTCAATACCAAAATTTTGATACTCACAAAAACACATGTATCGTACTTGTGATAGTTTATGCACAACTACACATGCTAAGTCTGCGTAGAGATATAATAAGTGTTAGGAATTGAAAAATTGTTCACTAAATAGAGGTGTCAGATTTTCGGAAGTGTCCATTATGGAGGTCTTATTGTATATATAATCTGAAAAAAATATTGTCGACATTCTTTTGAAAAAGCGGGTCAACCCGAACCCGATCCGCAAGTGTCAAAAACCCAAGCGCCAACCCGACGGTGTGGGTAAAAGCCGGTAACTATAGGTGAAAACTGGGAAATATAGTTAGTAGCCAGTGGCCGGTAGACTCAGTTTCATTAGTGGCCACTTTTTGAAGTAATTGGCCACTATTATGTTTCAAACTTTCAATCGTTGTATTTGTATATAAACATATTTTTCTATAAGAGTTTTATACCTATTGCATGAGTATGAGTGTATATCGCATGATTAAACAGTGAGCATGTGGCAAAAATTAAAATATTGAAGATACTGAAATGTCCTTAAAATCCACTTGTATCCATTGGGAAAAAAGGAATAAATTATTTGAAATGCAATGCATGTGGAATCAAAGCTAATGAATTATATATTTTGCAGAATAAAACTGTATTTCTTGAAAAAATAATCCAACTAAAGAGGAAGCACATGAGAAAAAGTCGAAATGTTGAAAATACAGCTAAGGCGTTGAAATCTGTTTGCATCTGGTAGGAAAAAGAATTAACCAGTTCTCTAATTAGATGTAATCAATGTATAGAGATGCATATTTCTATGAAAAATGGTGTATTTCACTTGGCGATCGCAGAGGTCGATCCAGGAAAAATTTGGGGCCTATTTAGGGCCCCTTCACAAAAATCTATTTAATAAAATGCGATCCTTCACAAAATTATATTCCATAAAAACTTACTATTTATTATTTATTTATTATTTTATGTTTTAAAATGTGTAATTTGTAAACAAACACGTTCACCAGAGAGAAAAACTTCAGCAAAAGGGTTTTAAAAAGTTTTTGTTTATAAATGCTTGGTTCGAATTTGATTCGATTTCAACTTTCGTTACAAAATGTTATTTTTCACAAAAATATAATAAATTTCACAAAAATAACCTTTATTTTTCACAAAATGGGCCCCAAGAAAAAAAAACCTGCATCGACCTCTGGATCGATAACAGATTTTTTAATCGCCACTTGGCGAGTGGCGATCGATAGCTGATTTTTTAATCGCCACGTGGCGAGTGGCGACCGCTAATTTTCACCTATACCGGTAACCCGCACCGATGCAGGACTCTACACCCGTATTCTGTAAATGTCTCTATTCAAAAAGACATGCCCAAAATTTGGAAACAAACTTTCTTGTTAGCTCTTTGAAAAAAGGCTTTTAATAGGTGTGCTTTGTAATTTTCTGTCCTTTTTAAGTGTACAAGAAAGCCTAAGTGATGTTATGTTAACATACGAAATTTTGCAGCGTACAATCATTGCAAGAATCTCACAAATGAGAAAATCGTTACCTATCAACACGAAAAATTGTTTAGATTACCATTTAAGGATGTTGCCACTGTTAGTCCTAAAAACTATCAGTGAAAGTTAAAGTTTGAACATTGAGCTTTAGGTGACTTGTTACATTATAATGTAATATACATTATATAATATTATAATTATTATAGTACATTATATCAAGGTTAAAAAAATCTATGTGTTGTTGTTTTTTTCTTTTCCTTTTTTTTTGGGGGGGGGGGGGCGAAAAAACCCCACCCCGTGTGGAGTTTATGGGATTTTATTAAAACAAAAAACCCATTTTATATATAGAACATTATAAATGTACTACTATAATATTATAATGTATTATTATAAGTTAACAAGTATAATTTATTTCAGTAAGCTTCGTATATCACTTTGTATAATGCGGAAATGTGTCCATTATGGAAAAATATCTCGTCCTTGCGATTCCGCTTTTATCAAATTTTACTGTATTCGAATTACTGTCGTTTGTTACTACATAAAAAAATATAGAAACATCTTAACTCGGATATGAGCAGGTGGTAAAATACATTTACTATCTTTAAAGAAAAGAAAGAAAGAAAGAAAAAAAAACCCACCTATTTTTTGAAGTGTAAGAAGTGTAGCAGGTGGTGATTATAGAGCATTCTATTTCATATCCGCTTTAATGATTCTTATAAGATATAGCTTTAACTTATATTTTATTTTAATGCAGCTAATTTCTTTGCAAAAGTTCGATTTCTTTAAAGCTCTGCACAAGTTGATGTGGATTTTTATTGCAAATATAGTTCTTTTTTCATTACACACACACACACACACACGCACACACACACACACATATATATATTAATTCAATTAAAGTTGCCCGTTGTTTTTGATTTTTTTTTCTTTTTTTTTTAATAATGAACTACTTTTTCTTAAACAGCTGTTTGCACATCACTCCAGCAGCCGTTTCTGCCACTTGTATATTTAAACATTTTATATTCAGGCAGTTAGCTGATTATCGAGCATCTGAACTCGAGGAAGAAAACTGGAACTGGTTTTCATTAAAAGGCTTTATGATTCAGAACAGTTCAAAGGGTTATTATGTATGTTTGCGAAACTTGAGGCAGTTTTATGATTTCTTTATTTGATGTGAACTAGTCCTTCGCGACATTTCTTTCCCCTGCAATATTTAACCCAATTACTCTCGTAGCTTTTAGAGTTCATTTCCATTCTGCTAATTTTCTTAAGCATATCATGATTTATACTGCTAACCGAAAGGAAAAGACTTGACTTGCCTTTAGTTATCGTAATCATTTTATTTCATTCCGATTTAATAGCTTAATCTTTTAATTACTGTTATTACATTCTGTTTATATCAAAGAACTATAAGTATAACGTTCACCGTTCTTATTCTCCCATCTTTATCGGTCAATGTATTATTATGCCCTTTAAATTAAAAACTTTTCTTTTCGAATTTTTGCTCAGTGGGAGAGTGTAACCGTATTAAACTGTAAGAAAATATATGAAATTAATCAATATAGATTTGAATAAAATATTATACCGATTTCACAAATAAGTCTTCCAAACAGTTATTTGGTTATGCATTTATCACATGTGTTGTTTTGCTGCTACTTTTTAAAATTTCGTACTCGCCGCTTTGCACCAATCGCCGTGCTAAAATGATCCACTCCATGTGACGTTTTAAACGCAAAAGGTATAAATAATCAAAATAAAAACAGCATACATATGTTTCAAAGCTTTAAAAGGGAACCTTCAGTACGAAATTTTAAAAAGTAGCAGCAAAACAACACATGTGATAACTGTGTTCCAAATAGTCATTTGGTTATGCAGTTATCACATGTGTTGTTTTGCTGCTACTTTTTAAAATTTCGTACTGAAGGCTCCCCTTTAAAGCTTTGAAACATATGTATGCTGTTTTTATTTTGATCATTTATACCTTTTTGTTTTTCTTCCGTAACGTAGACTAATTGACCATCGTTTATTTCGTTCACTTGTTATGATTTGCTGTTTTAAAATTGATGGAATGTACGAAAATTCAATTTACACGTGCCGAGTGGAGTCTTGCGTTCACTTCTCTTTAGAAATAATCGAAGTAATGTTTTATATATATATGATAAATGAACGGTGTGAAAGTATTTCAATGAGAAATTATTTTATTATTTTTTTATAATTGCTAAAAAAATAATGATTATTATTATTATTTTTTTTTTTTCAAATTTAAACCTTAAAAAAATAGCGCGTTTTTAACACTTCCCAACCTAGTTGAAAAGTGTTTATGACTTCGGTTTGTCTGCCGTATGGCCGTCTGCCGTCTGTCCGTGCTCTAACTCCCTTAAATATGCTCGGATTGCTCTACAATTTTTATATGTTATTGTCGTTATCTATAGCATGTTCCCTATTTCAACGGAAGTGTGTAGCACTTATAGTTTTTTTACAGGGACACTCAAAAGAATTCCGTTACATTGCGATCTATGGGGAAAAATCATTTGCGGTTTATTTAAATAATGCTTCACTATTTGAAACACATTGAAATTTATATATATCCATAAGGTGCATTCGAAGAAGCTTAATATGGAATAGGGTGTGCATAGCACTTATAGTTACTTTACAGGGACAGTAAAAAGAATTCCGTTACATTGCGGTCTATGGTGAAAAATCATTTGCGGTTTATTTAAATAATGTTTCACTAATGTAAACGCATTGAAATGTATATATATCACTAAGGTGCATTAGAAGAAGCTTAATATGGAATAGGGTGTGCATAGCACTTATAGTTACTTTACAGGGACAGTCAAAAGAATTCCGTTACATTACGTCTATGGAGAAAAATCGTCTGCGGTTTATTTAAATAATGTTTCACTATTTTAAACGCATTGAAATTTATATATATCACTAAGGTGCATTACAAGAGGCTTACTACAGAATAGTGTGTGTATAGCAGTCATCGGTCATTTACAGGGACACACAAAAGAATTCTCAACTGTCTGTTAACAATAATTCCTGGAAGTGCGTTTTAAGTTGCTGAACGCGATTTTAAATTTAACTCACTTTTTGTCTATTACTTGGTGTGTATAAATTCTGTAGATTATATACAGGGCAGCACAAAACTTCGCGAACACATTTCCGTTTATTGACAGAAACTCCAGAAGGAGAATTTTAAACTGTGCTACGCGTTTCTTAACTAAACTAAAATTTAGCATCCTATGTAGTATATATACAAATCTATAGATCATATACAGGGCTGAATAAAAGTATTCGGATATTTTTCCGAATTGTATATGTTGGAAATTTATGAAATTACGTTTTTAAATATGTTATGCGTTTTCCAAATTGTTTACTTAGATGTTTTCTTTCAGCTTATTAAACGGTAATGGTTGGTAAAATTATTTTGGAAGCGTTGGAAAGTGTTACATAATCTATGCTTGACGCATGATTTTTCGTTCTTGTTAATTTCATTGTCGCGTGGGCTGTAAGAATAAGAATTGGGACGGATGTTATAAATAACAAATTGTAATAATAATAATAGATATACAAGACTGCATTTAAATATTGCAATGCTTTATAGGCTTTTCTTTGAACGAAATTTAATGCTGTTATAATTTCTAATTTCAAGAAAATTTAAAATTGAATAAAAAATGTAAAAATAGTTTTCACATTTATTGTTGAAAATTATACATTTTTTTGTTTGTAACTGCATTTGAATAGCTTTATTCACTTTTGGCACTTTTTAAATTTGAATGTGAAATTAAATGTTAAAATTGATTTGCTCATTTGTTTGGTTTAAAATTGAAATGCTTCAGTATGTAAAAATCGACAATTCCCTATAAAAGTCACCCGAATGGCTTTTTTAAATTCTAGCTGCCTTTTTGTAATTCTGTTCTGTAATATGTAGTTTCAGTTAAAAAAAAAAAAATATATTAAATATATTTTTTGGCTCAAAATATTTTCATTTGACTGAAAAAAAACAAAAAAAACGGAAGATTGGTATCTATGAATCAGAATGGTTTTATGATCACGATACGTAGTTTATTCATACCCGATTTTTTCAAATGAAGCAAACTAAAAGTTTTGGCAAAACTTTACAATGGGTTTCTGGATTGTCGTATTACTTGTTCACACCGTTTAACACTGTCATTATCGTTTATCTACTGAGAAATTAGTGGAACCGCCTTCTCTGTCTCTCTGGAGAGGTCAATTGAGAATTCTCTGTGTGTCATTTGAATCATTGGCATGTTAACGGGTTATTCTTTCAGAAGTTTTATCTCCAGTCGCAGAAACTCCCCCTTCTTCTTAGCTCATTCTTTGAATTCTTACAGTTTGGATTATTGGCCGTAATAATAGTTGCGAGCATTTTAAGCGTCATCCTTTGTGATGTTCGTGTATGCCTAATAAAGTGATTATGTTCTGTAAAAATTAGTGGATTTCAGTCACGAAACATTACGTTGTTTTAGTATTTTAATAATACAGTTTGAAAATATTTATTAATTTTCTCATTTATTTGTAATCCAGCACCCCCCCCCCCTTCCCCCCGCGCGCTTAAAAAAAAGTTATTAGACATTTGTAAGCAGTTTATTGCATAAAAATAATAATTTTTATTAAAAAATTTTGCTAATGAGTTACAACTATTATTATAACATTTTCATCAAGAAATTTGAGTTTTCCCTTTTTTTCCCCTTCACATGAAAAAATAATGAGATATAATGACGTTATTAAACTTAAAGTTAAACTGATAACCTTTATTTCCGGCACGGCTTTGATAATCGGGAGAAAAAAATGTCAACAGTGTATGAAAATATGTCAATATCAAATAGTCACGAAATTTGAATATGTTATTAAGGTATATAGTAGTACTACTTCACGTTTTAAAAATAATCATAGTGTCCTGTATCTTTTTATTTACACAAGGACACGTCGGAATCTGATAATCTTCTACTGTGCGTCAAACATGAGTGATGCTAACAACAGCGTGGTTTTGAATGGGGATAACAATAAAGGATTTTTCACAATAAATAAAATAAAATAAAATACGTCAACTGGTGTGCAACAAGTAAATAAATATAAGCATTTGAAATCCACATTTTTTTTTTTTTTTTTTTTTTTTTTTTACAAGAATTTTGGGCGTAAAAGTAAATTGGCTGTATAGTGACAGTTATTCAACATTTTTTTGTAAAATGCATAATGATTATTTTGATGATTCGAATGAACCATTCGGGCATGCGCAGAAGCATATCTGTCAAACTACAATTTTTTTTTTTTAATTCAATTACTACCAGAAATTTTGAAAAAAAAAAAAAAGTTTCTGCAGAAACTTTTTTTTTTAAATTTCTGGTAGTATGGTATTATGGTAGTGAATTTAAAAAAATTGGAAGTTTGACAGGTATGCTTCTGCGCATGCCCGAATGATTCATTCGAATAATCAAAATAATCGTTATGCCCATCACTAGAATGAGCTTTTTGGAAATGACATGTATTTATCACTCTTTCACTGATAATTTCCTCATTTAGATCAGTTTGTTTTCTTTTCCGATATTTATTTGAATGGAACTTCTTCACTGTTTGATAACAATTTGTAGCCCATTTTGTTATCATCTAACAATTTCTTTTTATTTCCGAGGGAAAATAATAGTGAGAGGCAAGAGTTCTTTGACTTTAAAGAAAAGATTAAATATGCATCAGCATTTTATTCCATAAAGAACACTTCGCATCTAAATTGAGGGCAAGGCTCATATATTATTCAATTTCATGATGCAACATCTCAATCTTTCCTTTCTACTCACTCCCCAGGAAGAAATTAAATCTATTGGTGTCATTTTGTTCTTTTGGCCGAGTGGAATGCATATTCATGAATTATTTAATGTTTTAATTTTTCCTTTCGCGTACCGAATTTCGAGAATTGTTGTATTCTTCTTAAATGCAATAGACTATTTTTCTATTTTTAAGCATTCGGTTTTTTTTTTTTTTTTTCCCCTTTCCCTTTTCAATTGTAAATTTCTGTTTTTCATCTTACATTAGAGTAAAGGTCCGACGTGGGAAAGTGTTTTTACCATTATCATCGTTATAAATATTCTCGAAATGTTCAAGGGAATGATGGACATTGAAAAGAGTAAAAATACGATTTTTTGTTTTTGTGTTAAAATTAATATATTGCCACATACTTGGCAGAAAGTATATTTTCATGCTACTTATAATAAGTAAATAATGAAAATCAATATCATAATCAATATCAAATATCATAATGTATTTCAACTGCATTTTTCTCAAAACCAATTTTTATTTCAATAGTTCACATATCTTTAAAATCTTCCATGCGCTTTAATTTTTGTTCAAAATTCTCAATATCGGTAAGGGACCACCTTGATACTACAAGAAATTCATGCAGAAATTCATGGATTGAATATTCGATCTTGCCCAGTTCAAACAGGGTTGTACTTCTGATTGGACAAACATAATTTTAACCAGGCAGTAGTTAAAACTAGTCAAAAAACTGTTTTTAACTTTGTAAAACTAATTAAAATTGGTTTTAATTACTGGAAATGTAGTCGAAGCTATATACATTAAATACACTTTAGCTTACATAAAATGCTCAAACTGTATATATATATTTATGTGATTATTAATGATATTATCAGAGTTTCTCCTAGATAGTTTCAGAAGGATGCTGCACCCTGCCTGCCCTTTGGTTTACTAAACAGCACCCTTCTTTCCCCTCATAAAAAGAATTTGCACCCTTCTTGCCCCCTCCAGTAAAATAATTGGCACCCTTCTTGCCCCCTCCAGTAAAATAATTAGCACCCTTCTTGCCCCTCAGTAAAAAAAGTTCCCTTTCTCCTTTTTGCATTAAAATTTTTGCCTTCATAGTAAAAACCAGGGTTGATAAAAATCATGATTTAAAAAAAAAAAAAAAAAAAAAAATCGGATTTTTTTTATTTAAATCACATTTTTTTTATTTTAATCAGATTTTTTTGATTTAAATAAGATTTTTTTTAATTAATATTATTTGTGTACTGTGTAAGTTTTAATTCATTTTCTCTGCATATATTTACACATTTCTATTAATTTTATTACAGTTCCTAGATTAAAAAAAAAAAAAAAAAAACAGATTGTTGCAAACAAATTCGGATATACTATCATATTTTTCTACTATTAAATTGTTATAGATAAGGTATACCTATGTGTCTTGTGTGTATAATTTCTAGTTAATTTTAATAATATACGTAATATCTAATCACATAATAAATGCAGCAAAGAATGCTAAATATATATGTGTATTTCAACCAGAGTTGGGCAATTTTTGCTTAAGTGGAAAAAACTGTCCCGGCAAAAATGCTTTTTGCCATAATTTTTGCCACTGGCAAAAACTGCTAGTATTTTAAAACAGTGTTTTAAGGATTTTATTTAAATTACATTATTTCAATGTTTAAATCCTAATTTTAACAGATTAAAATCAGTGATTTAAATTACAATCGTGATCAACTTCCGTTTTTTTTTTTTTTTTTTTTTTCACTTTTTGCCACTGTCCTGACATACATTTCTGAAAATATAAAAATATATTTCCAAAATACATTTTTGAAAGGCAAAAAACCAACCTAAACAACAGATTCAGATTCACTGTCATCTTTATCCCATAGACTAAGTTTCTTTATGTTTCTTTTATTTTTCCCACAATCTCCGCCATTTCTACACTACATGGTTTACTTTCACACATTTTCCTGATTTTTTTTTTCTCTTGTAAAATAAAGCCACATTGGATATTTCTTTTTGCCAGCCATTTTTCTTATGTATTAATGTATCCTAAAGCTCTCTGTACTGATCTGTACTAAAGATCTTGTCCAACTAGTGTTTCACACTATACTATATTAATGATTACAAAACAGTTACAAAACGCAAAGTAATCGCATAACTAAAAGAACGAAGCTGTCAGTGTTATCCAGCCCTCAACCAATTTCAGCAATCAACTATGCTTACTTAACAGTAGAAATGACTGTTTAGCTTAGAAATAAGGTATAATAACATATCTTATATTTTCCATTGCAGTAAGCTATGAATTCTAGGAAAGGAAAGGGCAAAGGGATCAGTCACAGGGATTAAATTATTTTCAGTTATAGAAGAAACATGAAACTGGAATTCTATAATTCTGTGTTAGACCAACAGTCTAAACATTTATTCTGTTACAATTTAGTCCTTGGATTGATCATATTATATGATCAATACATCCCCCCATCAACATCTGGGATATTGAAATTTGCAGGTCTAAGCAACTAAACATAAAACAAACTTTTGCATTGTGTATAATCTACTTTCCAGGAAGTAACTCCTCACTGAAAATGCTATGAAATAAACTACTAATATATTAAATACTTTTATATTGAATATATTTAACTTTAACAGATCTAATTTGCAAAAATGAAGTGATCATCTAAGAAAGACAAAAGTTTAAAAATGAGAGAGCATTTATCAGTATTTGTTTTGGGATGCATTATGGATAAATAATATTTTGAATGTAGTGTTGCATTTACTTTTATAAGCTGAAAATAATTATTTTATGAAAGTTTTATTTAAAAATTTTAAAAGGTAATTTTTAATCTGACATGAATTATGACATTTATTTGAACATGAATGATTAATTTAATCCTTATTCAGCTTGTAAATATCAATGTTAAAAATACTGATCAGGGGTAGATCCAGGAAAAATTTGGGGCCTATTTAGGGTCCCTTCACAAAAATCTATTTAATGAAATGGGCCCCTTCACAAAAATCAATTTGATAAAATGGACTCCTTCACAAAATTCTATTCCATAAAAACTTACTATTTATTATTTTATGATGTTTTAAAATGTGTAATAACAAGCAAGTTCACCAGAGAGGAAAACTTCAGCAAAAGGATTTAAAAAAGTTTTTGTTTTTAAATGCTTGGTTTGAATTTGATTAACTGGATATCAACTTTCGCTACAAAATGTTATTTTTCACAAAAATATAATAAATTTCACAAAAATAACCTTTACTTTTCACAAAATGGGCCACAAGAAAAAAACCTGCATCGACCCTTGCTGATTTAAATCACAGATTTTCTTAAAAAATCATTTGATTTAAATCATGATTTAAATCGCGATTTAAATCAAGCTGATTTAAATCAAACAACCCTGGTAAAAACTGACTCAATGTTGTCTTAAAAAGAGTGCCCTGACTTTTACATATCAAAAGTGGCTTTAAAAACCAAAAGAATACCTTTAACAATTAATAAAAGTGCCTTTAAGAATCTGAAAAGTGCCCTCAAGAATCCAAAAAGTGCCTTTAAGAATAAAAAAGTGCCCTTAAGAATTAAAAAAATGCCTTTTTTTTTTCACCAGCAGCACCCTGCCCTTTTTTAAACCTGGGGGAAACTCTGAATTATTACTACATATATTTAATAATAATTATTATTTTAATTTAATAATATTTTATAAATATTATTTTAATAATTATTAAATAGAGATGAAGATGGAGTTTTTTTTTTTTTTGCCTTATTTTAATAGCATACTAAACATAAATATATTTTCCCCAAATCGTATTTATAGTATAAAACATGTCCGTGAGTAACGCTGATGTCATATTGACAGCAGCAAATTTCACTTTTGCTCACATTTTATTTTAACTTCTAAACATCGGACAATTTCAATTTTACTTACCCATCATACGTAGTATAGGGTAAGTCTTGTAATCGTTTTGAAAATCGAAAAATTTTTTTTGACGGATTTACACGTTTCAGACACTGGAGATTCCGAAAAACATATTTTTAGAAAAAAATTTTTGCCGTCCGTCTGTGTGTGTGTGTGTCTGTAAACGCTCTAGCTCCCGAACAAATTGAGATAGAGACTTGTAATTTGGTATGTACTTAGTATGTAATAATGGGAAGAAGCCTATTTCATTTCAATAACCTCGATTAACCGGAACAATTTTTTTCGGACTCTCGAAATATTCGTTCTGATGAAAGGTATATAAAAATTTTCGAAATTGTTTATTTTAAGAAAGGAATATAAAAGACAATAAAAAAACATAAATTTTGAATAAAGCATGAAGTCGATCAGATAATTAGTTGCCGAGATATTTGGAATCCTATTTCCCACACTCTTCGATTTTTCATGACCCTGTATTTCATCCAAATTTCACTTCAAAGATATATTTTAATTGGAAATTTGACGGTTAATCAGATGCAATAAACCGCTAGTTAATAGGATTATTATTTTTGGAGTTATAAGGAAAAACCTCTTTCAAGCAATTCAGTAATCGAGCCTTTAAAGTTTGTGACGTCATCAAGCCACGATTTTATTTGAATTGCAATGCATTTTATAAGTAGTTTACACATTTTTATTTTAATATTTTACTTTATGCATATCCATGATGGGTAAGTATTACGGTGGCCCCCAATGACTAGTTTATATCGTCGAATAGAAAATAAAATGTACTTTCAAATGCAGTTTGCTTAAAACTGTATCTCAATTTACAAAATTTTTTAGGTTTTAAAAATAATTTTCAAGCATGATTTTTTTTTGCACAATATCTTTGTCGCGTGCAATCAGATTACAAAAGATTTGTTAGAAAGACAGATCTGTTTGCTCTTAAAATAATATAATAGTACATTTAGTTCACAAAATTGTATCAATCTTCACAATATATGGTGATGCTAATGGTTTAAAAGTAAGTGTTCATTTAAGGATAGGATACAATCTTCTGTACAAGGAGGTGGTTAATCTAATAAAATTACAACAGTAAATGCATTCAGACATATACTCGAATAATGAAATAGCACAATTACTGGAAATTGAGAGCATAAAATTAAAGCGATAACGGGAAGTTCAGGGGGGCTCGGCTCCGCAATCTTCTGTACAAGGAGGTGGTTAATCTAATAAAATTACAACAGTAAATGCATTCAGACATATACTCGAATAATGAAATAGCACAATTACTGGAAATTGAGAGCATAAAATTAAAGCGATAACGGGAAGTTCAGGGGGGCTCGGCTCCGCAATCTTCTGTACAAGGAGGTGGTTAATCTAATAAAATTACAACAGTAAATGCATTCAGACATATACTCGAATAATGAAATAGCACAATTACTGGAAATTGAGAGCATAAAATTAAAGCGATAACGGGAAGTTCAGGGGGGCTCGGCTCCGCCCCCCTGAAGGAATGAATTATTATTCTGTAAAAATAGTAGTTTATCTTAACATTGCATAAAATTGTGTTTAATGTGATACTTCTAAAATTTCCGGAAATTTCAGTAAATCTTATATGCTTATAAATGCATAAATATCTTAACAAAATTGAATTTTACAATATCAAATATTATGCAGATTATAATAAAAAATAGTGAAATTAATGAACAATGATTTGTAGATCTGACGTTGAGGCCTCTGATCTGTAGATTTACTAGTTTATTATTTTATGAATTAAAGAAGCTGAACAAAATATTTCTCGATTTCATATTAACCCATTTGCAACATTTCCATTTTAATAAAATTTTTGGCGATCAGGACCTATTTTCCACTTTTCCAAATGATGCAAATGGGTTAATTAGTACTTTAGAAATCAGAAAGAATGTAATGAAAATTAAAGTACAGTACCGAGTAAAATATATCATGAGTTTTGACCAGATGATTAAAACTGGATTTTTCGTTGATTAAAACCAATGCAACACTCTAAGTTCAAACGAGATAGCTGCAAAAGATTATTAATAACTTATTACCATATATTGACACTATTACATCTAATAAATGAACGGAAAAATTATTATTAATTAAGTATTTTAATGTTTCATTAAGCATATATTGATAAATATCATTCTGACCCCCGCCCCTTCCCCGAATACACGCATGAGATTCTTTCGGGATCTGCGACCTTCCGCTTTTTCTAAGTCATTTTTCAATCACAGGGGTCGATGCAGGTTTTTATTCTTGGGACCCATTTTATGAAAAGTAAAGGTTATTTTTGTGAAATTTATTATATTTTTGTGAAAAATAACATTTTGCAACAAAAGTTCAAATCCAGTTAATCAAATTCGAACCAAGCATTTTTTAAACAAAAACTTTTTTTAATCCTTTTTGCTGAAATTTTCCGCTCTGCTGAACTTGTTTGTTTACAAATTACACATTTTAAAACATCACAAAATAATAAATAAATAATAAATAGTAAGTTTTTATGGAATAGAATTTTGTGAAGGTTCCCATTTTATAAAATTGATTTTTGTGAAAGGATCCATTTTATCAAATTGATTTTTGTGAGGGGGCCCATTTTATTAAATAAATTTTTATGAATGGTCCCTAAATAGGCCCGAAATTTTTCCTGGATCGACCCCCGAATTATCAAAGTTTCTAAAAGTATTTAAATAATAAATTATATCACAAAATAATTACTGTTCTAACATAAAATATTTAATTATTTAAGTTTAAGCCAATAATAATAATAAAAAAAAAAAAAAACCCAGCGTGAACCATGTAAAGCAGTTGGCTTAGCTTTGCAATCATGATTACAAACCACTAACAGGTGTATGTTATTTCAATATCAGTGTTTTTCATTATAGAGAAATGAGATTAAAGTCTCATTTTAAATCAATTAAAAGATTATTTAAATTATTTAATCTAATATTAAAATCATATTGATTTATTAGATTCTAATTGCCTTTAAAAATACTTAAAAACACTTAAAAATTTGTAGTTTAAAATTAAAATATTTCACTGTATAAAACCAATTTTGGCCAGTGAAGCCGCTTAAAACCAATGAAAGCCACCGACAGTTTTTACTTTTAGCCGACTTTTTTTGCAACCGTAAACCCGTGTAACTTTCTTGTACGCGCTTCTTTTGTTATATCCCCCCCCCCTTTTTTTTTTAATCTTATGCCTGCGACAACTTAGCTTGATTTTTCTCATATAAAGCTATTAGAATTTATTTATCTTCGGCTACATAAAACATTATCATAGTACTCATTCAGGTGAAATGTTACAGAATGTCTTGTCTGACATCGATTAAATGTTTGCATTTGCACCTTTACATGTCATCATTGAACGTCATCTTAATAACAGCGGCTCAGGAAATAAGAAAAATAAATTTTAACAGTAATTGCGCGTACATTTATTTATTTATTTTATTATTGTTATTGTGGAACCAATTGTGCTGTTATTTCAAAAGCAAGTTTGGAGTCATCACGCAGATATAAACGAGGACAATTACTGTGTATTTTCTTTTATTTGGGGACTCAGATTTCATGACCAGTTTATGATATGATATTAAACTCACCTTGAAGAATCTAAATGGAAAGAGCTGACTATTTTTTGCTTATAGCTTGACGTGTCTGTTTGAGATAAAATTATGTAAATTCTTAACAAAAAAAATCTGGAGTAAGTTTTTATTTATTTATTTATTTTGTGGACGAGGAGAGGAAGGGACTAAATATGAATAACTTGGCATTGGTAATGAAATATAATACTTTTAAATCGGAGTTTTATCATTACTATGCACCTGTCGCTCAATTTACTCGGTATTCGAATTACAAGGTTTCAGTTTACCCATTTAAAGAAATGAAGATCTTATATATATAATTTATTTATTATTTAAAAAAAGTAAAACTTTGAAAATAGACCATTATCAGTATCACTTGTTTCTCTGTATCACAAAAGTTAAAGGGGAAAAATTCTTTATTGGCAGATTTTATTTATGCGAGAGATTGATGAATTAGTTGTGTTAGTTTTTATTTTAAAAGCCATACTTCATATTCATACTCTGGTCTCCGATACGTAAATAAAATCTGCAGGTGGGGCAACTTTTTAATGCTTTAATTAACGGTGTACGGAGTAATACTTTGGCCGAGAACAGAGTACTCGGCCATTTACTAAAAAAGAGAAAATCACCTGATTTTTTTTTTCTTTAAAACTTGGAAGTTCTGCATTGGGTACTTCTCTAGTATACCGTCGACCACTTTTCATAACAAAAAACTATCGCCAAACTAAGATTAAACGCTAAAAATGCAGTCCCATTTACTTGATGGCAGAAGCATTATGCGTGTTTGTTATGTCATCAAGTGGTTTTTAATTCGACATTTGCGTGTATTTTTCATTATGTTTTACTGATTTATTAGTTATTTCATTAATTAAAATAACAATTGTGTCCTTAAATTCTTATATTTTATTTATTTATTTATTTTGATATTCCAATGGCAACGTTCTCCCGTTTATTTGGCATTACAGTTTGGCGATAGTTTTTTGTTATGAAAAGTGATCGACGGGATAATAGAGAAAAGTACCCTGCATTGTTTAGACTGCTAATACTGCTTTTTAGGATTGAATGTTTGCTGCTGAAAAAAATTGGCACCAAGAATTTTTTACACCATTACTTCCAAGCAATAAAACTTCGCAGAATATTTCTGCAACATTTACAATAGAAATCTTCCACAGAAATTATTGTTTGGAAATAATGATGTTAAAATTTTTTGTAACATTTTTTTCCGCGTTAAATGTTCAACCCTACTCATAATATTAACTTTGTTACAGTGCTTTGTTATACTATTTATGTTATCTTACTATTTTAATTAATTTTTTTTTTTTTACCCATTTATAAGTATGTTGCGGTCTGCCAAACGTCGGAAAGATGTTTGCGGCCCGCAAGAAAAAAAAAGGTTGAGTACGGCTGCTCTAGAGAGAGAGAGAAATGCAGAACAGACTAAAGTTTTTCCCTCCCCAATTAGAACTCTGGGTCTGCAATGAATGGTGCAAAAGTTTACCAACAATTTTTAATTTGCCAACTTAACCCCCCTCCTCCTCCCCTCTTCTTATCTTTAGTTCAAGCATTCTTTTAAGTTCCGCGATCTTCACATTCTTTGGTGCATAGCTACCTATATTTTGGGGAAACAAAATTACTTTGTTTAAAATAAGTTGGAAATTGTAGTTATATGTGTTGCAAAGCTTTTATCCAGATAACTGTAAACTTAAAAAAGAATAACAATTAGTTCATGTTTCTTCTACATAAAATGTTACGCTGAAAAAAAAAAAAAAAAAAAAAATGAAGTTCCATTTGACTTGACATGCTGTGTAATCCAGGAACATGTAATCAGATGTATTCTCAATGATTCTTCTTTAGAGAAGATAGGGATTTGGAATTTCCATGGGAAAGTGATGCCTTGCATAACATATCCGTTATTATTTAATTTAAGGTTAAGAGTGGTTTATCTTCCGTTTTTCTTGTAGTATTTTAGCCATGTCTTTACTTTTGTGACATTGTTTTATTTCCAACTATGGTATTTCTATTGCTGAGAATTGTTTAACTGAAATGAGTATAGCCGGATCGGAGTCAGTCCAGTATGTGATTTCTTTGAAGAACTAATTAAATCGAAGGTATATTGATTTTTAGATGGTTAAAGTGGTCTTTCTGTTTTTGTACGCAATTAAAAAATAATAATATTTTGTAATTGCTTAAAAGTATTAATATCAATTTCTGCTTCTCTTTAGTAAACTGTATAGTATTTTATCAAACGGATTATCCAGTCTTTTATTTTTATTTTATTTTTTTCTTAGAATATATTTTTCTTAGTTCAATCCTAGAAAATACATACATAAATATTATCATTCTTTTTTTTTTTTTAACTAAATGAAAAATTTTGACGAGTTATGTTGCATATATAATTATTTGTCATGAAAGGAGGTGATTAGGTTAAGTCCATTTTTAGCCCGTGGCAGGATCAAAAAATGTTTTTTAATTTTCTAAAATGTTTTGATTGTATGCATATTTCGGGTTCGAACTTATTGGTTCTACGATTGATTTTGTTTGACTTGGTCTTTGGAAGACTTTAGATGTGTTTCACAAGATCTAAAATATAAGTTATTTATAAATATATATGTATATATATGTTATATATGTAATTTTAGTGTATTTCAACCTTTTTTTTATTAGTATAAATTTTTATTTTTGAATTTATTATTATTTTTGTGGTGAAGAAGGGCTTATAATACCAGTCAAACTTTTTTTTTTCTTTTTTAGGTGCGTTCGTAATTATATAAATACGTAGCACCTATAGTCGTCGTTTGGTCAGTCCGTCTGTCCGTCCGTCTGTCTGTCTGTCTGTCTGTCTGTCCGCATATAACAACGCAAAAACTACCCAACCAAATTGTTTGCAATTTAAAATATATTATCTTTGCAGAATTTTGTCGAGACATTTCAAATTTTATTAAAATCGAATCAAAACTTTAGGCGATATTAATAAAAATATTTATTAAGAAATTTGAATTTTTTTTTTAAATCGGTGCTTTTTTGTTATAGGAGTTTCCGATGGATGTTAAATCGTCAAGCGACCGAGATACTTATTTTATGACAGAAATTAATCTGCAGACGATATAATTCATTTCACAGAATTAAAAATCATCAAGATCTGAATATTTATATAACTAGCTGATACATATACAGTGTCTCACAAAAGTGATGGGACACTTGTGCTTTATAAAAAGAAACTGCAATAAAATAAATAAACAAACATGTGCAAAAATTTTTTGGGTGTGTTTCATATTTAAAGTTAGTAACAATTATTACATAACATACATTTTGTCAAAATATTAAAATATTAATTTAGTAAAAATACAATTGTTCAGAACGGAGCAAAAAATGGCTCACATAAGTGATGGGACACTTACTTTTCCATCAAATATTTATCCAAAAATTTTACTTTTTAAAAGGTTTTAATATTTTGTTGGATTTCCTTTTACTTTTAAAACATGATTTAATCTTTTTGGGATGGATTCGACTATTTTTTTTGTGATTTCTGGAGTGATTTTACCCCATTCTTCTTGAAGCACCGATTTTAGTTGTTGTTTTGAAGAAATGGTGTGTTTGCGAATTCTTGATTCCAATTCTTGCCAAATATTCTCTATGGGATTTAAGTCTGGAGATTGTGGTGGTGTTTTTATTATTTCAGGACAGTTATATAGCAGCCAGAGTCTAACGTTCAGAGCAGTGTGCTTGGGGTCATTGTCCTGATAGAATTTAAAATCGTTATGAAGGTTCAATTTTCGTGCTGAAGATTTCAAATTTTGCTTTAAAATATCAATATACTTGTACTGATCCATTATACTGTCAATAAAAACAAGATTACCAACTCCAGCGGACGACATACACCCCCATACCATAACTCCTCCTCCACCATGTTTTACTGTTGGTACCAAGTTCTGTTTGCGAAGTTCTTCCCTGGGTTTTCTCCACACCAAGATTCTACCGTCAGAACCAAATATATTAAATTTACTCTCATCAGCAAATATAACTTTATTCCAGTAATCAGAATTCTTATTTATGTTGGATTTTGCGAAAGCTAGTCTGAGTTTTCTATTCTTTTCACTTACGAAGAATTTTTTCCTGGCTACTCTACCGTGATATCCAGCAGATCGAATTACCCTTCTAATAGTTTCAGGATTAACAATTATTCCATATAATGCTTGTAAATCAGCAGCAACTTTTGAAGCACTAATTCTTGGATTTTTTTTAATATTTCGAACGATAATTCGCTTTATTCCATTGGATAGCTTTGATGGTCAGCCAGGTCTTCTTTTATCCTGAATCATATGATTCTTTTTATATCGTTTAATGATATTGAAAACTGTTGAACGACTCAAGTTAACTGTTTCAGCAGTTTTTCTAATAGATTTTCCACGTTCAATATGCAAATTAATAACTAATTTTCGAATTTCAGGCGAAGTTTCTTTTCGTTTAGCATTCATGACTACACAGAGCTAAAAAACACAAAAATTCCAAAACAAACTGGAGAGAAATACTGCAGACGATTTTATAAATTATTGCCAATTGCTTTTAAGTAAAAATAAAACCCCAAAAAATATTTTTATTGCTTATTTCAGACGATTTTTGTTGCATATATAATGGTGTCCCATCACTTATGTGAGCTATTTTTTGCTCCGTTCTAAACATTTGTATTTTTATTAAATTAATATTTTAATATTTTGACAAAATGTATGTTATGTAATAATCTTTACTAAATTTAAGTATGAAACACACCCACAAAAAAAATGTGTACATGTTTTTTTAATTTATTTGATTAGTTTCCTTTTGTAAAGCACAAGTGTCCCATCACTTATGTGAGACACTGTATATCTGAATATTTATGTAACTAGTTAAGATATTTGTATGAACACTGTCATAAAATATATACTTAACTAGCTGTTTAACCCGTTCTACGCACGGGATATCATGAATTTAATTCTAAAACGTGCGTACGAACGCACCTCGTTTGTAACGTTTGACGTACAATTTCCAACTTGTTTTTTCTTCCCTCTTAAATATTAACATATTAGCAAGGCCATTGGGTCTTGCGCGCGTGAAAATAGTACACACGTGTTGAAAATATTTTAAAATGTACTTTGTGCGCTCATTAACATGTCGTAAAAATTACGTTGCTTCTACTAGTAAAAATACTATTAATTAAAAGAGGACATGTTCATTCTCTTTATTATATCATTGCACCTTCCCTTGCGAAAAAAGCGCATAAAATGTAGCATATTTGTGAATTCCAACCTACAGTGAAAGCATTTTTGAAATCGGTTCAGTAGTTTTCGTGTAATCGTGATTTTAGAACAGCCCATTTCACCTTTTTAAATTTCGGATTTTAAAAAATTGTTCTTAGTGAACCAGGGTTGTTAAAAATCACGATTTTTTAAAAAAAATTAAAAAAATCGGATTTATTTGATTTAAATCAGATTTTTTTGATTTAAATCAGATTTTTTTGATTTAAATAAGATTTTTTTATTAATATTATTTGTGTACTGTGCAAGTATTAATTCATTTTCTCTGCATAGATTTACACATTTCTATTAATTTTATTACAGTTCCTAGTAAAAATTCAAAAGATTGTTGCAAACAAATTCGGATTTACTATCATTTTTCTACTATTAAATTGTTATAGATAAGATATACCTATGTGTCTTGTGTGTATAATTTCTAGTTAATTTATTAAATTTTTCATTAAGGTATTACTCCAATAATATACATAATATCTAATCACATAATAAATGCAGCAAAGAATACTAAATATATATGTGTATTTCAACCAGAGTTGGCCAATTTTCGCCTAAGTGGAAAAAACGGTCCCGGCAAAAATACTTTTTGCCATAATTTTTGCCACTGGCAAAAACTCCTAGTATTTTAAAACAGGGTTTTAAGGATTTTATTTAAATTACATTATTTCAATGTTTAAATCACAATTTTAACAGATTAAAATCAGTGATTTAAATTACAATCGTGATCAACTTCCGTTTTTTTCCACTTTTTGCCACTGTCCTGACAAAAATACATTTCTGAAAATACAAAAATATATTTTCAAAATACATTTTTGAAAGGCAAAAAACCAACCTCATTTCAACAGATTCAGATTCACTGTCATCTTTATTCCATAGACTAAGTTTCTTTGTGTTTTTTTTTATTTTTGCCACAATCTCCGCCATTTCAACACTAAATGGTTTACATATTGCTTTCACACATTTTCCTGACTTTATTTTTCTCCTGTAAAATAAAGCCACATTGGATCTTTCTTTTTGCCAGCCATTTTTCTTATGTATTAATGTATCCTAAAGCTCTCTGTGCTGATATTCTTGTCCAACTTGTGTTTCACACTATACTATATTAATGATTACAAAACAGTTACTAGACAATTAATCGCATAACTAAAAGAACGAAGCTGTCAGCGTTATCCAGCCCTCAGCCAATTTCAGCAATCAATTATGCTTACTTAACAGTAGAAATGACTGTTTAGCTTAAAATAAGGTACAATAACATATCTTATATTTTCCATTGCAGTAAGCTATGAATTCTAAAGGAAAGGGCAAAGGGATCAGTCACAGGGATTAAATTATTTTCAGTTATAGAAGAAACATGAAACTGGAATTCTATAATTCTGTGTTAGAGCAACAGTCTAAATATTTATTATGTTACAATTTAGTCCTGGAATTGATCATATTATATGATCAATACATCCCCCCATCAACATATGGGACATTGAAATTTGCAGGTCTAAGCGACTAAACATAAAACAAACTTTTGCATCGTGTACAATCTACTTTACATGAAGTAACTCCTCACTGAAAATGCTATGAAATGAACTACTAATATATTAAATACTTTTATACTGAATATATTTAACTTTAACTTCAAGATCTAACTTGCAAAAATAAAGTGATCATCTAAGAAAGACAAAAGTTTAAAAATGAGAGAGCATTTATCAGTATTTGTTTTGGGATGCACCATGGATAAATAATATTTTGAATGTAGCATTTACTTTTATAAGTTGAAAATAATTATTTTATGAAAGTTTTATTTAAAAATTTTAAAAGGTAATTTTAATCTGACATGAATTATGACATTTATTTGAACATGAATGATTAATTTAAACCTTATTCAACTTGTAAATATCAATGTTAAAAATACTGATTTAAATCAAAGATTTAAAAAAAAATCATTTGATTTAAATCAAAGATTTTTAAAATAAAATCATTTGATTTAAATCATGATTTAAATCACGATTTAAATCAAGCTGATTTAAATCAAACAACCCTGTAGTGAACATTTACGTATTAAATGTAATCACTATATTTCAAATTTCTAGCCATAACAATTTTTTCGAAATTGTAATTTTAGAACGGTCCTCTCTTGCATCCCCTGGATGCAGGTAACTTATGTTTAAATAGGATTAGCCACCAATATAATGCTTAAGGATTTTTTTAAAATCTGTTTGGGTAGTTTCAGAGTAATCATGGTTTTAGAAGGTTTTCTTTCTGTTCATTTCACCCTTTTAAGTTTTGAATTTTTAAAATTCGTTCTTAGCTAGAATTTATGTTGTAAAAGTAGCCACGTTGTCAAATTTCAAGTTTCTAGCCCTAACAATTTCAAAGCAATCGTAATTTTAGAACGTTCTTCTCTTTTGCACCCCCTAGGAGGCAGCGATCTCGAGATAAAAGTAACTTATGAATTAATCTGAGATAGTCACCATTGGGCCATTCCATGACAAGTGAAACCAAAGCACTAATTTTTTAAAATTTATAAAATAAGTCAAGTAATACATATTTTTAAAGCTTAGAGTGTAAATTTTCTGAAAACATATGCTTTAAGCATGTAAAGTAAATTAAATAAAAATATTAGTACTAAAAAGCTGAGAGTGATGAGATTGGGAACATTTCATTTAAAATATGGTAAAGTTTAACAAGACATTACCATTTCAAAAAATATTTGTAGAAGTTCTAATTAGGCTAGCTTTTACATTTGAATATTCCATTTTTAAATTTATAGAAGAAATTAGAAAATATATTATAAAGGAATTAGAATTCATAAATATATTGTGTTGCATTGAATTGTTATGTCCGTAACGGAAAAACAAGTAAAAGTTGTTCTTACAAATTTACTGGTTAACCCTTCTTTGCATTGTGATGGAAATTTCCATCACTGTTTATTTAACTTTTAATAAATAAATCAACTTCTTCGCCACCACTATATTTATATAGAAATATTAATCTAGTAAATTTCCCGTGAACTATGTTGCTGAACAAAGTTAAAAATCTATCTTAAAATTTCTGGTGCCTAATATTTAATATATGTATAAAAAAAACAATTGTAAAAGAAAAACTCATGCAAAGAAGGGTTAACTTATTAAATTTTAAATTATATTTTCTCTGTATAAATTATATAAGTATACTTTTAAAGTCTAATTTAAATTACATATTAGAATATTTTATGACTGTTACAGACGTAACATTTTGAATATCTTATTTTTGAATTAAGATAATATTTACAGATATAACAAGTAATAAAACATTCATATCATGAAAATGTGTACTACAAGAATATTTCATCACATATTTCTGTTGTAGCATACACCATATCAGGTTCAATGTCTTATGCTTTGGTTTCAGATTATGAACATGATAAATAGGCTGTACATATTTTTAACAGTAAAATCTTAGCAGATCTAAAAACAAAAATTTCCAAAATTAGTATTTTCTGATGTTGCTGGCCAGTATTTTAAGCAGCTTTATACACTATGCTACATTGCTTATGGTATTATGAACTATGCCTTGATTTTAAACTGGTATTTTTGCCACATGTCCTGGCAGCAGAGATGGTTCGGCAGAATGGTAAAACGCAATGTTTGGAAGAGAATAAAATCTCATCAAGCTTTTGTGCATGATGCAAAATCCTTTGTTGACTTGCATCCATCACTTTGCATCCATCACAGAAAATGTCACAATAAGACATGTGGATGGACATGACATCCAGCATCATATTGACTATTTAGAAAAGAGATGGGAAGATGTCAAGGCCCTTTCACTGACAATGAAAGTTCATTGTGTGCGTACTTTAGCAAAAAATGTTGTTGAGTATGTACATATTTCAGAACAGAAGGGAACACAAGCTTTTCTTTACAAAGAAAGCAAACCCTAAAAAAAATCTAGTTAAAACACCATTATCAGTTAAATTTGGAGATTGGGTAAAAGTGACATTTATAACTGATCGAAAAACATCTGTTCACTTTATTGGACAAGTCCTAGGCGTACCCCAACCGAATACAATAACAATAACACAATAACAATGAAATTCTTGAAGAAATAATGGAGAAAAATATATATCGCCAGAAAAGTAAGATATTTCTCATGTGGAAGGGAACCAAATTTTGCAGGAGTTGCAAATTGGCAACATATGCAAAGTAGCATTTAAATTGTAAAAAAAATGAATATAAATGTTTCTAATGTTTTGATATTACTATCTTTGTCTTTCATTGTACAATACTTTATGTTTAAAAGTACAAATTCCAATGAATGTGGATTTCAAATCGGATGTGTTACGTCTGTAACAATGGAATTATCCCATGTATTAATTAATAATTATTTTAATGTTTTCACAATCGCAGTTTCTGACAGATAATACCCTAATAATGAATTACTGAAGAAAAAGTTAAGATGTTCTTTCTTAAAATTCACAGGATTATGACATTAACTGCAACTATATGCACTTTAGACTGCTTTGTGAATTACGTCCGTAACACCTAGATTTTATTTATTTTTTTTAAATTATGAGAAGATTTTTCAGATTTCAAAGTTTAATATTCTATTTACCTTCCTCGGACATCCTTAAATATAAAATAATCCAAGTAATAAGTATTTTTTTACATTATTTATGAAGATTTAAAGTTTCTGTTTGTTACGTCCGTAACCATGGAATGACCCCATTGTGATACTGAAAGTGGTCTTGAAATCTGTTTGGTGGTTTCGGATTAATTGTTATTTTAGAACGCTTTCTGTTCATTTCACTCCTTTAAATTTCGAATTGTTTGAAAACCGTTTTTAGAGAGCCTTTATGTATTAAAAGTAAACAGCAAAATCAATTTTCTAGACCTAGCAGTTTTAAAGAAATGGTAAATCAGAACGTTTTTCGCTCCCCCTTTGAGGATAGGGTACCCAGATGAAACGTAGCCTATGTTTAGGCAGAAATTGTTATTATCATTTTATCTCCACTGTTTTTTAATCAGTTCGGAGAGTTCCAGAGATTAACTGCTACAAACAAAACACCATTTCTTCTTCATAATATTAGTATATATATAGATGAAATAAATCAAATTCATTTAAAACATATATATTAAACTTTTGTTAAGTAACCTATATTTGTTTCAGACCTTGTTTTGTATTTAAATCATATGAGCATATGATAGTAATGTGATTCAGTAATGATAGTAAGTGACCAGTAATATTTTGATCTTAGTACTGCGAGGGTTAACCAATCTAAAAAAAAAAAAAAAAAAAAAAAAAAAAGCGTAGAGTCAGTAAGATTTTAAATTCTTTTGTCAACATTCCTTTTTTATTTATTTATTTATTTACTTTTTGCCCGGGGGGGGGGGGGGTAGCTTTAGTTTTTTAGGCTAAAAACGGTTCCTTCCTTTGAATCTGTAAACTGTAAAAGAGAGGGAAAAAAAAGTCGATTAGTTACAAGCATTGGGCTAATTTATCACAGATATGAAATTAGGAAAGACTTAGGTTCTGTTGAATCCTTGTGTGTTCTCCTCCTACAGTTCATTTTCGCGAAGGAATTTAGTGTTAACTCTGCTCTATAGTTACTGCACACGAATGCTCACTTGAAAAATTTCCATAAAATTACTGCTTGAAATTTATGTTATATATTTGAATTCTATTTGTGTTTTAAAATAACTGCGTTATACTGTATCGTCATAATTTCTTTCGTGTTTTTTTTTTTTTTTTTTTTTGTCCATTTTTAGAGTAGAATTTTTCAATCTTTTATACTTCACAACACATTAACAACTGTAATTAAAACTTTCGCGTCACGCTTAAATTATATTGATAAAAATAAGGAAATAAAAGTGCTCCTCTTTTTAGTTTATTTATATATATACACAAACACAGTATTACTATTCCAATCAGATATTAAAAACAAAGCTTTTTTTTTTTCTTTTTTTCAATAATTTGGGAGGGGGGGGGGGGGAGAGAGAAAAAAAATTTATATTTTTTGGGTAAATTTATCTCATTATTGATTTTTTTTTTTTTTTTTTTTTATTACTGAAAAATTCATTTAATATAAATATGATATTGAAAAATGGAAAAAAAATTTCTATTCTTTCGCTGCATTATTTGGAAATTTATCCTTAAAAATAAGCAAAAGATAACAGTTAATGGTATTTTTAAATTTCTAAAATACTCTTGTGGTCATAGCGGTTGAACACCCACCTGTTTTAGAGCTTTCATCCACGATCGAAGTGTTATATATAGCCTGCCGGTTTACATGTTTGCTTTTCTTGATTACAGGTAGCTTTAAAGTTGTCAACCGGCTCTATCTTACAAGATCTAAGTGATGTAATTAAAGTTTTTAATGTATATTTTATTTTGCTATGGTGTAATAGATCATTTTACCACTTTAAAGACAAGTCTGTATGGCACCATAGCTGAAGGATCGTTAGCTTAATAATAACCTTTCCTGAAAGATTTATTTTTGCGTTACGAATGTTCACATGATCTGAAAGAAAGAAATCTTCAAAATTTCATTGCAGATCTTCTGAATTCTCTATAAAAAGATGGAAAGTTGTTGATATGCAAGTTATTTCTAAAACAATCAATTTAAAAATTAAGTATATCGCATAATTACACTCTTCCGCTTATTACAAATGTATAACGTAACGCAGGAAGTAATTAAAAAACCATTGGTTATTAAGTTTTCGTTTGCCATAGTTATACTTACGGCAGATCAGAACTATTCATTGTTTATTTGGAATTAACATATCTTGAATGAAGCGCCGGAATTACTTAATAGTTGTGTTGAATATCAACTAGACATAATTAATTGAATCATGTATAAAAATTTATCTATATAATAAAAGAGTACATCACGAGGTCCTCGAAACAACCATCTAGATCTAGCAGGATGAAGCCCGACTGTTTTCTGTATATTTGAAAATAATTAAGAATTCAAACCAGTGTTGGCGAACTGGGCCGGGTTTGTTTTTATGAGCGGGCCTAGTAACAATAAAAGTAGGTTTTTGTATAGAATCTTCATAATCAGCTTTTCCATAATGAAAATAATGTTTTTTGGTGAAGTTTTAAATTTAAAGGTTATATATAGGGCCGTACCGAGTACTCGTTATTTACTCGGTATTCGGCATACTCGGCCAATTTGCCGAGTACTCGGTACTTGGCTAAATTTTGGGCCGAGTACCGAGTACAATACCGAGTAGTTGTAAGAATTTCATTTTTAAGCATTATTATCATTTTTGAAGCTAAAGGAATTTATAATTGACCTGTAAAAGTTATTTGAATATAAAAATATATAATATATGCCGTAGACTTCACTCTAGAAAAAAAAAGGGCAGGGTGCTAGTCACAAAAAGGGCACTATTGAAGCATAAAAAGGGCACTAGTTTCAGCGAAAAAGGGCATTGTTTCATAAAAAAAAAGTATACTTATTCGGAACCAATATAAGAAACTTATTATTGTTCATCATATACTCATCAATGTTTGTACACACATTTAGTAACATAAATTATAGAAATACATTTTTATTAAATTGATATTTTAAGGTTCTAGTAAGTAATTAGGTTAACGTATGTGGATATAAAATTATTAGCCGCCTCTAAACTATGAATTTTAAGGGGGAAGCAGAAATTTTGAACTTAAGATGACTGATTTAGTTACCTTACTAAAGATTTAAAAATAGGACAAAAAAATTTAAATAAAAGAGTTTTAACTTTAAATTTCGTGTGCTTGGAAAGAAGGGGTGGGCATCAATTTTGGGTGAGGGTGTGGAAAATTACTTGATCGATTATTTGCTATAATAAAGTGACAGAGCAGAAAAAGTAAAAAAAAAAAAAAAAAAAAAAAAAAGATAAGGATTTTAAGCTTGGTGAGCTGGGAGAACATAAGATGAGTTTTTTTTTTTTTTTTTTCCCCACGGTGTTAAGGGGAAGGGGGGGGGGGGAGGGTTGCGCCCCTTTGACGAAATTTGCGTTTTATCGCGATCTTTTGACGAAATTTGCAGTTTTTTCGAGATCTATTGATAAATTTTGCGATTTTTTTCGCTATTTTTTTGAAGAAATTTGCAGTTTTTCGCGATCTGTTAACAAAATTTACCGTTTTTTCGAGATCTTTTGACGACATTTGCCGCTTTTCGTAATGTTTTTGACGAAATTTGCCGTTTTTACGCGATTCTCTGACGAAAGTCACGTTTTTCCTGGTGGCTGAGAGGTTGTGCTCTCGAAGCTGGTAGACGGGAGGTGCTGGGTTCGATCCCAATCGCGCCCGTCGGCCTAATCGTTCGGAGTTTTCGTGGTTTTCTTTGAGCCGTGGATTTATCCATGCGTAAATACGGGTTAGGTTCCCTTAGAAAGACCCCCACGAAGGGCACTCCCCCCGGGCCTATATCCCTAGTGTAGATAATTGGCCGTCAATAATCAACCAACCAACTACGTTTTTCCTGCGATCTGTTAACAAAATTTGCCGTTTTTTCGAGATATTTTGACGAAATTTGCCGTTTTTCCGCAATGCTTTTGACGAAATTTGCCGTTTTCTCGCGATCTTTTGACGAAATTTGTCGTTTTTCGCAATGTTTTTGACGAAATTTGCCGTTTTTACGCGATTCTCTGACGAAAGTCACGTTTTTCCCGCGATCTGTTGACAAAATTTGTCGTTTTTTCCCGATCTTTTGACGAAATTTGCCGTTTTTTCGAGATATTTTGACGAAATTTGCCGCTTTTCACAATGTTTTTGACGAAATTTGCCGTTTTGTCACGATTCTTTGACGAAAGTCATGTTTTTCCCGCGATTTGTTGACAAAATTTCCCGTTTTTCGCGATCTTTTGACGAAATTTGCCGCTTTTCCCAATGTTTTTGACGAAATTTGCCGTTTTGTCGCGATTCTTTGACGAAAGTCATGTTTTTCCCGCGATTTGTTGACAAAATTTCCCGTTTTTCGCGATCTTTTGACGAAATTTGCCGCTTTTCGCAATGTTTTTGACGAAATTTGCCGTTTTTACGCGATTCTCTGACGAAAGTCACGTTTTTCCCGCGATCTGTTGACAAAATTTGTCGTTTTTTCGCGATCTTTTGACGAAATTTGCCGCTTTTCGCAATGTTTTTGACGAAATTTGCCGTTTTTACGCGATTCTCTGACGAAAGTCACGTTTTCCCCGCAATCTGTTGACAAAATTTGTCGTTTTTTCGCGATCTTTTGACGAAATTTGCCGTTTTTCGAGGGCGCATTTTGCCGATTTCAAAAAGGGCAGGGCGCATTTTGCCAATTTTTAAAAGGGCAGGGCGCTGCGCCCTTCAAAAAAAGCCTAGCGGGAACACTATAATATATGCAATTATTCATAAAAACTATTTACTTAGTATATAGAAATATGTTTACAAAATACAGAAAAGTTAAGAAAAACGAAAGCAATTCACAATTTAGTTTTAATAGTTCACTTTTTAATGTCCCTTTCATTATACCACAACCAAAATGATTGGAACTTTCATTTGAGCTTTTCAATGTTACCAGAATGGCAATAAGTCTCATTACACTTTCCAGTAATTGCTACTGAACTGTAGTTAAATTTTTTTTTATCTTACTTTCAGTAGCATAAAGGCAAAGAGGCTGCTTTAATTCATGCAATATTTTCAACATATTATACTTCGAGTTTCATCTTATGGTTAGTTACTGTAATGATTAATTTTTTTTGATTCAGACAAATGTGACTGAACTTTTTAAAAATTTGAACATGCAGCTACAAAGTGGTTAAAATGTCCATCAATGTTTTTAGCTATAACTAACATGTCAGAAAGCATGTAGGGTAGATAAACCCGATTTTATTAAGTTGCACATTGTGAATAGTGCAAGCCGCACGTTTAACATCAGCTTTTTGCATTATTCAATGAGAATTTGTATTATTCAAAATTACAGTAACCAATAACCATTTTTGACAGACGGATTTCAGGTATCAGAGTGAGTTAGATAAATGGAAGAATGGGTTTTAATTTCACATTGGTTAATTTTACTTTTATTTATTAATTTTTTTCTATCTTTTAAAAATAATGGTACTGTTTTAAATTTTTTGAATTTTCAAAAATAGTCTTTAATAAGTGCATAATTAAATTTAAAATTTAATTAGTTAATTTGAAATTTTTTGTAAAATTAAATGTATGACTACATGCTCAAGAAGTATGTTTATATATATCTACACACACAGACATGTTATTTTTAAGCTCACTTCATGTGCGCATCAATAGTTCTTTCTTACACGCAACTACTCGGTACTCGGCCGAGTAGTAAATGGCCGAGTACTCGGTGCTCGGCTACTCGGCCAAAGTGCTACTCGGTACACCCCTAGTTATATAAATGATGTACAATTTTCAAGACAAAATTATCAGAATGTTACAGACTATGTAAATTGTATTGTTTTGAAATATATTAAAGTTAATGTAAAATATTCTTTTCTTATTATAGTGTATCATCAAAACCCACCTTTGCTGTAATTACTGTGATAATGTTTATAAACTTCTACTAATTATGTTAATTCGAGCAGTTTACTGTTTCTTTTGTGTTTGAATCTGTATCTGTGAATTTCTAAAGATATGCCTCTCTCAGTAAATTTTCATGCAACTAATTTTTTAAATTTCGAAAAATCATAATTTTGTGGCTTGTATGAATGTTTTCAATTTTGAATTTCTCACGTTCTATCAGGCTCGTTGTTTGACCCCCTCAATTTAAAGAGAATTTCATAAGGTTATTTGATATGCAAGTTGACTGTGTTTGGTTAAAAAAATAATAAATATAATTTAATTTAAAATTTAAAATTTTTTTAAAATAGTGTTTTTAAAAATTAAAAAAAAAATATTTGTTTTTGTAATATTATAAACTTTAAATTCTGAAAGTTTTAGAGTGGGATCTCGATGGGATTAGCATTTAAAAAAAATAATGTTTAAAATTAATAAGACAATACTATCTTACTATCTATCTTTGCACAACCATAAAGTTGGCGAGGTGCCAACTTTAAATACCAGCCCCAACTAGTGTTTACCATTGGTTTTTTTTTAACACTTTCCAACCTTGTTGAAAATTGTGACTTCGGTTTACAATCCGATAGCTTATCTGCTGTCTGATAACCAGGTGCTTTGCGGCACATCATTCTCAAACCATTTCAAGAACCTCGGCACCTCGCTGCCCCGTGTCGCGAGGAAGATCTGTTCTCCGGCAGCGAGGGATTTGTTCTGTGAATTTCGGGCAATAATGGCCCATTGCGATTCACCCGCCCCCTGTCGCGTTTTCCGGCGGGCTCAGCTCTAGCTGAAATTGTATTTTTTTTTTTTTTTTTTTTTTAAACCTTAATAAAGGTACCGGGAGGGACACCTATGCTCTACAGACTTGGCCTCCTCGTCTGAGCAATCCCTCTTAGGCTGTGAATATGACTTCGGTTTGTCTGGCCGCGCTCTAACTCCCGTAAATATGCTCGGATTGCTCTGCAATTTTTATATGTTATTGTCGTTATCTATAGCATGTTCCCTATTTCAACGGAAGTGTGTAGCACTTATAGTTTTTTTACAGGGACATTCAAAAGAATTCCGTTACATTGCGGTCTATGGGGAAAAATCATTTGCGGTTCATTTTAATGATGTTAGTGATGTTGCATTTTATGATGCATTTTAATGATGTTAACTTAGTGCATTTTAATGATGATGCATTTTAATGATGTTAACTTAGTGGTTTCGCCCGCTAGCGGGCCTTCAATTTATCTTTTCACCAATTTCAAACACATCGTAATTGATATATATATCACTAAGATGCATTACAAGAAGCTTAATATGGAATAGGGTGTGCATAGCACTTATAGTTACTTTACAGGGACAGTCAAAAGAATTCCGTTACATTACATCTATATGGAGAAAAATTGTCTGCGGTTTATTTAAATGATGTTTCACTATTTTAAACGCATACATACATATTCATACATACATATTCACATTTGCCTTTGTGAATACATAATATAGGCTCAGTGAAAGTAATATATTTAACAGTGTATTGAAAAATTAAAAGTATTGTTTGTATGTGTAAATATACTTTAGAAGACAAACGAAAAATAATTTAAATTGAATTTTAAAACAATCCTATTAAATTCACGTCAAGGTGCACTCAAATTTTGATATCATTTCTTTTAAAACACATATTTTGAATTCCTGAGAGATTTGAATGAAAAAGCATCAGCGAATAAATTTTATATATGTTTTCATGTTAAGATAATAATTGCACCTGTGAATATAAATAAAACTAAAAAGAAAGTGATGATTTTAAAAAAAAATTATTAACATAGCGTCACTCAAATTTTATATCATTACTTTTAAGACCCATATTTAAAATTCTTAGAGCCAAAAGAAAGTGCTGCGTCACAACTTTTAACCCGTTAAGGGTTTTTGTACTGATATCATTACTTTTGTGCGGTTATTGATAAAAATTTCATTCAGTCGAAATTAAGCATAGGGTATAAATTTATAAGAATAAAACTTAGTGGTTTCGCCCGCTAGCGGGCCTTCAATTTATCTTTTCACCAATTCAAAAAATGAATCCACCCTTTCCGGAAAAAAAAAGGGGGGGGGGGGTTCATCAGATAAATTAACTGAATAAAATGGATAGCCTTTGTGCGTCTTTTTGGAATTATATATATATACATATAGGTTTTTTTTTTTTTTATCTAAGGTGAATGTTGTGATTTTTAAATGGTGATTTTTAAATGTTTATATCCGAGTAATTCTTGAAATTACATTTTTAGCTCACAGGCTATCAAAGCCTGAGAGTTAATGTGCGCCGGTTCTTTATGTACGTATGTATGTAAGTATGTATGTAATGCGATAAATCTTGATAGAAATATCCGTTTTGCTTCACATTTTGGTTATATGTTTATAGTGATAATACTTCCCTGATTAGTTTTGGGGGTTCATTGGTTAATTATAAAGGGGGGGAGCGGGGTACTAACCCCCCCCCCTTAATTTATATAAATGGGTTTTTCATGCAGAATTACCCAATTTGCTTCAAATTTTGTATATAGATTCATTGTGGTAAGACGCTTCCCGGATTAGTTTTGGGTGTTCATTGGTTAAGTATAAAGGGGGGAAACGGCGGGCCAATCCCCCCTCTTGATTTATTGTCGATCTCTTTATTTTTCAAGGGGTATTATTCTTTGAAATAAGAGTATAACATACAATTAGTGTGAATAGCCTGTGAGCTCAATGCCATCAGTTTAACTGGGCTTTTTTTTTTTTTTTTGTATTTATCTTTGTTAAATAAATGTTTGTTTCTTAAATAAAGATATATAATTTTTCTTGTGTAATCTTTATTTAAATATACACACATAGGCACAAAAGTTTTTTAATTTATCAAAATATCTTGATCATATGCAATAAATACATAGACAATCAAGTTATGTTTTGATTAAAAAAAAAAAAAAAAAAAAAAAAAAGTATATTTCAAATAGGAAGTTATTGACAACAAATCTTAAATGTAGAAAATGATTCATATTATACATGTGTATTAATTTACAGAAAAAACTTGTTGTATTTGTATTTATATTACATTTAATATAAGAATAAAATTACAATAATCCAGCAATATATGAAACCCTATTTCTCTTTTCCAGGGTCCCCTTTCCTTTATTGTCACAAAAATTTGAGCATTTCCAATGTCTCAAAGTATAGATGGGAGTATGTAAAAAAAAAATTAGATAAATATCTATATCTATCTATATATATATATTTGTCTTACGTGGCGCGAAAAAAGGGCTGAATTTGTAACTTATGATTTGGCAACAACTGTAGTTTCCAGAGCTCAGACCAATGAACAGACTAGATTATTGTGTTAGATCAGCTCCGCCTCCGTCCAATATGGCGGTCAGTGTGAGAGAAGTGAAACCATAGAATGAAACTCAAACTTGCAATTATTAAAAATAAAATAACATGTACGTAATCCAAAGCGTCTGAGATGATTCCTCATTTTAATTATGAGCAATATCGTTAATTTCAAATGAATTCTCAACTTTGATTTAGAATTCATTTACGAATTTCAATCACTCAAAAGACGGAGAAAAAAAAAATCAACTGTCTAGATATCACTTGCCGCCATCTGTTGGTGTATTGATGAAATAAAACAAACTATCTTCCTATAACGTAGTTTTTTTTTCTAATGAATTTAAGTCGTGCTGTACAAAAAATCCTTTTTTCATAGTATTTAAATGATTTATGCCCATTGGTAGCGCCAAATAAATGCATTTTCAGTTGTGTTTTCAATGGAGAATTACTTTTTTACATTAAAATAAATTGTCAATTTCATATGTTCAAATGTTTTATGGTAGAACTTATTCCGGCTAGAATTGCTGAAAAAAAGGGGCGAGAGAGCGAAGCGAGCTGTGACCGCGAAGCGGTCTCAATGTGAATTGCTTCGCAATTCACGGGGGGTTGGCGAGCGTTAGCGAGTAGGGGGCTGAGCCCCCTAGTATTTATTATTAACCTACTCTATTAGTATAAAATATCAGCTCTAACTGAAAATTACATGCTAAATTTGGGGACCGAGGACCCAATTAGCGTGCAATCACACAATTGCTACAATTTTCAAATTTATTTTACATTTGCAGTAGGCATATATATTTTTTAAATTTAGCTACTGTCTTACGCTCTTTAAATAGTTTGAGTACAATAAAATTAATGCTAATAAAAATTTACCTTATTCCAGTTACTTGCTTTGAATAGGAATTGATATTTTTGGCTCATTTTAAATAATACAGCTGGGAAACAGAATGTATATATATAATAATAATAATTTTTAGTTATTTACAGTTTGTAAAATTTATTATGAATATTTAACGAATTCTTAAACTGAAAGTCCTGGTTTTCATATTTTATTTATTTAAAAAAATAAATAAAAGCATATAAAATCATTGCATCATTTCTTTTAATTAGAAAAAAAAAAGTTATTCTATAAAATATTTATAGAAATATTTTCTATAAAATATTTATATCGCCATTCGGCGATTAAACTTGAAAAACTGGTGAACCGGAAATATGGAAAGAACCGGCCAAATGCAGGATTTTCCATTTTCCCCTAAAAATCGTGATTTTTCCGCGCCAGGTCGACAAAATTCCAGATTTTTCCGTGCCCAACCGGTGGCTGAGAGGTTGTGCTCTCAAAGCTGATAGACGGGAGGTGCTGGGTTCGATCCCAATCGCGCCCGTCGGCCTAATCGTTCGGAGTTTTTCGTGGTTTTCTTCGAGCCGTGGATTTATCCATGCGTAAATACGGATTACGTTCCCTTAGAAAGACCCCCACGAAGGGCACTCCCCCCGGGCCTATATCCCTAGTGTAGATAATTGGCCGTCAATAATCATCCCAACCCGTGCCCAACCGACGAAATTCCTGATTTTCCGCACTCAATCGACGAAATTCCTGATTTACCAGCGCCTATCAGACGAAACCCCTGATTTTTCCGCGCCTGTCTTACAAAATTCTAACTTTTCCGCGCCGGATTGACGAATTTCATTATTTTTCCGTGCCTGATCGACGAAATTCGTGATTTTTATGCTCCCGAATGACGAAATTTGCAATTTTTTCCGAGACTAATTAGCGAAATACACAATTCCTGAATTTTTGGAGATGTTGGCATAATTTAAATATCCAGTAACATAAATGTACTTACTGGTTACTAAAGAAATTATTCTCACTAGCCATTAACTGGTTACTAAAAAAATCAACCTACCGGCCAGTGGCTACTAAGCAAAATTATTTTCGCCTTTATAAGAATGTATGAAAAGTTTGAAAATATTCACATTTACTGTCAAGAAAGACATTTTTCAAAGTTTATTAGTAAAAATGCGTTTTCTGCATATTTGGATTAAAAAAAAAGAAAGAAAAAGCGCTAAATACTTTAAAAAACCATCAGGTGCAACATAAACAATTACCAGTTATCAGCAATAAGCTAATATTTATATTAAAATCATTAAAATTACAGACATTACATTACAATTACATAAAACATTAAAAACATATTAAAATTGGACGTTTCGGATTTACATGAAAATCCCTCATCAACAAACATTTTTCTTAACATAAGTCACCGTTCAAAAATATCAACACATAGAAAATGCAACGTATCAAAATGTCTAGGCCAAAGTTACATTTATAATAACACGGAGTATTCATTCGGGATTGCACATGCTTCATTAAGAGGTAAATCTGTAATTTTCGTATACCTCGTTCGGTATCGTTTTTTCGACATTTTGATACGTTGCATTTTCTATGTGTTGATATTTTTGAACTGCGACTTACGTTAAGAAAAATGTTTGTTGATGAGGGATTTTCATGTAAATCCGAAACGTCCTATTTTAATATGTTTTTAATGTTTTATGTAATTGTAATGTAATGTCTGTAATTTTAATGATTTTAATATAAATATAAATATGTTCAGACGTAATATTTTTGTTTACTTCAAAGCTAATATTTATTTGTAAATGTATAGAGGCTAATACATTGAAATCTCTATAATGGGCACTTTTCGATTCCCAACACCTACATATTTGTACATTTTTATCTCTGAATAGCAGACAAATTCCGTGCTCCCGAAGTATCCGTTATTCAGAGGTTTTATTGTAGTATTTATCTGGTTTTAACCTGTAAAAATCAGCCTCTCTTACGTTTTAGTAAAAATTAGATTTCATCTGTAAAATTCATACTAACTCGTTATTTTTCACCCCTAAATGGAACATAAGTGAATATACGTAGCAGATTCTTAGATTAAATTAAATAACAATACTGATGGAATAAATTATTCATACCTTTATGTGCTATTCTGTTAAATAAAATTTCGGTTTTACAAATTTTTAGAAGCTCATTAAAGTTATAACATGCCATTTCCTTATCCACTTTAGTCAAAATTACATCTATACTGGACTAAACCTATTGATTTGTGCTCAATCCTAAGCCCATCTAACCCAAGCCCAGCCAATTAGAAAAGAGCTTTTTCATACATAATGGCGGTGAATAAATTATATTTATTTTGGAATTATTCTGCTTTTGCAAAAATAAATTCAATTTTTTGTGATTGAAGCAAAATAGTGAGTTTTCTTAACAAGTTTATATCTTTTATTAATGTATTTTCGTTTAGTAAATAATAATCCAGTATAGATTTGTGTTCTATTTTCCGTCTTATTTTTCTCGTTTAATGATCTTTTCCCATTGTTTTTATTTCAAATCATACACGTATTTCCTGAAAACGATTAATAACCATGAAATGTTAATCCAACACTGCTGCTAATGTTTTCCCGTACAAATTCAATTCATCAGCTGCCACGGCGAAGAATTAAGAGCCTTGCGCTAAAATTACTATAATTATTTTTTTCTGCACTCAACCTAGCGCTGAAGGAATTATACTAGTTTTTAAAAAAATATTTATTGGCAAAAAATTTTCTTCCTTGGAAATTAAACATAGTCGTTGGAGGCCACCGACTTACCCATCATGAATATGCATAATATAAAATATGAAAACAACTCCAAAAATGATAATCATATTAACTATAACAGCTTACTGCGTCGGATTAAGCGTCTCATTTCCAATTATTAAAATATTTCTTTGAATTGAAATTTGAATGAAATACAGTGTCATGAAAAATCGAAGAGTGTGGAAAATATGATTACAAATATCTCGGCAACTAATTATTCGATGTATTTTATATTCACTCCTTAAAACAAACAATTTCGAAAATGTTTATATACCTTTTATCAGAACGAATATTTCGAGAGTCCTAAAAAAATAGTTCCGGATAATCGAGGTTACTGAAATTCAGTCGCCTTCTTCTCATTATTACATACCAAATTTCAAGTCTCTATCTCAATTTGCTCGGGAGATAGAGCGTTTACACACACACACACACACACACAGACAGACGGGTGGCAATTTTTTTTTTCTTCAAAAAATATGTTTTTCGGAGTCTCCAGTGTCTAAACCGTGTAAATCCGTCAATTTTCTTTTTCCGATTTTTAAAACAGTTTCAAGATTTGCTACGTATGATAAAATGGAGGAAGGAAATAGTGATTTTTAGATGCGTGTAGAGGCCTGCACGGGGTCAGGCTGCCGAGCAGCCGGACCCGGGGTTACATTTTTCCTGCATATTCGGGCCAGATCGGGACTGGAACTCATTCTGTCCGGGCTGTGTTAGATCGCATTTTTATTTTATTTATTTATTTATTTGTGTGTGTGTGTGTGTGAAAATACTAAGTGATATTTTATATTTGTTTAACAGAATCTTTAGAAATTTATCTTGGTTTAATAAATTACAGAAAAATATTTCTAAACATCTGCCGTTGTTTTCTTTATGGAGTTTCAAAATTCTGATTTTTTTAAACTGACTATTTTTTTTTTCATTTTAACTCTGAGCGTTAGGTAATATTTTTGCCTATCTCTTTAATGCTTCAAAAAATAATACCTGTGCAAAGTAACAGTGTGTAGATTGGTATTTTATAGCTTGCATATCCATTTGTCTTATGTAATTTATCTTATTCATTTATCTTATGTGGGCCAAACGCTCAATGGGTTTTAAACTACAGTAAAACCTCTGACTAACGGACAGTTCCTGACGCGTGGATTTTGTCCGCTCTTCGGTGATGTCCTGTATTCAGAGGTAAAAATGTATAAATATATAGGTGTTGGGGATCGGAAAATTATTCGTTAAATAGAGGTGCTCGCTATTTGGCAATGTCCATTATAGAAGTTTTATTGTATATTAATTTTTTCAATGAATCTTCATTTGCATTCTGTCAAAGTAAACAATAATTTTGTTATTTCGTATTCTATGTTTTGCAGACATATAAGCTGAAAAATGAACTATTTGCATAAATATGAATGAAATATACTTTTAAAAGATATATCTTTAATTGTATGCTAATGTTAGTTAAGAAATATAGGCTCTTTTCTTAAAAAGTGAGTCGGTCCGGGCAGGGTCGAGCCTGATTTCATTGATTTTTGACAGGACCAGAACATAAACTGCGAAAATAATAAACGGACTTTTACATCGGGCCGGATCTGAAAATTTCGTTCGAGCATACCTCTAGCATGTATTAGTTTGATAAGTATAAAATAAATTAAGATTTTTGAAGAGTCTTGCGATTATCTAGGTATCCCGGAGCGAGCCTAAATATTTCATTTACTTCTGAAAATTTCATCAACTTGGCAAAATCATTTTTCTTAACTTGAAACCAGGGAAAATCATTTTCGCCCACCCGAAATTTACTCGAACGCCAAATCCCTACAGGTCTGCGCCAAGGCCATCTTGATATATATTCATGATAGCCCTGTCTGCGCGGGCCTTACTTTTTTGCAGACTCGGTTCAGGCCGTTCTTAGACTTAATTATTCCCGGGGGCAAATTCACATGCATTCAACGTCCTAACCAGGGTTGGCAAGTTTTTGACGCATGACGGTTTTTACCGGTTTTAACCATGGTTTTTACCGTCATGTCATAAACCTCCTTGTCAAAAACTGTCAAAAACCCATTTTTCAGTAGTTTGTTTTTACATTTTTTTTTCATTCCATCTTTAATATTAATTGTTTTACATGAAATATTCAGTATCAGAAAGACTCTAAAGTATATTTATACACCCAAGAAAAACAAAAAAGAATTGCATTAGAATAATACGTGTACATCTCTGTTAAAAGATCTCTACAATAATCTTAAACTATTTGGCATAGTCTAAAAAAATTAGATTTTTTGAAGAAATCCTGTAACCTATAAGTATTAGATTAAACAATGTGTATAATTTCGGTACAATTTATTACATTGTTGAAAACAAAACTTTAAGATTCTACTTATTGAAGTGCAAATCAAAATCACTGTAATTGCATTTATGAAATACATAAGATATGCATTTTAAAATATTATCTAAGAATATTCAAATTTATTCACTGCCAGTCTAAGCTTAACATCTATTGTCATACAATGTAACAACATTTTTGCATCTCTAAAATAATTTTAATGCACTTTATTAAAAATGTATATTGAATGTTATTTAATAATTATAATGACCTTTTATTATCATTTAATATTAATGTTAATTGCAGTTAGTTGAATTTATATTGGTGAAGATTATGACAAATATTGTTCTTTTCTTTTACTCTTGTATTTTTAAATCTTTCCCCAGAGTTGCCAAGTCTCCGGCTTTTTGGACACCAGTATTTTAGTAAAGAGAATGTTGTTTTAAGTAATCGGAACATGCTGCGATTTAAAAGAACAACATTATCTCTAAAATAATACTGGTGTGCAAAAAGCCGGAGACTTGGCAAGTCTGCTTTCCCGCATTAGGAAATGATCTTCTTTTAAATAAATTTAACAAATGTAACTGCAAATAATAATAATAACAAGAACAAGGTAAAATCAATCTAGAAATGTATTGTATGCTGCACTTACACCATAAATTGGAGGACAATCGAAAATGATAGGTTTTTGACGGAATAAACAGGTAAAAACACGGTTTTTACCACTGTCATGTCAAAAACCCAACCCTGGTCCTAACACATTGACGCCAATCTTTTTAGCCAAGTGCTTTAGCGAGAAAATGAACTTCGGTGCGCAGGCAGCATTGTGTTTCCAGTATCGTTTAGTTCGAAGTTTGCACGTGCAAATGTTTATAATATATATTTTTTTTATATGAATATTATGGATACGCTTACAGAGTTCAAAGATAGTTTTTTCGTAGATTAATTCAGTGTATGTACTCAAGTTGTATTATTGATAATACTAACTCAAATATTGATGCTATTACAATAAGACTCCCCCACTACAAAGTAAAGATGACGCTGAAAAACTCAAGCTGCATCTTTCTAGCGATATGAAGGAGTGGATTGTGTATCGCGATAGCTGCCAACTTCTCCTGTTTTTTGAGACTACTTTTTTAAATGTAGTAATCTTTGTCTTATTTAATCACAAAATTGCTGTCATTAAATAAAGTAAATATTTAAATAAAAAATTAGTGGCCAATCACACATTATTGGCATATTTATCCTATTATCTATCAGCAACACCACCCTTATCTTAACATTCCCCCAACAAGTAACTAAGGTAATTTAATTACACTGCTCAAAACAATTAAAGGATATTGCAGTTTTAGGTGGATTTTGTATCTGGGAAACTTTTTAGCTGATTGATACATGGTCGACAGACATAGTAGGTTATATGAGAATAAATTACACATGTTTGGCAGAAAAAATGCATTTTATTGCGCATTTGTGTACAAAAGAAAAAAACACAATTTGTGCATATGAGAAAAAAAGAATAAGAAAAGGTGTTTTCTTCAAAGAAAATCATTTTCAGTATGGTTTCCACGGGCGGCCAGCAACGTTGAACACCTTTGAGGCATGGACTCAATGAGGCTATTAATGACGAGTTGGGGTATTCTGCCCCACTCTTCCAGAAGAGCTCTTTCCAGGTCTTGGAGAGTTTGTGGGGGTTGTTGGCGGCCAGAAACTCGTCTTCCTAGAGCGTCCCAAACGTGCTCGATTGGATTCATGTCTGGAAAACACGCTGGCCATTCCATTCGAACGATTCCTTCCTCGAAAAGGAAATCCTCCACCAGATTTGCACGATGTGGCCTGCAGTTATCGTCCATTAAAATGAAGTTATCTCCGATTGTTAAACTTGCCAACCCTGGTTAGGACGTTGAATGCATGTGAATTTGCCCCCGAGTCCCTTACCTATTGTAGCGTAAGGGACTACAATAGGTCTGAGGATCTCATCCCTATATCGGCGACCAGTCAGAGCTCCATCTCGAATGATGTAGAGGTCAGTGCGCCCGTCAATGGAGATGCCACCATACACTAACACTCCTCCACCGCCAAATCTGACACTTTCGTGCACGAACGCAGGATTATTCCTACTGCCACAGTCCCTCCAGATGAAAATACGCCTATTATCCGGATGCACAGAAAAACGGGACTCGTCAGAAAACAGAATATTGCTCCATTCATTTCTCCTCCAGTTGACATGCTCGGTTGCCCACTCCCTGCGGTCGCGACGATGCCTTGATGTTAATCTAACACATACCATCGGTCGGCGAGCATACAGACCTACAGCATGGAGCCGGTTTCGGACAGTCTGAGTTGAAATCGTGGTGCCTGTAGCCGAGCGAAGGTGTTGTTGGAGAAGAGTAGCGTTCATGTTTCGGTGTCTCCGAGCTGTTAACGCTAAATACCGATCTTCATTGGGCGTTGTTGCCCGTCTACGACCTTGCCCTGGTCTTCGGCCTGCACATACACTCTCCAAAAAACGGTTCCAGATCCTGGAAATGACACTTTGTGACACTCCAATGGCTTGCGCTACTTCGGCTTGAGTTTGGCCCCCTTCTAACCTACCAACAATTCTCCAAGCTTCTGAATCTGTCAAATGGCTTCGCTGAGGCATCGTACTCATCGAAACAAAGCAATCACTGAATGCCGATCATCCTTGTCTTCATTCTCTTTTATCCAGTTGAAAGTCAAATTTCATTCGCTGCCGCTGAAGCGACGTTTTTGACGTCGAACTCAAAATTTGCATACTCCACAGTTTGAAAACCAGAAAAATTTGCATTTGTGATTCTCTTCTTCTATTTTCGGCAAAAAAAATTTCGTTTATATCTTTATTTTATATAAAACTTCAAATATCCTTTAATTGTTTTGAGCAGTGTATAATGAACTTTCATTTATTTATGGTGATCCTTTTTAGAAAGGCCGCCAAAGTTATAGAGCGGATCTATAAGTATTTCATGCATTTATATTATAGTTATTCAGAAGATGGAATAAATCGTTATTTCCTACTCGTATTCTTATAACTATTGCATAAACAAGAAATGTGCGGTCGAATGGTCAAAATGTGCAGTAGTTTCACTTTCAGACCTCTGCAAATTTATCTGTATAAGACACGCTCATAAGACATGTTCATTTTCTCGCCAAAGCGCTTGGCTACAGGGGTTGGCGTCAAATGTGTCAGGTCGTTGAGTGCACGTGAGAGTGATGACTAGGCCCGACCTTGCGCGAGCCTTCAGAAAAAAGTAAGTCCCGGCCCGAGTCTCGTGAATGAAAATTGGCCATAGCCCATTCAGACCTCTATGTCTTAGTTCTTTAAACACATAGAATAAACGTCTTCCTGGAAATATTTATGTTTTTTATATTGGTGTTGCTTGATTATTAAATATTCACATGCCATTGAATTGCATTTTACAAAAATAAATTACATTTGTCTATAGAAATTAAATTAATATTTATGGTATTTTAGTTTTGGAAAAAATATAACGGATAACATAATGAATGACGCAAAACATTTTTTTTTTTTTTTTTTTTGTATTCCCTAACGTAACAAGATTTCGTTTTGACCTGACTCATAATTTGTTGCCAGACTTAAAACTTCAACCAGAAAACTTCGTGTCAGTCAAATCTTCGGCGCAGAAATTGGTGGTTGCGTGAGATTTTATGCTGTAAATAGCACTTAAGATGTAGCGTGTTCGTAATTATAAGTATTTAAAAGGCTGCTTTTTATTGAGGTTAGGAAAAAAAGAACACTAAGCATATTACCTAAGATCTCTCCGTCGGAATGCTGTAGAACTAGAAAATAATGTCGATTCATAATCCAGATTTTGAGACAGTTACTTGCATTTTGTTTTGAAAGGCAATTAAATTGTTGCCTGAATATTAAATGACAGCAATTTTACATGAATTACAGTAGTAAGCATATACTTGCTAAATCTTCTCGTTTTTGTATTTATCTTCTTTTCGTCAGGCCAAAAAATAAAATCGGCTTTTTACACTGTTTTATTACGCTCAACCTGGTGTTTGTATGTGAAGATGGAATTTTATAATAGATTTTTAACCCACTTCCTGGTATGCAAGAATTATAAAATTTACATTCACAGACGTGTGTTTCCGATGACATTACAGCATTTTAATATTTTTAGAACTTTTTATCTAATATATGAGAATGAAAATTTGTCTGTCTGTCTTTCTATACGAATCCACAGTTTGGAAGCCAGAATTGTGAAATTTTACGTACAGGTGTATTAAAACACAGCCGAGGGAACTAAAGTAATACGGAATTTACATAAATTATAGTTTATTTTTAATTAATATAAAATCAACAATCTAATAGCTATTTCCTATAACATTAAACATTATATACATCCTATAAAATTAAACGTTAAACATAGTTCATTGCCAAAAATTCAAAACTCGCAGTAAAATTCTTTCCACATCAATTAATTTTCAATTGAAAGATTTCCATGTGAAAAAGAAATGAAATAAAAAGTTTCAAGAATGAAAGAGAAGATGCGGGGTTAATGCTGCTCGTCAGTGAACTTCCCGATTCCCCTCACTAAATGTCAATCCTATGGGAGTAGGATGCATTCGTATATTTAAAATATCTCCTCTGTAAATTAATATTGTTAACTTCTGCTTTATTTGTACTGTTCATAAAGGATGTCTCTTTTTTTCTTAGTTATCAAAATATTTCTAAAATATGTGCTTAATGTATAATTTTATGTTTTAAAATCTTAGCGAAACTGAATAAAATTGTAACACTTCACATAAAATTAAGTATATATTTTAGAAAATTTGTAACAATTAAGAAAAAAAAAAAAAAAGATATTTTAAGAAGTGTACACAGAAAACAGAAGTTAAAAATATTAATTTTCTGAGGAGATATTTTAAATATACGAATGCATCCTACGCCCATAGGATTAACATTTAGCGAGGGGAATCGGGAAGTTCACTGACGAGCAGCTTTAACGAGAAAGACGGGCTACCGTTCTTCTCCGATTTAGAGTAGTAGTTACATCAAAAAATATTAACTACTTAATAATCTATATTCTTTGGTTACGTGACGCTCACGATCTCAAATGAGCTGAGCAAACCAGTTGACATAATAGTAGATTATTGCCTCCATTTATCCGAGTAATTCTTTAACTTAATAAAATTCGTTACTTCCCCAAGCAGCGGAATCATGATTATCAAATCTTACAAAAATTTCAAAACATTGAGATAATTTTAAGTATATTAATTAAAATAATTTCTAACCAGGCTTAATGTTGTCAAAAGTGACAAAAAATGAAAATATTCAATTCTTTATACCCTAGAAATCATTGTAAATACTCCAAAATTTAACACAGACTAACAGACAACGTAAGAATAATTTTTAACACATAAAAATTTCAAAGCTGCAACACAATTTTAAGTTCAGGGGTCGATGCAGGTTTTTTTTCTTGGGGCCCATTTTGTGAAAAGTAAAGGTTATTTCTGTGAAATTTATTATATTTTTGTGAAAAATAATATTTTCTAACGAAAGTTGAAATCCAGTTAATCAAATTTGAACCAAGCATTTATAAACAAAAACTTTTTTAAACCCTTTTGCCGAAGTTTTTCTCTCTGGTGAACTTGTTTGTTTACAAATTACACATTTTAAAACATCATAAAATAATAAATAAATAGTAAGTTTTTATGGAATAGAATTTTGTGAAGGGACCCATTTTATCAAATTGATTTTTGTGAAGGAGCCCATTTTATTAAATAGATTTTTGTGAAGGGGCCCTAAATAGGCCTCAAATTTTTCCTGGATCGACCCCTGAAGTTATTGGAAAAAATACAACATGATGGATTAATATCTATTATAAGCATTAACTAATTCTTCTAGATTACGATTTTACCGATCTATTTTATTTCGTAGAAATAAAAATTATCGGCATTCGGATAAACAGATTAAATTGTTGTAATTCACCAAAGATTTAGAATATATAACATTACACACTTAAAGATCCTAGATATAACACTGAAACGGAATACTTGGGTCGTTTTAATTTTACACGCAGATTTCATGTCCTGTAAAGGAATCGAATTTTTTACTTAAAAATTATTTACTGCTGTTATTAACACTTTTAATACATATATCTTATTTGCTTATTAAAAAAATATATTAAGTATGTTTAAGACTTTATTTACTAAGCAAAAAAATATTACAGAATTCATCATCCACTTTTTGAGCTTTCCCAAGATGAAGTTTCTTAGAAAGATATTGCTTATTTAGTAGGGGAAAGTAGGGTAAAACTGGGTACCTAACGGTTTCCCTTTGTTCAACAAAAATCTGGAAGGGAGGAAAAATCTGAACATCCCACCCCACAAAAGTGTTTGGGGACATCTGGGCTATAGATCAGTTTCAACTGACGTTACACCCTAGCAACCACCTTAGCAACCAGATTTGTTTTTTGTTTGCCCATCAAAGATGGTGGATTGTGATTGGTTAGCTCGTAATACAGGCTACAAATCCACGATTATGATTGGTTGGTAACTTTTGGTGGGCTGGTGATCACGTGGTTGAAACTGATCTATTGAAAAACCACACCTTTTTGTCACAGGAAAATTCTCTTCTACTTGGGAAAAGGCGTTTTCTAGGACCATCTGAAACAGTTCTGAATTTTGGTGGTAGGGTAAAACCGGGTATTAATCAGATTATTAAGTTTCTACCGGTCGCAAAAAACTTTATTAAATTTTGAAACAAACTTTAAAACATATATTTATTATACATTTTTCAAGGTCAGTAACTTTTCTTTTTTATGTTTTCAAGCAATTTTTAATGTTGTCATGTATTGGCTTTGTCAACTTTGACTCCTAATATCCGTGCACTTTTCTTGTTGACTCCTAATATCCGTGCACTTTTCTTGTACCCACTCGTTTAAGACTGAACAATGAGCATGCACTTGTTATATTCCGCAATTAGCATGTGAAATGTTTTAGTTTTCAAAAGGAATGATTCATATGATCAGTTATCTGAAGTGAAGTACAGAATAAATTTCTTATGACTGTTGAAGAAACTATTTATTCTTCAAACAGTTTGTGAGTCATTTTACGTTTATTTTTAGAAAACAGTTTTTAGTCAACTTTAATCAAATTTCTGAATAAATATGTTTTGACCTTCTTTCAAAATAAGAGTAATTCTTAGAGAAAAAAATAAAACTATGAAATGTTTTTTTTTCTTTACAGATGTGCTAAATTAAGGTTTCTTTTGTTAAAACTCAGTTGGAATAGATTTAAAAAAAAGTAAAGCTAATTCCTCTCTCTGTTTTCGTGTGTTGCCATATTAAAAAAAAATGTGTATCGTTATCATTATCTAGAACTAGATAATCAAAAAATAAATTCCGAATTTATCTGTTTCATGATTCGTTTTATCATTATTACCGCATTCCTCCCCTTTGTGTGAAATTAAAAGCAAAAAGAATCGTTTTTTCCCTAATAAAACATTGTAAATTATGTATTATAAATATGATTCATTCATTTAACTGTATTTTTTTATGAACAGATTAATATTGGAGTCGCTTCTTTTTTTTTTTTTTCCTAAATGAATTCTAAATTGTTAACTAATTTTCCAGTCATGTTATAGCTGAAAATATATTTAAAAAATAAACAAACATAATAAAAATAACGGCGTCATTTATCTTGTAAAAGAGTCACTTAAAATGCATTCTTTTCCATTACATCTTCAGCACACTTAAAACTATTATTTCTCCCAAACAGTTGATCGGCAAAGGGCAAAATTAGTGGCGGCCACTAGCCATTGGACCATTAAATAAGAAGAAAGAAAAATCATTCGTTAAGCATAGATTATGAAACACTTTCCAACATGTCCAGGTTAGTTTAAAAAATATCGCCGTTTGATAAGTTAAAGATACATCTGTTACGATGTTTTAAATAATTATTAAATTGAAGAAGACCCAGTAATTAAGTTTAGTGAAATACAGTAAAATAAAGCATTAAATCCTTTTAAAGATTTATCAAAATAAACAAAATATTACTTCTTTAAATGAAGTTAAAAAAATTAAATATGAATTTAACAATTAAACAACAACAACAACCAATAATTTTAGTTTGCGTTGTGGTCTTAGATCCTTAAATAACCCAATAAAATCTCCCCTGAAAATAATCAGGAGCCTTGGCGTCCTTATTTACTCACTTCCAAATCAAAATAAAATAGAAAATTCCATTACCATTTATATATCAATATAAATAATTTCTCTTATAATTCCCCAAAGTTTAAAGTATTTGCCAATACCAGTAGCAGACATTTACTTAAAATAAATTATCCTTTTCTACTTTGTTATGCTTCAACAAACTTTATTTATTTCGGGTATATTTAAAGAAAAATTAAACTGGCCTTTCTTTCAATGTTACTTATGGATTAATTATAAATCATATGTTAAATATTAAAGAATAAAAACATTTAGATTACAATTCAACACTTAATTTCAATTAATAACCAAACAGCTTAATCAATTAAATTACTTTTACATTAGAGAGTTAAATTTTAAACGTTTAATCCATCAAAATGTCAAGAGATCTTAACAAAATCATATTTTTTAATTTTCTCTATTAATGGTTAATAGAGTGTTCTCAACTTAAATTTTTGAAATAAATAATAAATAAAAATAAAAATTTATTGATGCAACTTTTGATTTAAATTTTGAAATGAATGCAGTTAAAATTAATTATGATAAAACATTAAACTCACAAAATAATTAAGAATAAAGACAATTTGTAAAGGTTAGAAATTATAAAGTTTATTAAGATATAAGTAGGAGCGAAAAATCTCCAATCTGGAAAAAAAGGTATTTTTTGCATAACATAGGGTAAAATAAGTATAAATGAAATGTAGCATAGTTACAAACACGTATCAACAAAGTATAAAAAGAATATTTAACATTCGAATTTTGAGAGATCAACTATTTTAAATAAAAACGTTCTGCAGTGGTCCAATTAAATTTTTAAATTACAGTTTATCATCTTATAGATAAATATTAATGGCAAATAAATTAGTTGGTAGGTTTTACAGATCAAAGTTAAAGCATAGGAAACCAGTTCATAATCTTTGCAAGATAGACTTCATCAAAAGATAATTTTTTGAAAGAACTTACCCAGGGGCGGGCGGATCAAGAGCCTAGCACACTTTACATAGTCTAGGGATAGTTCGGGGTATTTTCTTCGACCATCGACGATTGGCAGTGTTGTAAGCTCAAAAGGAATATTTTCTGCACGCTCAGGCAACTTTCAACCTAACACAGACGAGAAAATCCACTCAAACTGCAGCGAGATGGAGTTTGAGTAGAACGACTCACCTTTTTGGTTGTACTTCAGCATGAACTCTCTCCAACCACATAAACAGGGGCGCTTGCTCCACTCTGTAGACAACCAACTAATGTATGAAATTTGAGCAAAGTTGTACTTCAGGAGTATTGGACTCCACCGAAAGGGGCTCTTTTTGTTGTACTTCAGCGTGAACTCTCTCAAACCGATTAACAGGGGCGCATAACAGAAATCCAGGCGCAGTGAACTCTTCCCCTATTTTAAAACGGATATTTACATTCCTGCCAAACTAATTGACTTAATTTTATTTAATGAACAACCCATAAAATTTTGTTTATTTAAATTATCCTTAACAATTTATTTATTTAAATTTTATCTTAACCATTAAATCCAAAATTCGTATGAATTTCCGCCTAACACATATGTCTAGACATTTTAGAAAATACATAACACATTTGACGATCTGATTTCAGAAATTGCCGTCCATAGCTGGAAAGGTACTCCAAATTTTTTTGGTAGCCCTGTATATGATTTATAGATTTGTATATATTCTACATAGTATGCTAAAATTCAGTTTAATAAGAAATTGAATAACACAAATAAAACTTCACCTTCAGGAAGTTCTGCCAAATAGACGAAAAAGTACCTGAATTTTTTGTACAGCCCTGTATATAACCTACAGATTTTTATACAAGCCAAATACTAAGATAAAATTTAATTCAGGCAAAAACACGCATAAAACTACTAAAATCAAACTTCCAGGAATCATTATTTATAGCCGGCGATGTATCCAGTTCTTTGCATAGCCCTGTATATGATTTTATTTATAATATTCTACAAACGTATCTTAGTATAAATATAAATGAGCATGAAAATCCATCGTTCAATTTAACAACACCTTTAAGCAATTCACACTCATGCTCAGTAATACTTACGAAAACTTTTGTGTTAGTCCTGTATGTGATCCATAAGATATATATATACCACGTAGTATACAAAAAATTAGTTAAACTTAAAAACGCATACCATAACTGAAAACGCACTTCTAGAATGCTTTCCAACCGCAATGCTTCGGATACAGTACTGTATCCGAAATCTTTTGTGTGTCCCTGTAAATAAAGGATAAATGTTATGCACATCATATTCTACAGCAAGCATCTTGTAGTAAACCTCTGTAATGTATATTAATTTCATCATGTTTGAAATTCTGCAGCATAATTTAAAGTAATCTGCAAACAGTTTTTCCCCGTATACTACTATATCACCCATTTCTTTTGCGTGACCCTGTAAATGAATGATAATTTCTTTGCACTCTATATTTTACAGAACAAGCATACTTTAATACAACTCAGAAATTCATACAAATTTCATTATGTTTGCAAAATTGTAACAATATTAAAAGAAACCGCAAACGATTTTCTCCTTAGAGCATAATATAACGGAATTCTTTTGAAGGCCCTTGTAAATGAACTTTAAGTGCTACACATAATGTATTCTAAAGTAACCTTTTTATAGTTTACCTCAATAATGCGTATAAATTTCATTATGTTTCAAATAGTGTCACAACTAACATCGCAAATGATTTTTCCCCACAGACCGTAATATAACGGATTACTTTTGAGTGTCCCTGTAAATGAACGATGAAGGTTACACACTTCATTTTCAATACCGAATATGCCATAGTAAACCTAAATAACAAATATCAATTATATGAGAATCCGAGTATTTTTACGCGAGTTTGAGCTCGGACAGACGGGCAGACAAACCGAATGCATAAACACTTTTCAACTGTGTTGGAACGGACACCTTATGGTCACCTTTCCTTTTTGAAAAATTCTTAAAAATGCACGCCCCATATGCTTCAAGACATAATTTCCATTCCTCGTCATATTGTTTCTCACTCAGAAGATTTGCAATCAATTCACCCTTCTATTTCTTAATTACTCTAAAACTATACCCAAAAATACTAAGGTCTTTGCTGACATTTTCGCCTGATACTGCATACTAGGAGAGTGTAAAAATTTCTTGCATGCCACGAATGATTCCACTCTTATTCCGCCGCAATCAGGGTTGTAATTTTGACCGGTAAAAATTAATTTTAACCAGAACAGCAGTCAAAACTGGTTTTAACCGTCAAAAATTGGCACAATGGATTTTAACGCACTCAAAAGTGGTCAAAACTTTATTAAATAACTTAAGCTTACATAAAAACTCTCTAAACGCTGCTCAAACTATATATTTATGTGAATATTAATGTAATATTATATCTATATTATTTAATAAATAATAATTATTATAATATTAAATGATGATTTTTATTTATTTATTTATTATTATTCTTTTTTTAATGAAAAACAAACCAGAGCGTGTGTAACACTTCCGGTATGCGCTGCTAAAGGCAGTCGGGTCCGCAACTCTTAGATTCTTTGGATTAGATTTTTATTTAAAAATATAAAATCATACAAATTCAAGGGTGTACGCTGCTGAATAGTGTTGAATGATTTTATATTTTTAAGCGAAAATCTTTCCAAAAGTGATTCCTCCACATTAGGTTCGTTTGGAAAGATTTTCGTTTAAAAATATAGTCATTCAATATTTATTTTAGGTATATTTAAGTTTTTTATTCCCACGCCGGGCGGGTCAGCTAGTAAAAATCAATTCTACAATTATTACATGAAAATGATGTCTTTTTCTAGACGTTTTCAGTCGTGACGTGACGTCAGTCATGACGTTTTGTTTGGAAAAAAAAAAAAGAACGGACTCCAAATTAAAAAAAAAAGAAGAAAAAACCCCATAAGAAATTAAAAAGACAATAGATTTGTATAAAGATAATCATCGAAAAAGCTTGGATAAAAAAAAAAAGAAAGAAAAAAAAAAGGGGGGGGGGTAAAGAGGGTAAGGGTAAAGAGTAAATATACTCAAACATTGATTTTTATATAGATAAATTATTTTGACAAACCTTTTCGAAATATTGTACTAAATTTATCATTTAACGAAATAGAATTTATTTTTCTAGTGAAAATGAGATTGTCATTAATAACTTTGTTGTTAGACCTTTTTGTTGCGACGTTCCGTGTATTACTTTCTATTATTCACGCAATTTGCTTTTATAATAAAATGATGTGCGCTAAAAATGATCTATATTCATTTTCGTTATGTTTGTATCTTGGCGGTGATGGGATTACGTTCACATGGAACATGATGGAAAATAAAAGCCACATTACCTATTTTAAATTTATTGATTCTATGCCAAATTCTTTGAGAGAGCATGAAAGTTTTTCGAATTAAAAAGTAAGGATAATTTAGAATTTTTTTTTTTTTTTTTTTACGTCTAGTAACGAGGTAGAAATATGTAGGTTTTTGCATTAAAAAACACATAGTTTGAACTTTCAAAAACGAAATTTTTATTAACTGTTGTTGAAGCTTTTTTGGACTCACTTTACCTCGATGTTTGTTGCACGGCGGAGTACACTGTGACGAAGTGGCTTTTTTGCAAAAATTGGCCGCACATGATGTGCGAAAGCCCGAACTTATGTTTCAATATGTCTTGTTATATATTTTTTCACGTAGAATCGATTGGTGCATTTAAAATGCCAAAAAATTGCAGATATAATGCTTTTTTGAGATTTTTTTTAATGAGGTTGGTGCATAAGCATGTTTTTTTATGTAATTTCATTCAATCAAACACCACTAACTGCCAAAGTTGCACCTGAGCACAGATAATCCCAATGTTTCTCATACCTCAAATGCCTACAGAAGAGGAATGTACCAACGATTTTGCGGGGTAAAGCGGAATCTTGACTTAACAAAGCAAAAATATTAAAAAAAAAAAAAAAAAAAAAATCAGAAACGTATCAAATTTATTTGATAATTGATTTTATATACTTGATAATTGATTTCATAAAATATTGTTTACACAAAAAAACCCCAATAAAAATTGGTTTTCACCTGTTTTTCTTACTTTTCCGATGCATTTCCTTTTAAAAACAAGGCTACACGGTATCTAAGAGGGGATATATATGGTTTCTCATGCTGTGGGACTTAAAGAACAATTCTGCATAGTAGACAAACCTTGGGAAAATACATAGAATACCGATAGAATACCCATGTTGTGGAAATTCTTCGTTTCGGCACACTGGCGCGACGCGTGGTGTTCCGTGTTATCCAACTTTTCCCTATGATTGGTTTACCTGCGGCCGGTAAACCAAGTAGCTCCTGGTTAAATTATATGTAAAGTCTAGTCTTTAACCAACAATTTTTTTAGATTTTGTATTTTTAACACAAAATCATGTTTAAAGTAATCTTTTAATCATTGTTTATTTGACGCATTTTTAGTCATAACTAGTGTAAAATTATAGAAACTTCTTTGTATGGCTTGTTTGAAAATGCTCGGAAAACATTAATCTTTCACAATTCTTTAGCAATGTTATGGCTAATATGATGATGAAACCACTCATTTTATTTGTGGTATTTAGGTATTTGGGACTTGATAATTCTGTCTAAATTCCACGAATTTCATTTCATTCATTCAATTTCATTTATTCAATTTTTAATTTAATTTCTTTTTCTTTTAAATAAGTTTTTGGTATCTATATTCAGTGTGTTGGGGAATACTTTCATTGTCAACTAATTATTACATACTTAATCATTATTTCACAGTTTAAGTTGGTGTTATGGTAATGTTTCATTTATGGTTATATATATATGTAATAATAAAACAATTTCGCCCTATTTCTTTAGTTAAATTATTCCAAATTCTTCAATTCTTTTTTCCCTCTCTTTTTAAAATATCTCTTAAATCTATTTTGTATTTTATTCCATAACTTAATCAAAATATTCTGTTATTTATCATTCTAAAAATCTTAATCTGTTAAAATCTACACGTATTTATTAAAACCTTATTCTCTTAAATTGCAACACTGCCTCTAAACGCACCTGCCTAATTTCTTCTTTTGAGACATTTAATTTTTATTCTTTGGAACTTTTATAATACCATTTTTATTTAATTCATTCGGCGTCCCATGATTCCAAGCGGTTTTCGCGCCCAAAGGCCTTTTTACCTTTTTAATTTGCCGCTTCTGTTAAAGAGTTTTAACTATACGTCAGAGACACGTCTTCGTGGCCTCATTTTTTTCATCCATTAGCGAGAAAGCTCCGCCTTCTTTATCCCCCTAGCGCCCTCCGAACATGGATGCGAGTGGACCAGCTTGTTCGCGCGTTTTGTACCTTTGGGCCAAATTTTGAAGTATTTATACGGTTACACTGGCTTCGGAGACGGAATTTACACGAATTAGTGGTTGTCATCTAATTGCCGTCACTGGGGAGTCTACACTAATGCATCGGTAGTATGTTCTTCAAGCTCGGCTAATTCTTCAAGATCTTCAAATGTGTTCAGTTTTAATGAAGCGAAAGTTGGTGGAGTTGCTTTCATCTCTGTGATCACAATAAAGCCACTGCTCATCTATTAAGTTATTAAGTCTTCTTTTTAATGTTTTTGGGAAATTTCTTCTGGATTTCACCGCCGCTGCTCAATTTTTACGACTGCTAATACACTACGATTTCCGATGTGATATACTTCGAGATTTGTCTTCATGGTGAGCGACTCGAAGTGATGCCCTGTCCGGGTGTCATGACTACATTTCAACGATCTCGACTGCGGCTACCTCGATATGATTATCAGGTAATTTTTGTGGTTTCGGACTGAGATGTTCCGATTGTCTGGTGGAAAGAACGTTCAAGTCGACAGCAATAGCGATCGTCTATAATGTGCCAATTTTCGACAGGAATGTATCAAATATATATATAATAAAAGAACTTGTTCGTTGTCTTTTGAATTCAAAGGTATTATATATATATATATATATATATATATATATATATTAGATAAACCTCTTCTTAATTTCTCCATTCAATAATTAGTAATTGTATATTATATATTATTAATTTTATATATTTCTGATTTATATTTATTTTTTTTAGGTAACTCTTTTCTTCATTTCTGAATAATGGATTTATTTAGAAGATTGTGTAAATAAGCGTGTAAGTTATGTTTTTGTTTCGAAGTTTTTAATATTCTAATTCCTTTTACTTTCCAGACACATACGATGTAAGGAAAATATTGCACTCATGATAAAAACCCGATTATAGAAATATTGGTATATCTTTACATTATAAGATTTCCTTTTATTTTTACTATGATAGCTGTATGTGTAAGAGTGAACCGGATAGCACACAAACTCTGCGTTCGATTGACTCCTATTTAATGGATATATTGCAGGCCACTGTCGAAGAATTGTGTATATTTTCAAAGAAATCGGCCGATGGGTTTTGTGTCTAAACCATTTTTCAACCATTCTGTGACAATAATTGATAAGCAGTTCCTCTTATATCTCAATTATTCAATAAAATTGTCTTTATTGTTCACGTTCATGTCAATCAGTACAACAATTAATTATGCTTCACGAGAACATGACTTAATTTAGTAAAACATATATATATTTAAAAACTAAGTAAAATAATTTACTTTGAGTAAAACATGTTAATAATAATAATAATAGACTTTAAATTTTAATTTTCTGGTGAAAGCGCATGGAAATGCAACTATTCATTTTGTTGAGGAAGAATAAAATACTAATATCTACATTAAAAAAAAAAAAAAAAAAAATCAAACGGAATTCTTTTGCAAAATAGCAAAATATATGCTAACGTTTTTAGAACATGAGGTTATTTTCACCAGTGGAAACATTTTTCTAAAATTAGGATCTAAGTTTTTATTTAGTTTTATGTTACTTTTTAATTGAACGCATAATACTCTGTAAAGTGAGTGGAAAGTGGAGTAGAGTTACTCCAGATTTTTTCGCTTGCATTGGTTATCGCAAGAAAAATCATTTTTAGCGTCGTCCATTGTACATTTAATTTAAAGGTGTTTTTAAAACACGACTTTGTGCCATAAGGATTAGTTTTCTGTCGTTCTTGGCATAAAATTCAATTATTCTAATTTAGATGCGAAATAATATATATTTTTATTTTTATTTATTTATTTATTTATTTTTTTTTTTTTTGGGGGGGGGGGGTATTGTGTACTGTTATGGTATTTCAATGTTTGAGTTATTAGAGTTATTATTATTAGGTCCAAAATAACATTGTAACTTTTAAATAATAGGAGTGGCAGTGTTCATTTTGCTTATTGTCTTATTATTTATAAAAGTGATAAATAATGTCACTTATAATGTGTTTCTTATATTATTTCAAAAAAGTGATAATGGAAGAAAAAATTATATAATAAGGAACAGTAGCCAAGATTTTGCTCCAGGGCGGAGGAAGAGGCGCTCCAGAACGCACCACCTCCTTCCCGCTCTGGCTAAACCCATGATGAGGAATACAAATCATTTGCAAACCGACAATTTTCAGGGTTTTCTTTTCTTTAATATATTTTTGATTTTTCGTGTTTATACCGCTGCTATGTCCGCTTGCTCCTTCCTATTAATTAAAAGGAATATGAGTTGATAATTTTTTTATGTAAATATTTATTCAAAAATTTTGTCACGCGTAATTTATTAACATAGAAAGAGGGTACATTGTTTTAGGTAGATTTCGTAAGAAATACTACCTATTACATTCTCACCTAAGTTGGAAATTTTGAAAAATTTTTGCAGATTTACGCCGATCATGACTCCCAGAACCCAAAACCACCCCCAGTTCAAAACTTTATCTATCTATCTATGCCACTTTTTTATGACCACGATAACTGGAAAAATTCTACATAAATCTCTTCCAAACTGATACATAAAATCAAGGGACATAAAATCTCGGTCAAGTTCGTTAATGGGCAAAATCGAACCAGGGGGGGGGGGGAAATGGGGGGCTTTTTGTGAAAACAGAAACTCCCCCCATAATTTCTTAATTATTATACGTATTGAATCCGTTTAAAAATATTATTACTTCTAGGAAAAGAGCCAAAAATTTATGTATGACAGATTTTTGATATAATTAAAAATGGCCCCAAGAGGGGGGGAAAGGGAGGTTTTAGAAGAAAAAAATCATAGCTTCGTCAATTCACAAGATATCAAATCCGCGTGAATTTATTATTAATCCTCTTAATATTATCTAAAACTTATACTGACAAGTTTTTTATAGGACCAACCGTTATAGCAAAAAAAAAAAAAAATTAAAAACAAAAAAATCCCTGCCGGCTCCGCCTGCAAACAAGTTATTTTTCGAAGTAGACGGTTCCAACTCCCGCATCTTTTCGAAACTGATACATAAAATCAAGAGGCATAAAATCTCGGTCAAGTTCGTTAATGGGCAAAATCGAACCAGGGGGGGGGGGGGGGGGCTTTTTGTGAAAACAGAACCCCCCCCCCATAATTTCTTAATTATGATACGTATCGAATCCGTTTGAAGTTATTATTACTTCTAGGAGAAGGGCCGAAAATTTATGTATGACAGATTTTTGATATAATTAAAAATTGCCTTAAGGGGGGGGGGAGGGGGGGGGGTTTAGAAGAAAAAAATTCATAACTTCGTCAATTCCCATGATTTCAAATCCGCTTAAATTTATTATAAATCCTCTTAATATTATCTAAAACTTTTATACTGACAAGTTTTTTATAGGACCAACTCTTATAGCAAAAAAAAAAAAAAAAAGAAAAAAAAATCCTGCTGGCTCCGCCTGCAAACAAGTTAGGTTTCAAAGTTGGCGGTTCCAACTGCCGCATCATCGCAAAAAGGTCATTTCTTCCGAAATTCCCGACAAACAGGCGCCCCACGGTTAGCGTCTTCGAAATCTACCTGTGCCTGTAGGCCGTGCCGTCAGGGATTTTTTTTTTTTTTTATGTACTTCCTTGTAATTTCTCCATCTGCGTAAGTTCTCCGATTTCATCCATATATAATTTAATTCTTCGACTAGCGGAGCTTCGCTTGTCGATTTTCCCCAAACGAACCAGAGGTAGGAGCACGGCTTGCTGTAGTATTATAGTCGCCGTGGTTGGGAGTAGAATCCTGCACTGATCGGGTTGTACCCGATCCGAACCCAAAAATAACATTTGAATTCAACCCGACCTGAACCTGACAAAATAATTTTCGTCGACCCGCAACTCGACCTGAACCCGAAATACTTCAACCCAACATGAAAGGAAATTAATTCGTGTTTTAATGAACCTATGAAAAATAACCTACAATTATATATTCTTTTTAATATCCAAATGTAGTAAAACCTCTGAATAGCGGATACTTCGGGATTGTTGCATTTAGTCCTGCATGGTATGGGGTTGTCCCTAATTTTCTTTTTTCGGTTCGGGATGATTCTAATTCTCTATCTGCCGGTCGGGTTTATACTCTATAATGTTTCTTGCTGGTAAAATTTAATTTTTTGCAGGTCGGGTAGTTGGGATTTTCTCCAAAAGTTTGACTAGAATGATTTCAGATGAAAATACATACATATTTGAATATGAATGAATATATATATATATTCAATTTACTGAATAAGAAATAAAATGTATAAGAATAGATTTTATAGAAGATTAGAAAGGATCATAGATTTTTTTTTTCTTTCTTGTACAGTTAAGAAATCTTTTTTTTTCTTATCTCGTAATATGAAAAATATAAATATTACCAACATTTCGTTTTTGATACACACAAAAACGCATGTATTGTATTTGTGACAGTTTACACACACACACACACACACACACACACACACACATATTACGTGTGTGTAGATTGGAGGTGTTCGTTATTCAGAGATAAAAAGCGCACAAATATATAAGTGTTAGGAATTGAAAAAGTGTTCTCTAAATAGAGGTGTCTGTTACGTAAGTTTTATTCTGTATAGCTTTTTCATCTGAAAAAATATTTTGGATATTCTTCTGAAAAATCGGGTTAGCCCAAATCTGACCCACAATGGTCAAAACCCGACGCGAACCGGAAACAATGACAGTTAGCCCGACCCGCAGCAAAAAGTAGAAGTCATCCCGACTCAAACCCGATCCTCAACGAAAAAAATATAGCGCAAACTCTACCTGTCGGGTTGGGTCGAGTTTGCGAAAAGCGTGTTACCCGACCCAATGCAGGACTCTACTTGGGAGTCCACTGCTTTAGCTGCTAATTTTTCAGTTCAGCACTTTTTATCCAAGTTAAGTAAAAAAAAAAAAAAAAAAAAAAAAAAAAAAATCCCGGACGACTTGGCCTACAAGCACAGATAGTTTTCGAAGACACAGACCGTGGGGCGCCTGATTATTGGGATTTGCAGAAGTAAGACCTTTTTGCCATGATGCGGCAGTTGGGACCGCCCACTTCGAAATATACCCGTACCTGTAGGCGGAGCCAGCAATTTTTTGTTGTTGTTGTAAGAGTTGGTCCTATAACACACTTGTCAATATAAAAGTTGTAGATAACATTAAGGAGATTTATAATAAAGTTAAGCGGATTTGATATCTTGTGAATTGACGAAGTTATGCATTTTTTTTTCCTTCTTAAACCCCTATCCCCCCCCTCCTCCCTTGAGGCCATTTTTAATGATATAAAAAATCTCCCATACATAAATTTTTGGCCCTTTTCCTAGAAGTAATTATAAAATTAAACGGATTCGATATGTATCATAACTAAGATGTTATGGGATTTATTCTGGGGTGGGGTGGGGGGGGGGGGTGAAAACTCGCTGCCCATTAAGATTTGCTGCTAGAGAAGTTTACGCTTCAATAATTTTGAACAAATATCTCATTCTCGAATTTCTCATGGGCATCGCCCCATTTGACACAAAACAAAACACAAACAAACAAACAAAAAAAAATCTTTCTGTTTTTTTTTCCGTTGACAGAATTCCTTCGATTAAATTAAACATAAATTTCCATTTGAAATTACTACTGCTAAAGATGCAAAATTGTGTACTGGACGTTCGTCGCGAAAGTGTTAAGTCGAAATACACTGTAAAAAAAAATTCGGAAAAGTTTCCGGTAGGAATAGGATTTCCAGTTGCCCGTATAGTACAGGAAACTTTTCCGAAACAACACGGAAAAAAGAACGAAAAAAAACGAAAGTTTTTTCTTTCCGTCAGGAAACTTTTCCTGTTTGATTCAAAAACTAATCTTTAGACACATAATATATTCCTGTTTCTTACGGAAATATTTCCTTATGTAGTAAGAAAAGTTTTTGTAGAGAGAGAAAGTTATCCTTTTTATAGAGGAAAGTTTTCCTAATTAATAAGTAAACTCATCTGTAATATAGAACCTTTTCTTATAAAATAAGGAAAAGTTTCCATTCACACTAAGAAATGTCTAGGTAGAATGGTAGAATAGACAGAAAGTATTCCTTTTTTAAAAGGAAACTTTTCCCAATTAATAAGTAAACTCATCTGTAAAATAGAACATTTTCCTATAAAATAAGGAAAACTTTCCATTCACACTAAGAAATGTCTAGGTAGAATGGTAGAATAGACAGAAAGTATTCCTTTTTTAAAAGGAAACTTTTCTCAATTAATAAGTAAACTCATCTGTAAAATAGAACATTTTCCTATAAAATAAGGAAAACTTTCCATTCACACTAAGAAATGTCTAGGTAGAATGGTAGAATAGATAGAAAGTATTCCTTTTTTAAAAGGAAACTTTTCCGAATCAATCATTAAACCAATCTTGAAAAAAAAGCAAAAATTCCTGTGTGGAACAGAAACTTTTTACTTTGTTTATGGAAATATATTTTTTAATCGGAAAGTATTCCCGTATAGCAAAGAAACCTTTTCTTGTAAGGAGTAGAAACAACACTGCAAAAAAAAAGATTTCTTCATTTTACAGTATAATACAGGCATCCCAGCTGCTAGTATTATACCGTAAAATTAACAGTAATAAACAGTAAAATAAGCAGTAAAACACTACCGCGGATGCACGGCAGTGTATTACTGCTTATTACTGTTTATTACTGTTAATTTTACGGTATAATACTAGCAGCTGGGATGCCAGTATTATACTGTAAAATGAGCAATCTTTTTTTTTTTTTTTTTTTTTTTTTTGCAGTGTTGTTTCTACTCCTTACAAGAAAAGTTTCTTTACTGTACGGGAATACTTTGATTAAAAAAATATATTTCCATAAACAAAGTAAAAAATTTCTGTTCCACACAGTAATTTTTGCTTTTTTTTCAAGATTGGTTTAATTTTACAGTATTATACTGTAAAATCAACATTTTTTTCTTTTTTTTGGTTGTGCAGCGAATGGCAGATGAAAATAGTTGCCTTTGGATTGGACACTATATTGATTTCCTTTTATCAATCACACTTAAATATTTTTGTAAATAGATATACACACATTCAGAATTTCAAATAAATAGGAAACAAGCGATAATATTTAAAGAATTTTGAGGTCATAAAATATTGATATGTTTTGTATTACAATGGTTCAATTTATATTATCACCTTGCAATTTTATTTACTTGTTACAAGTGTACTTATAAGAAGAAGAATCAGTTTAGCTTAAATGTATTTATATTTTTAGAAAATAAGAATGTTATATATGAAATGTTAGTGTTTTCTATATTTAAATTTCTTTTGCAAAAAATATAATTAGGCTAAAATGCATTTTAAGGTTATGAGCAACTTTATAAACAAGGAAAAGCAATTCTCATAAGAAAAGTGTATAAATATAATAAAAAGTACACCAATGAAATGGATTTTATGTTCATAAAATACATAGTACACTTTTATTTTATTTATAAATCTATCCTGAAATAAAGAAAATCTTACTATATTTTAAGCGAGATAAAAAGATATCAAAACAGTGTCCAAAACAAACCTTTTCATCTGTTGATATGCTCCTGTTCCTACTCATCCAAAAGCCCTAGAAAAGTTTTGTGAGAAATGTATTTCATCATACACAGTAGACTCTCGTTAATGCGTCTCCTCTTAAGACGTACCTCCGGTTAATGAAGACAGTTTCCCTCTCCCATCAATTCCTATTTGAAATTTATGTTAAAAGTTAGTGTTTCAAAAATAACTATGCTACCATATATATTTTATTTTTAAATATTTCTCTCTGCATGTGGTTTGGATATGAAACGAGAGGGGAGTAAGTAAATACTTGCCAGATATCTCTAGAAGTTTTGAATAGGAGGGAGGGGGGTGAAATTTATGAGAGATATATTGATGTTTTTATCATGTGATTGGTAAAACAAGATCCTCTAATGAAGAAAATCATTTTTGCATCGCAAGCTATTCTAACACATTTTTCTAATTATGTCTATTGCAGAAAATGTTTTATAGTTAGTCGATAAAGTCAAAATTATCTGATCAATTAATGAGGTAAAAAATAAAATTGATTTAGCAAAGAATTCACAATTCCATGAAATTCATTATTGTCACGCAGCAAAAACTTGTGAAAAGATAAATTGGTAAATTGTCGTTAAAAAAAAAGGGGGGGGGGCAGATTATTTTTTTTTTAGTTAAATTATGCAAGTAATGTAATTTATTTTCATATTTTATTTGTTTAAAGGAATTAAATATTTTATATTAACAATATTTTCAGCAATTTGCTTTTTAACTGCTTTACTAAATTAAAAAAAGGTATTTGTATCAAAATTTATTTATTTCAAAAACTGAATTAAATTAATTCAAAGCAATATTTTTGCCATTAGAATGCTTACATTGGTTAGTGTTAACAAAAATCGACCTCCCTTGCAATTAACTGGAGTTGACTGTAAATGAAAAACAAATCTGACTCAAACAAATTAGCTTATTATCTTCAAATAATTCTCTTTATTATGAGAAAAGATTACTCATCCAGCAAATTCGCAAAGATGAGGTGCCAACTTATCGGAGACAGATTATATACATAGGTGTAGCCAGTCATGGGAGTCATGGGATGGGGGGGGGGGGGGGCAGACACTAAACATTTAGGTAATACCAAAAAATTTTTGAATATAAACTACTAAAAAAGGAAAACAATATTTTCAATTGCCCTGGATACTCAAAACCCACACTTTAACTATTGGGTATAACACAACTATATATGGCATTATGCATGCATATGAAGTGAATTGTGATTGAAGCTGCATTGAAATTTTATTGGTGATGGAAAGAATTTCTATTGCTATACAGCCAAAACAAAAAAAAAAAGTACCCCATTTTACCCTCCCCCCCCCACCTCCAAAAAAAAAAATAATAATTTGACATTTGATTAAAAATTGTCTTCTTCCAATTTAAGGTTTTTTTTTTAAAAAAAAAAAAAAAAAAAAAAAGGCTTATGCATTGTCTCTATTGTTAAATTGTGCCAAACCCGAACTTTTAGTAAATTTTATTCTAGGATGCCAAATGGAAAGTCACTTGGTCAAGTGATTAAAAATTATAAAAATTAAAGTTTTAAACTAAATTAATTTGTAATTGATGCAAAGCAAATTGCATTGTGGGGTGTTTTTTCAGCGCAATTCGAAAATTGACAGAATAAGCTGCAATTTAGGATTAGCATATTTGAAGTTTTTAGAAATCTATTTCTGTTAAAAAATATATCATTTATGTTCTTATAGTTTTTTTTAAAAATATGTATTTTTAAATTAAATTGTGAAAAAAAAGGAAATGTGAACTATAAGTTTTTAATAGCTTCTAAAGCTTCTAGAAGCTCCAAATATGCAGATACACAATCACAGCTCATTCCACCAAGTACTTTTTGAGTTATGTTTAAATCACTATCCACATTGCAGTCTTTTTTACACCGATTACAGATAAACTTAACATTAGGAGTTCAAAACTTTAAACTTGCATAATTCCTAAACTACTAGATACAGTATCTTTCTGTTTGGTATTATAGGGTAACATTTATGGAAAAAGCCGAATACGATGCCAAAATTAAGTGTATGTTTTGAAATTTTTAGCGTTGGATACAATTTCAGCATGAACACCACCCTCTAAGTTTATTTTTCTCAACATTAAGTGAAAAAAAGACAACTTCAGGTAGAATGAGAATTTCAGTTTCTTTTTCCCAACTGCACATATTTTATTGAAATTTCAAATTTGTACATTTTTTAATTTTACTTTCTAGCAATTGAAACAAGTTGGCTGTTAATTCTGAAATTAAAATTTTGTTATAAAAACCTTTGTTTTTTACTTTTAAAGAAAAAATTTTAATATAGTCAACTTTCACCTCTGTTATAAATAATTTTAAATGGCCTGAAGAATGATAATGTCAGAGATGAGGATGCTTTATATCTGTGACATGTCCATGCTCTCATTTAAGTTGTTTGTATCTGAGAAGTCACTTTATCAGAAAAAATTTCTGTGTGGTAGCTAATATTTTCAGTAATGAAAATTATACAAGAAAAACATCTTTCAATTTCTTTTCAGTTCAATATGCCACCTTAACTTTTTATTTAAGCAACAAATATTGAATTGCTAATTTTTAATGGCCAACCCTTAAAATGAAACTTTGTGCATATATTTCATGCAACTAAAGACAACTGCTGTTTAAAAAAATCTACATTTTTGCGTAAAACTTAATCTGGATCAGTATTTCATGGGTAGGTAAGAAGTACATTATTTGAAGCATGACAAATATAGTTTATACGCTTAGCAGTCGACATTGCCAGGCATATGACCAAAGTTTTTATTTTATTGTTAATTTTTAATCCATTTGCAAGTTGTTGGTAAAAAAAAAATATGTCTCCTAAAGGAACAAAAATATTGTTATACAAGTCATGTTTTGAATTAAAAAAATAATCATAAAACTGAAGTTTCTAATTAAAAAAATTATCTTTTTCAATTCCCCAAAATATAATAGTAAAATAAAACTGTTAATTGATTATAAAAATGTGCATTAAATTATTTTAAATAATGTGGACATATGACAGAAATTTCTTTAACCCCATAATTTTACAAGCACATCTGCAATTTTTTTAAATTCTAAGTCATTTAAATGCTAATATTTCTTTACAAAAAAAAAAAAAAAAAAAAAAAAAAAGAGGGACGCAAAAGTGAACAATTATTTTTTTTTTAAATCTTTTTTTTGGTATATACTTGGAACTAAACATTGTAAGGAAAATACATTACAATATGCATTAACTTTTTTACCCTTTTCTGAATCTATTGGAATGTATATATCTATATATATTTCATTCTAAACTTTTTTAAAGGGACTCCTTAAATTGCACATGACGTTTTTATTTTATTTTCATTTGTATTTATAAAATTAATATTTCTTAAATATTTGAAAGTGTAGAAAAGTTAAAATACATCTATATTGGTAAGAAAACATATTTCCCATAATATTAATAAAATTGTGTAATATTTATACACCAAGTTAATTTTATAGTCTGCTACTTACTTTTTAAATCATTTTTTGTACTTTTTAACTAACCACATTAAATAAAGGTTAAAATCTAGGTATCAATAAAAAAAATTCAGTTTGGATTTCATAAAAAGTAAAATTAAATGTTATTTAATTTCAAGTATTTTTAAATTGGAAATTTGAAATTTATAGACGGGAAGAATATATTTTTTTTTATTAAAATAACACACATACAATCAGATAATGTACATTAACACGCAGAAAGTTAAATTTAAAAAAAAAAAAATTGCTTTGGTGGAAATTTCTTCCCATAATGAAATTCCAATGAATAATTTTGGAAAAATAAAAATATACTAATACAAATTGGGAGATATTGAATATTGCATACATAATATACTAATACAAATTGGGAGATATGGAATATTGCATACATAATATACTAATACAAATTGGGAGATATGGAATATTGCATACATAATATACTAATACAAATTGGGAGATATTGAATATTGCATACATAATACAAACAAATACAAAAATTCAATTTAGATTTTAGAAAAATAAAATGAAATGTTGTTTAATAAAGTTAAAAATTTTCAATTAAATTAATTAGCTTTGGTGGAAGTTTCTTTCCATAATGCAATTTCAATAAATAAGTTTGAAAAAATAAAAAAGTACTAATGCAATTTGGGGGATATTTAATATTGCATACATAGTATAAACAAAACAAAACAGTTACTGCTGTTACAGCATCATTTATATCATTCACTAGAATTGAATTTTCTCCACAGATGTACATTTCTGTGGAGTCAAATGGATTGTCAATAAAAATAATGACTGGAGCAGATGTGTCTGCTGCAACGTCTTCAATTGGGCAATCTTGCATAATAATTCTGTAAAAACTTGTAGTTTCATCATGTAACACAATGGGTAGTAATAACAGTGCACATATTAATCTGTTCCCTATTTCAGATGTATCGACACCTTCATAATACGAAAAAATTTTCTTTTTTAACTCCAATGACTTTACACGTTTTTGCTGCAGAGATGTCATCTTTAAGGAGGGGTACACTTTTATTAGGTGCGCTGCAACTTGTTTCCGTTGTATTATGTCGGGATGCAAAGTATATTGTGAAATATCTTCTGCAATGATGTTTAGCAGTTCATGTCTTGTTTGCCAATTTAGGCAAGATATCCCTTTCTTCATCTCCTTCTTTAGTTCTGCAGAACACTTATCAAAGTTGATTGTAAAATTCTCTGGCCAAGGCTTCTTAGTAGCAGCACCTGGGGGGAGAGGTGAAAGAAGAGGATTTTAAGTTTAAATTTGTATTGCAGTGTCATTTCCTTTAAAACATGAAATAGTATATATTTTTATTTTTAAACTGTAAAAAAATTTGTACGTAAATCACAGTAGATAAAAAAAAAATTCAAAGGGGATACCAAAAACAAGAAAGTTGTTTTCACTATTTCTCCGAGTTGGTTAATGAAATGCTCAAGGAAAAAGAGTTTATTATCCCCTGAAGGGGTTATTTTTAATTTTTCTCATTTGGGAAATTTTAAATTAATGTAATAGTATATTAAAATTTTTATAATGGCTGCATTCTGATACTTCAGTTTAGAAAGAACTAGAGTCTTTTAAAGGACCCTTCACAATTTTTTCACATTAAAGCATAAGACCCTTTACCAAAAAAAAAAAAAAAAAAAAAAAAAAAAAATTGAATTTCTAAAATGAATCTTTCACAAATGTGATGATTAAAAAAATTAGGAGGTGGGGGAGGGTTGCATTCTGACATTACACTTTAGGAAGAACTTGAGTCTTTTAAAGGACCCTTCACAATTTTTTCACATTAAAACATAAAACCCTTTACAAAAAAAATAAAATAAAATAAAATAAAATAAATTTCCAAAATGAATCTTTCACAAATGTGATGATTAAAAAAATTAGGAGGGGGGGGGGGGGCAGTTTATTATCCTCTGAAGGGGTTATTTTTAATTTTTCTTATTTGGAAAATTTTAAAATAATGTAATACATTAAAAATTTTATAATGGTTGCATTCTGATATTTCACTTTAGGAAGAACTTGAGTCTTTTAAAGGACCCTTCACAATTTTTTCACATTAAAACATAAAACCCTTTACAAAAAAAATAAATAAAATAAAATAAATTTCCAAAATGAATCTTTCACAAATGTGATGATTAAAAAAATTAGGAGGGGGGGGGGGGCAGTTTATTATCCTCTGAAGGGGTTATTTTTAATTTTTCTTATTTGGAAAATTTTAAAATAATGTAATACATTAAAAATTTTATAATGGTTGCATTCTGATATTTCACTTTAGGAAGAACTTGAGTCTTTTAAAGGACCCTTCACAATTTTTTCACATTAAAACATAAAACCCTATACAAAAAAAAAAAAAAAAAAAAAAAAAAGAATTTCCAAAATGAATCCTTCACAAATGTGATGATTAAAAAAAAGAAAAAACTTTTGGTGAGAAAAACAGTTTATTATCCCCCTGAAGTGTTTATTCTTTATAATAAAAATAAGTAAAACAAGATACATATGACTAAAATATAATTTCAGAAGTTGTAAGGAAAGTAATCATGTACAACAGGAACAACTTAATACTTGCCTTCATTCAATTCACAAGTATTTTGAGTAGGAAGTGTAGATTCAGACCACTCTAGCACTTCAGAATTTGTAGGTGATGTAGGTGATGTTATGTTCTGCAAAAATATACATAGATAATATAAACAAAAGTACTAGATTAAAAAAGTTTATTAAAAATAGAATAAAGTATTATGCATTTAAACTGTAAAGCATAACTTTAATGTTATAAGGTATCATTTACTGAGCTCTTCTGCATAGTGCAAACCATAAAAATCATAAAATTGGATTGAATTTGCATGACTAGAATAAAAAAAAAAACACACATAAATCCTTACACTATCCTTACACTCAAATAAAAGATAGAAAATAAGCAGGCGTATAACCGCTATGTTAAAATTAAGGTTTCTACTACAGTTTATAAACTTCAATTTAGGACTTCATTTTTTTAGAGTAATTTAAGTAGTGTTCTCTACACAACCATTTGTGATTTAGAAGAACATTTCTATTCACAAAAGTGATATAGTACAGTACTGTTAATCCACAAACCTATGAATGCAAACAAAGAATTTTCCTTATTTCTACTTTTTAGTAAGAATATGCATAGAAATTATAAAAATGTTCTAGATTGCACTAAAAAATTATCTAGAATAAGCAGAGGATTGCGATGAAAAAATTCAAAAAATTATATTCCACAAATATTGTAATAAAATCACTTGTTAATGTTAAATTAGATAATTACTTCTTAAAGTGATAAAAACATTACACAAAGGGCTTAAAAACACCTTGTAATATAAAGATAACATGTTTCACATACTCTAACAGTGACTTCTTCAAGATCAAAATGATAAAATATTTTTGTAAAGTTTTTGAAAATGATAAACAGAAATCAGAAGATCACATGTATAGTGCAAGCAGGTGATTAAATTGGTCAAACTGGAAATGTGAAAATTATTATTTTATTGCTTTTTTAATTTGTTAATCATCGCATGCCATTTAAAAAAAAATTAGATACAAGATGATTCACAAATTAATACAGCAATAAAATAATAATTTTCACATTTCCAGTTTGACCAATTTAAGCACCTGCTTGCACTATACATGTGATCTCGTGATTTCTGTTTATCATTTTCAAAAACTTTACAAAAATAGTCTATTTATCACTTTGATCTTGAAGACGTCGTCCTTAGAAACATGTCATCTTTATATTAAAAAGTATTTTTAAGCCTTTTGTGTAATGTTTTTATCACTTTAAGCAGTAATTACATCTTTAATTTAACATTGTATCCTATTAGCTTTCTCTCAATAGGCAATTTATAAATATTACAAAAGAAATCTTCAGTTTTCAATATTATACTTGACAAAATCCTTGTAATGAAATACATAAAAAATAAATAACATGTTGGTACATTAAATTCATTAAGATCATTTGAGAGTTGAACACGTATTTTAAAGATATTGGGTTCTTGTTATTCTTTTAAATGTAACATCACCATGATCACTGCACACTAGTACATACTTGCAAACTGGAGGAAGAAAAAAATAAAGAAAAAACCCCCCTAAGTTCTGCTATGAAAAAAATTATACATACTAATTAACATTAATTATACATACAAAAATTAGTACAATAAAGAAAATTAATATAAATAATTTTTTAAATTGATTTATGTTGAAACATGTCAAAATAAGAACATACAGGCTGAGATGGATTCTCTCCTTCTTGACATAAAAAAAGTACTGTGCCATCAGGTAACATAGAATATATGTCATTTTCATCTATCTCTGTGCCATCCTCTAAGTATACTGTTAAATCATCAGGTGAGCATGACAAATCTAATTTAGAGAGTCCTGTGTAAGAAATACAAAAGACATTAAAGTTTAAAACGACACTGGACAATAAAAACCTTTTTATTAAATTGTAAGTCAGGTGTTAAGAAATGTTGCATTGAATATAGTGCTGTTTATAGTTGAAAAATACTAAATTGAAAAAAATATACAAATTATAATTAAGACAGTAAAAATAATTATTTGGTAGTTCTATTTAAAAATTATTCAAAGGAATCAATTTTTGCATAGATTCATAATCTTGTCTTATAACTAGCTTTATTTAATGTAACAAACATTCGTAAATATTTTTTATTAACACTGATAATCATTAGATTTTTCTTATCTTTCTTTTTTTATAAACATTCGGTAATTTTTCTCAAAATTTTATTAGAAATATAATAGAAAAAAATTAGGTACTTATGTATATGTCACAAAATAATATTATAATATTGTATTATAATTTGACGATAAATCTTGGTTGCTTATGGTTAATGCTTCTATAACACAAAAGATGATTACGGAATTATATGATAACTTGCATGTAAAAAACCATTTTAAAATTTTAGGAAGTTCAACAAAAATTTAAAAGCTTGAATTACTTTTTAACTTCCTAAAACTGTATAATTAATATGAAAAAGTTAAATATTTAAATTATTTACCAAATAATAATAATAATAATAACAATAACTCTTATTATGTAGCTTATGTCATCATCTTTGAATTTAAATAACAACTATTATAAACATTTTTTTTAAATTTATAATGAACCCATATTGAAATATAACAAGGAAAAACATTGAAATCTGATTTTTTTTCTGAAAAATGCATAATAGAACATATAATTTTAACCAAAATATGAAGGTGCTGGCCCATGTAGAGGAGTCCAAGACTCAACTTTAAAGTTATGCATTGACAGGGTGACAGAATTAAGGGCGCACAAAAGTTCATAAGCTCCCAGACAGGGACCTAGGTTCTTAACTGGAATGTAGAAACAGGGAATAACTAAATGGAAAAAGAGCCCTCAAAACGAAGATTGGATTAAAAGAGGGCAATTTATTGAGAATTTGGGGCACAAAATCCTCCAGGAACCCTGTACAGGGCCCCAGGGCCAGGGTGTTAACTGGAATGTAGTTGGGTATAAATAAATTATTTAGTGGTTTATGAAGTAGCCAAAGGACCCTAGAACTATGTTAAAGAAAACTGCAAGAGAATCTCATCATTTTTAAAGAAGCTGCACCAAGGGCCCCCAAAAAGAGATTAATTTTTTTAAGTAGTGGTAGCTAAAGTCTGAGATATATATATATTTTTTTATTCTTTAAGTAGTAGCTGGAGGACCTAAGACGTTGTTATGGAAAAAAAAAGCTCGTAAATAGGTCGATTTTTAAGGGAACATTAGTGGGGGGGGGGGGGGCAAAAGGGGCCAACTGATAGTTTTGAGCAGGACCCTAAGACGAAACATGGCTAAAAGGCCATAGTACTTAGTTGTTTTTATCCTCAGTTGGTTTAAATTAAGCATTAGGTATAATAAAGAAATGCGCAAAAAAGGGTGAAATGCTTAAAAAAGGGCCCAAGGGTTCAAGGAAGCCCTGACCAGGCCCTAGGGGGCTAAGGTCTTAATTGCAATGTAGAAAGAAGGGAATAAGTAAATGGGAAAGTGCCCCAAAAACGAAGATCGGTTTAAAAGGAACAATTTATTAAACAATTTAGGGCACAAAAAAAATTCAAGGTGCCCTGTACTCCGCACCAGGGACCAGGGTTTTGACTGGAATGTAGAAAGGTTGCAATAACTAAATGGAGATACGGTCCCAAAAATGAAGGCAAATTCTTAACAATTTAAGGCATAAAAACTTAAAGGGTCCCAAGGTAAAATTAAATGTAAAATTAATTTTGAGATTGGATATGTGACAGGGGCAGTGATGAATTTATTTTGTTTCAAAGACGAAAAAAATATGTTAAACTTCTAAGTATTCATATTCTGACGATGCAATGAAACAGTTTCAACAAGTAAAAATATAGAGATCTGTAGGGCCTGAGGCCCGTACCTGGCCCGCGGGACGTTAAATTCTTTTTGTCGACCCGGCCCGTTTGTTTTATTTTTCGGCCCGGCTCGGCTCGTTAAAAATTGTTTTCTAATTCTGCCGGCCGTGTACGAGCCTCGGGCCCGTTCAGATCTCTAATTTTGCTCTTAAAAATATATTATAAGCCGAAAGAAGTCCACGACCCACCAGTAACAGTGACATCATATTAATGCTGGCAACGACCTAACCAATAAATTTTGCTCTCGCACCAATTTTTTTTTCTTTTTTTTTTTAACTTCTAAACATTGTACAATTTTAATTTTTACACCGTCGAATAGAAAACAAAAATACTTTGAAATGTAATTTGTTTGAAAAATGTATCTGAATTTACTGATTGTTTTTTTTCTAATAAATTAAAAAAAAAAAAATTGAATCATGAATATTTTAAAATCTGCAAGTAACCCAATTACGAAAGATTAACCCATTTGCTCTTAAAAAATGGGCCTCTTTACGTTTTTAATATCTTGCCCCTTTTTATTCGATCTTCGTTTTTGAGGCTCCTTTCTCCATTTAGTTATTCCTCCATTACTACATTCCAGTTAAGACCCTGGCTCCCTGGGGCCCGGTACAGGGCACCTTGAAGTTTTTGTTCAAAAAAATTTAATAACTTGCCTCTTTTCAATCCGATCTTCTTCGTTTTAGGAGCTTTTTCTCTAGTTATTCCGCCATTTTAGGCACCTGACCCCCCTAATGGGGCCCTTGAACTCTTTGTGCGCCATGCATTTTCCACCCCCCTCCTAATTGTGTCACCATCTCAATGCATAACTTTAAAGTTGAGTCTTGGACTTCTTTTCCCGGGCTATTACCCTTATATTTTTAATGGGGCCGTAAGGTCCCTTTTTAAGCATTTCTTTAAAATTTTATTCTAATGATTAATTTATACCCTATGCTTAATTTTGACTAATTAAAGATCTAAAGCGCTAAGTACTAGGATCTTTTAAGATGTTTTCCTCTGAAGGTCCTGCTCTCTCAGATTGCAGCTGGCACCAATTTAGAATATTAATCTCCTTCTTGGGGCCCTTGGTGCAGCCTCTTTAAAAATGATCCGATTTTCTTGCAATTTTCATTAACATAGTTCTAGGGTACTCCAGCTAACTTTATAAACTACTAAACATTTTCTTAGACCCCCAACTATCACCCTATTTTTAAATATTAATCTTCTGTTCCGGCATCAACTTATGTTTACTCACTACAGCCGTAAATTAAAAATCGCGTTACTGTTATAAAGATAAGTGGTTAAGTTTAGAGAGAGGCGGGGGATTCATCAGTAAATAAAATATCTCGTTAATGTTAAAGAAAATTCGTTAAATTTACAGAGGGGGGGGGGGGCACATTTCACCGCCTGGGGGCTCATTCTTTTCTTAGGTTCTATGGGCTCGATTTCAACAGGGTTTGGGTCATTCGACTTGATATCGAAAACTTGAATTTTTTTAATTTATTATCACAGGCCAGGGCAACGCCGGGCGGGTCAGCCAGTTCCAAATATATTTAAAAAATCCCTGACGGCTCGGCCTACAGGCACAGGTAGATTTCGAAGACGCAGACCGTTGGGCGTCTGTTTGTTGGAAATTGCAGAAGAAATGATATTTTTGCCATGATGCGGCAGCTGGGACCGCCCACTTCGAAATCTAAATGTGTGTGTAGACGGAACCGGCAGGGATTTTTTTGTTTGTTTGTTTGTTTTTTGTTATAAGGGTTGGTCCTATAAAAAACTTGTCAATATAAAAGTTGTAGATAATGTTAAGAGGATTTATAATAAACTTAAGCGGATTTGATATCTTGTGAATGGACGAAGTTATAATTTTATTCTTCGTAACCCCCCCCCCCCCCGGGTCCATTTTTAATGATATCAAAAATCTGTCATACATAAATTTTTTGCCCTTTTCCGAGAAGTAATAATAACTTTAAATGGATTCTATACGTATCCTAATTAAGAAGTTATGGGGTTTTTTCTGTTTTCACAAAAAGCCCCTTCCCCAAAAAGCCCCTTCCCAATTTCCCTCCCTTGGTTCGATTTTGCCCATTAACGAACTTGACCGAGATTTTATGCACCAGTTTGGAAGATATTTGTGCAGAATTATTGAAGTTATCGTGTCCATAATAAAGTGATATAGATAGATAGATAAAGTTTTGAACTGGGGGTGGTTTTGGGAGTCATAATCGGCGTAGATCTGAAAAGAAATTTCAGAAATTCCAACTTAGGAGAAAATTTAATTGGTAGTATTTCTTACGAAATCTACCTAATAAGGATCGACCGAAACAGGTTTTTATGACTGAAACAATTTTTGAATCTTCGGATAACACAGAAAACCGCATTTCGGTAATCTTCCTATTTTCAGCCGAAAACGAAAATGTTCACGTCAAATTCCACATCAAATCAACCAAAAAATTTTAATATTCAACCTGACCATTTCAGATTTTAATGGAACCTTCAGAAATCATTTTCCCTGATGATACAAATGAGAATATACTGTTATAACTTTTTTATCTCTGTAATTAATTTTATTTAATTTAAAATTTTTAAATTTAAACATTTTTTAAATAGTGTTTTATTTAAATTTTTGAAAAAATTATATGTTTTTTGTAATATTGTAAACTTTAAATTCTGAAAGTTTTAGAGTGGGATCTCAATGGGATCAGCAGTTGCAAAAAAAAAAGTAATGTTTAGTAAAATTAAGTTAAAATTATTTAAGTTATTTTTAAAATTAATAAAACAATCATAAAGTTGGTGAGATGCCAACTTTAAATACCAGCCCCAACTGGTGTTTTAACATTTGTTTTTTTAACATAACTGCTGATCCCATTGAGATTAATTATAAACAGTTCGTAGCGATAAATAGTGTCTCATTTGAGCCGATACAGCTCAAATCAATGAGTAATGTTGAAAATTTCCGAAGGAAGAAAGGAGATTTTTGAAATACAGATTGTTTTGGTCAAGTTTCGCTCTGGACGTAATTTCGCTGAAAACGAAAACAAAACAGAATTTTCGGTCGATCTCTCAATAGATTTTATAAAAGTACTACAACATTTTAATGCACTTATAGCAAAAGGTTGTTAATTTTATATATTAAAAATGTGAAAAATTAATTTTGTAATTAATAGTTACAATTATTATCTTAAAGTTATTTTTAATATATTAATCTATCGGCATTATAGCTAATCTCAGTCATAATTCCCGTTAAGAATCAAAATTTAGTTGTAATAGCAGAAATAAATGAAAACATTTACACTTTATAGGCAATTTAATAAAATAATACTTTTAAGTTTTTCATTTTTAAATGTATACATAAAATATAAAAAAATACTTTTGTATAAAATGAGGATTATATATATATATACATAACTCCCCCTTGCATTTAATAATCTGTGTTATTATTGATACTGTTAATCAAAACAATCAGGAAGCAGAAAATAATGTTTAACAGTTCCAGTTTTTCTCTGAAAATCTTAATAAACATGCTAAGAACTGGCTTCACTTAATTCATATATTTTTTTTTCCTTGAAAAAAAAATTGAATGTTTTTGTTTTGATAGCAATAGAAAATTTTGAACTTTATATTCTAATGGCAATTTACAAAATTTCATTTATTTTTCAGGTTTTATGACTATGGTTCATTTCTGGAATGCTTAGTTAATCAATTTCCAGTGGACACTCCATCTGTACTTTACTAAAAAAATAATTGCAGTAATGTTCATAGTGCATAAAATTTTTTGATTTAACTGAAAAGCTAAGTAATCAGATTTAATTTTTAAATAGCACTTACCAGAATGCAATAAAAAAAATTTAATATATAAATAGTTGTTTTTATTAATTTCGCATAATTAATAACATTTTTAAGATTGTAATTAAATAATTTTTTTTAAACCGTGCCTTGCATATTTTATAATGTGGCAAACACCCAATCTGGAAGCAGAGAATAATGTTTAAAGGCATAGGAAAATGAGGAGCTCATTAGGCTCAAGCTCTCCCCATTTAAATAAAGATAATTTTTAAACTCAAACAAGTTGTTAAAAATCTATTTTCTATCTTAAACATTTGATTATTCATCTCTCACAAAACAACTCTGTAAATATATATATATATATATATATATATAGGGTAGATGTGCCAGTAATGGACACCCTTAAGGAATTTCTTTAAAAATTATTTTTTAATTAATAGTTATAATTGTTATATTCCATATTTTTTAATATTATATTAATCTACCAACAATAATTTAACCATGCTCATAGTCACATTTCCCAATGGGAATCGAAATTTAATTGTAAATAACAGAAATAAATCAAAACACCCTAAATTCCAGTAATGGACACCCCACAAAAAGTAATAGATAATTGATATTATGATTGTATTCAAAACTAGTATTTAAAGAAAACATATTAATGAAATAAAAAAAGCTGAATTTTTATTCGTTATTTTTTTATAAACCGAAAACGTTGAAGGTGGCCCATTACTGGAAGGCGGTCCATTACTGGCACATCTACCCTATATATTATTAATTAAATTTATAGTAGTAATGAAATAAGTAAATCTGCAGATCAGGGGGGGGGGGGGGCTCAAATGTCAGTTCTGCCAATTTATTTTGAAATTTTTTTATTTGGTATTTAAAACATTCAACCCGCACTTTCATTTATTTGATATCCCCCCCAACCCCCTATATTGGGTAGATGTGCCAGTAATGGACACTCTTAAGGCGTTTCTTTAAAAAGTATTTTTTAATTAATGATTATAATTATTATATTCCTGATTTTTTTCTCTCTCTCTTTTTTTTATTTTTTTTTTTAATTTCAATATTATATTAATCTATAAACAAATATTTAACCATACTCATAGTCGCATTTCCCAATGTAAATCTAAAATTTAATTGTAAATAATAGATATAAATCAAATCACCCAAAATTCCAGTAATGAACACTCTACAAAAGTAATACATGTAATTGTTTTTATGATTGTGTTTAGAACCAGAATTTAATGAAAGTATACTAATGAAACAAAATTGTTATTTTCAAATACATTTAACCATTACGATATCAATAATTAATAAAATATTTGTGATAATTATTCATTGCTTAAATTAATTATTGTCAATATCTCAAAATCAATATTTTAATTATTTTAGATAGCTGATTTAAAATACAAAATGTCAGAGAATTACGGTTATCCAATCAAATAAAGGGTTTAAAAAGATTAGAACAAAAAACTGCAGAACTGATGATTTCAAATTTTACAATTTACGATCTGCAGGTTTATTAAATCAATTAATACATTTTAAGAGTAGTTTGGCCAGGGATAAATAATCAAACATCAGACAAAACAGAAAATAATATATAATTTAATAGAAATTTAACAGAAAATAACAAAACAAAAAAATAATATAATTTTAACAACTTTTATAATTTAATATATTGTTTCTATTTAAATGGGGAGGCTTGAGCCCGATGAGTCCCATCTTTCCCTATGCCCTTAAACAATATTATCTGCTTCTTGATTGGTTTCATTAATTTCAAGATTATAAAACATGCAAGGAAACGTTATATATATATATATAAACATGATGATTTTAAAATACTAAATGTCAGATAATTACGGTTATCAAATCAAATAAGGGGTTTAAAAAGATTAGGGGAAAAAAAAAACCCTGCAGAACTGACGATTTCAAATTTTACAATTTACGACCTGCAGGTTTATGAAATCAACTAATACATTTTAAGAGTAGTTTGGCCAGGGATAAATAATCAAACATCAGACAAGACAGAAAATAATATATAATTTAATAGAAATTTAACAGAAAATAACAAAACAAAAAAATAATATAATTTTAACAACTTTTATAATTTAATATATTGTTTCTATTTAAATGGGGAGGCTTGAGCCCGATGAGTCCCATCTTTCCCTATGCCCTTAAACAATATTATCTGCTTCTTGATTGGTTTCATTAATTTCAAGATTATAAAACATGCAAGGAAACGTTATATATATATATATATAAACATGATGATTTAAAATACTAAATGTCAGATAATTACGGTTATCAAATCAAATAAGGGGTTTTAAAAGATATGGGGAAAAAATACAGCAGAACTGACGATTTCAAATGTTACAATTTACGATCTGCAGGTTTATTAAATCTCAACTAATACATTTTAAGAGTAGTTTGGCCAGGGATGAATAATCAAACATCAGACAAAACAGAAAATAATATATAATTTAATAGAAATTTACCAGAAAATAACAAAACAAAAAAATAATATAATTTTAACAACTTTTATAATTTAATATATTGTTTCTATTTAAATGGGGAGGCTTGAGCCCGATGAGTCCCATCTTTCCCTATGCCCTTAAACAATATTATCTGCTTCTTGATTGGTTTCATTAATTTCAAGATTATAAAACATGCAAGGAAACGTTATATATATATATATATATATAAACATGATGATTTAAAATACTAAATGTCAGATAATTACGGTTATCAAATCAAATAAGGGGTTTTAAAAGATTAGGGGAAAAAATACAGCAGAACTGACGATTTCAAATTTTACAATTTACGATCTGCAGGTTTATTAAATCTCAACTAATACATTTTAAGAGTAGTTTGGCCAGGGATGAATAATCAAACATCAGACAAAACAGAAAATAATATATAATTTAATAGAAATTTACCAGAAAATAACAAAACAAAAAAATAATATAATTTTAACAACTTTTATAATTTAATATATTGTTTCTATTTAAATGGGGAGGCTTGAGCCCGATGAGTCCCATCTTTCCCTATGCCCTTAAACAATATTATCTGCTTCTTGATTGGTTTAATTAATTTCAAGATTATAAAACATGCAAGGAAACGTTATATATATATATATATAAACATGATGATTTAAAATACTAAATGTCAGATAATTACGGTTATCAAATCAAATAAGGGCTTTAAAAAGATTAGGGAAAAAAAGAAAAAAAAACCCTGCAGAACTGACGATTTCAAATTTTACGATTTACGATATGCAGGTTTATTAATTCAATTAATACGTTTTAATTATGAATAATAAATGCATTTAATATTTACAGTATTTGTTTTAGGTAGATTTCGTAAGAAATACTACCTATTACATTCTCACCTAAGTTGGAAATTTTGAAAAATTTTTGCAGATCTACGCCGATCATGACTCCCAGAACCCAAAACCACCCCCAGTTCAAAAGTTTATCTATCTATCTATCTATCTATCTATCTATCTATCTATCTATCTATCTATCTATGTCACTTTTTTCTGACCACGATAACTGGAAAAATTCTGCATAAATCTCTTCCAAACTGATACATAAAATCAAGGGTCATAAAATCTCGGTCAAGTTCGTTAATGGGCAAAATCGAACCAAGGGGGGGGGAAATGGGGGGGGCTTTTTGTGAAAACAGAAAAATCCTCATAATTTCTTTATTATTATACGTATCGAATCCGTTTAAAGTTATTATTACTTCTAGGAAAAGGGCCGAAAATGTATGTATGACAGATTTTTGATATAATTAAAAATGGCCCCAACGGGGGGAAAAAGGGGGGGTTTTAGAAGAAAAAAAATCATAGCTTCGTCAATTCAGAAAATATCAAATCCGCGTAAATTTATTATTAATCCTCTTAGTATTATCTAAAACTTTTATATTGACAAGTTTTTTATAGGACCAACCGTTATAGCAAAAAAAAAATTAAAAACAAAACAAATCCCTGCCGGCTCCGCCTGCAAACAAGTTATTTTTCGAAGTAGGCTCCAACTCCCGCATCTTTTCGAAACTGATACATAAAATCAAGGGTCATAAAATCTCGGTCAAGTTTGTTAATGGGCAAAATCGAACCAAGGGGGGGGGGAATGGGGGGACTTTTTGTGAAAACAGAAAAATCCTCATAATTTCTTTATTATTATACGTATCGACTCCGTTTAAAGTTATTATTACTTCTAGGAAAAGGGCCGAAAATGTATGTATGACAGATTTTTGATATAATTAAAAATGGCCCCAAGGGGGGGGGGAAGGGGGGGTGGGGTTTAGGAGAAAAAAAATCATAGCTTCGTCAATTCACAAGATATCAAATCCGCGTAAATTTATTATTAATCCTCTTAGTATTATCTAAAACTTTTATATTGACAAGTTTTTTATAGGACCAACCGTTATAGCAAAAAAAAAATTAAAAACAAAACAAATCCCTGCCGGCTCCGCCTGCAAACAAGTTATTTTTCGAAGTAGGCTCCAACTCCCGCATCTTTTCGAAACTGATACATAAAATCAAGGGTCATAAAATCTCGGTCAAGTTCGTTAATGGGCAAAATCGAACCAAGGGGGGGGGGGGGAATGGGGGGCTTTTTGTGAAAACAGAAAAATCCTCATAATTTCTTTATTATTATAAGTATCGAATCCGTTTAAAGTTATTATTACTTCTAGGAAAAGGGCCGAAAACTTATGTATGACAGATTTTTGATATAATTAAAAATTGCCTTAAGGGGGGGGGGGGGGGGAGAGGGAAGGGGGGTTTTAGGAAAAAAAAAAAATAATTAACTTCGTCAATTCCCAATATTTCAAATCCGCTTAAATATATTATAAATCCTCTTAATATTATCTAAAACTTTTATATTGACATGTTTTTTATAGGACCAACTCTTATAGCAAAAAAAAAAAAAAAAAAAAAAAAAAAAAAAAATCCTTGCTGGCTCCGCCTGCAAACAAGTTTCGTTTCGAAGTAGGCGGTTCCAACTGCAGCATCATCGCAAAAAGGTCATTTCTTCAACAATTCCCGACAAACAGGCACCCCACGTTCTGCGTCTTCGAAATCTACCTGTGCCTGTAGGCCGAGCCGTCAGGGAATTTTTTTTATGTACAGAGTAGTTTGGCCAGGGATAAATAATCAAACATCAGACAAAACAGAAAATAATATATAATTTAATAGAAATTTAACAGAAAAAAAAATAATAATATAATTTTAAAAACTTTTATAATTTAATATATTGTTTCTATTTAAATGGGGAGGCTTGAGCCCGATGAGTCCCATCTTTCCCTATGCCCTTAAACAATATTATCTGCTTCTTGATTGGTTTCATTAATTTCCAGATTATAAAACATGCAAGGCAAAGTTATATATATATAAACATGATGATTTAAAATACTAAATGTCAGAGAATTACGGTTATCAAATCAAACAAAGGGTTTAAATAGATTAGAAAAAAAAAAACTGCAGAACTAAAGTTTTCAAATTTTACGATTCACGATCTGCAGGTTTATTAATTCAATTAATACGTTTTAATTATGAATAATAAATGCATTTAATATTTACAGTATTTGTTTTTTTATGTACAGAGTAGTTTGGCCAGGGATAAATAATCAAACATCAGACAAAACAGAAAATAATATATAATTTAATAGAAATTTAACAGAAAATAACAAAACAAAAAATAATATAATTTTAAAAACTTTTATAATTTAATATATTGTCTCTATTTAAATGGGGAGGCTTGAGCCCGATGAGTCCCATCTTTCCCTATGCCCTTAAACAATATGATCTGCTTCTTGATTGGTTTCATTAATTTCCAGATTATAAAACATGCAAGGCAAAGTTATATATATATAAACATGATGATTTAAAATACTAAATGTCAGAGAATTACGGTCATCAAATCAAACAAAGGGTTTAAATAGATTAGAAAAAAAAAACTGCAGAACTAAAGTTTTCAAATTTTACGATTTACGATCTGCAGGTTTATTAATTTAATTAATACGTTTTAATTATGAATAATAAATGCATTTAATATTTACAGTATTTGTTTTTTTATGTACAGAGTAGTTTGGCCAGGGATAAATAATCAAACATCAGACAAAACAGAAAATAATATATAATTTAATAGAAATTTAACAGAAAATAACAAAACAAAAAATAATATAATTTTAAAAACTTTTATAATTTAATATATTGTCTCTATTTAAATGGGGAGGCTTGAGCCCAATGAGTCCCATCTTTCCCTATGCCCTTAAACAATATTATCTCCTTCTTGACTGGTTTCATTATTTTCCAGATTATAAAACATACAAGGCAAAGTTATATATATATATATATATATAAAAATGATTACAATATTAAGAATTTTATTAGTAATCGCATGAAATCAATTAAAAGCAGTTATTTATAAAAAAAATTGATTTAATTGCATTATGGTACGTGGAACTTAAAAATTAAATTTTATTAGCTGGGTTTTCAGTGAAGTTAAAAGATTTTATGCGCTATAAACATTAAAGAAATTGTAGGATAGAAGTACCAGTATGGACAATTTTAAAGTATTTCTTTAAGAACTAACTATGAAATTATCTATGAAATTAACTACTCTCGTTTTATCTGTGTAAAAAATTATTATTTTATTTAAGTTTAGTAATCTGAATGGAAATTTTTATGTAAAATGATTAAATGTGAGTGGAAAGTTAAATTCTTACCTTTAACAGTCTGTCGGTGCCGGTGTTTGACCAAAATTTATAAGCGTCTTTGCTACAAAATCTTAAGTAATAATGTAGTTGCTTTCTTGGATGGCTATAGCATGGTATCCAACTCTGCCCCTTCCCCCCCCCCCCCCCCCACACACACACACAAACTCCGGGTCCTTTTTCTCATAGTTTTAACTATTTTTGCCCAATCTAAAGATCCTGAAACGCTTGGGGGCGGATATCATATATGCTATTGGTTTGGGAATCTATTTTATTTATTTTGTGTATAGCAAAGAGCGCAGCTTCGCTTAATTTTACTGATTTGGTTCTGGAGAAAATATTTTAACAGATGGAAGTTTGAGCACCTGCGTCCTGTTTACAAAATAGCGGAGTTTCAAAGAGTATCCGAAATGAAAGTTATAGGCAAGAGGGGTCACTAGTGCAGGGTGTGGTGTATACAAAATCGTAAACTATGCTAAATACATCTGGAAAAATGCCGAAATAAATGCTCCTAGTGAGGGAGTTGGAAGCGGTTACTGGACACCAAAGGAATTATGTTACACAGTGGAATCCGCGGAAAGCAAGTGATTCTTTTCATCTTTGTGTAACTTACAGATTCCAGCTTAGGGCGGTCTTTTAGTGGGCTTTCAGAAGGACAGTTGCTACCCGCTTCGGAATTTGACTTTTATTTTTCAATTGCTTTATTACTGCTTTAATTTCTTATTTGTTGAACGCTTTCGCTTGTTTTTGTTAACATATTAATAGTTCTATGTAAATAAATTTTAACACAAAAAATATTTTTTTAAAAATATATATGAATAAGAATAAAAAGTAATAGAAATCTAGATTTACTATAACAAGAGTTTTGCCACCTTCAAGCAAAATCTGTATGTCTATGTCAAAACATGCATTCAAAAGAATCCCCTATCCCTTATATATATATATATTAATAATGTTACATTTATTAGGACTACATTTTTAATTTGTTATTTGACACGGCTCTTTGGTATCGTGATTTCAATGTATATGGTCAGTTTCTTATGTTTCAATGGTTAAATTTTACTTAGAGTTATATATATATATATATATATATTGGCCACCTCCCCCCTTATTTTACCATGAATTCACAAAACCAATCACGGCCCTCAATTCCCGGCAGTCTGCATGTTCCTGATTACGGCAGCGATCAGAAAGACATGAAGACAGAGGGTGCTAAGAATCACCGGGCTCGGTTTGGCTGCCATAAGTTGATGACCTTGGCTACGTATAATGGACGATCCTTATCTTCTGAAAGTCGTTTACAGGAACTTGAAGAAGAATTAGAAAGAATCAACTGGGACATCCTAGGATTATGCGAAATAAGAAGAAAAGGTGAAGAGAAGATTGATCTTGCCAGTGGACATGTATTGTACTACAGAGGTACAGAAGATGGAAAAACAAGTGGTGTAGGATTTCTGATTCATAAAAGGTGGAAGAATCACATCGTAGAATATGATAGTGCATCAGATAGAGTTGCAAGGTTAGTTATACAAGTGTCAAAAAGATACAAACTGCAAATTACCCAAGTTTATGCACCAACAATTAGCTATACTGATGAAGAAATTGAGGATTTCTATGAAGAAGTAGCTTCAATGCATCAAAAAGGAAAATGCTACATAAAATTAATAATGGGAGACTGGAATGCTAGAATTGGGGAAAAAAAGAAAGGTGAGTTCTCAGTAGGAATTCATGGATATGGGGTGCGTAATGAAAGAGGAAACAGATTGATTGAATTTGCAGAATGTGAACAGATGTATATTATGAATTCATTTTTCAAGAAAAAGCCACAAAGAAAATGGACATGGCGTAGTGCAAATGGCTCAACAAGTGAAATCGACTACATCTTGACAAACAAAAAGCATCTTATTCAGGATTGCAGCGTTCTCAATAACTTCAATACAGGAAGCGATCACAGGTTAGTTAGATGCAAACTGCTTTTAAATACTAAAGTGGAAAGAATGAAGCTTTTGCAATGCTCAAAGAAATCAGTCGATATTATAAATCTCCAGAAACATAAAGAAGAATTTAATTTAGAACTTAAAAATCGTTTTCAAGTACTTCAATCAATCTTAGAAGAAGAACAAGATGTTACAGTAGTGAACAAGAAAATAACAAATACTCTACAAGAAATTGCAAGGACGATAGCTGGTGAAGCACAAGTAAAGCAAACAAAGAAAATAACAGAAGAAACAAGAAGACTGATGAAGAAACGCAGAGAATTTAAAATGAAGAAAAACTATCCTAAATCAAGAGTTGAATATGCAGAATTATGTAAAACGGTAAGAAAATGTGTTACAGAAGATATCAGAAAATTTAACTGTGATCTTGTCAAAAAAGTTCTAGAAGATAACAAAAGTTTAAAATCAGCTAAGCGCAAACTGTGTGTTGGAAGAAAAGGTATTTTTGCACTGAAGACAGCAGATGGAACAATCACCAAAATCAATAATGAAATAGTACACATTGTCGAAAAATTCTATAACGATCTATATAAATGTGAAGATCAAAGGGAAATCAACCTACGTGATCCACTAGTAAACATAACAGAAACTGAAGAGATAATCCCAGTGATGACAGATGAAGTTGTACAAGCCATTAGAGGCATGAAAAAAGGTAAATGCCCTGGCGAAGATGGAATTACAATTGATCTTATCAAAGAAGCAGGAGAAGAATTTGCAAAAATGCTAGCCTTACTGTTTTCCAAATGTCTCGAGAAATCAGATGTACCAGAAGATTGGAATAATGCTGTGATGGTGTTACTTTATAAGAAAGGAGAAAAGGAAAACATTAAAAACTACCGTCCAATCAGCTTACTGTCAGTGATTTATAAAATTTTCACCAAAGTTTTAACGACAAGACTTGAATCAGCTCTGGACCCAGCTCAACCTAGAGAACAAGCAGGATTTCGAAGTGGATTTAGCACAATGGATCATATTCAAACAGTAAGGGAAGTTATAGGAAAACATAAAGAATATAATTTACCTCTCTGTCTTGCCTTTATTGATTATGAAAAAGCATTTGATTCGGTCTACACATCTGCAGTAATTACTTCTCTGGAGAACATTGGTATAGACAAACCTTATATCAATATCATAAAGAAGATCTACAAGAAAGCAACAGCCACCATCCGTTTGGACAAAGGAAAAGCGAAGATCAAGCTTGAAAGAGGAGTAAGACAAGGAGACACCATTTCGCCTAAGCTTTTTACTGCTGTCTTAGAGAGTATTTTCAAGAAGCTGGATTGGGAAAACAAAGGGATTAGAATAAATGGGGAATATTTAAGCCATCTCCGGTTTGCTGATGACATTTTAATTTTCAGTAATAGCCCTGAAGAATTGCAAAATATGCTAAAAGATTTGGCAGAAGCTAGCATTAATGTGGGATTAAAAATAAATTTGGAAAAGACTAAGGTGATGTTCAATTCATTTGCATCAAAAAAGAAAATCGTCTACAACAACACTGAGATTAAAGATGTTGAAAGTTATGTGTACCTTGGACAAGAAATATCTTCAGACAACAGTATCATGAATGAAATCAATAGAAGAATAAGAAATGGATGGAGTGCTTTTGGGAAGAACAATATTATTCTGAAAAGTAACATGCCTCTTTGTTTGAAAAGAAAGGTGTTTAACCAATGTGTTTTGCCTGCACTAACTTATGGAGCAGAAACTTGGACACTAACAAAACGGATGGTACAAAGATTACAAACAACACAGCGAAGTATGGAAAGATGTATGCTAGGCATAACCAGAAGAGACCGAAAGAGAATAACGTGGATAAGAAGTCAGACGAAAGTTTTTGACATTATCGAGAGAATTAAATGGCTAAAATGGAAATGGGCTGGGCACATTGCAAGAAGACAAGACAATAGATGGAGCACAAACACCCTACAGTGGTATCCCAGAGATGTAAAACGACCAAGAAGACGACCTCAAGTAAGATGGAGTGACGAAATCAGAAAAGTGGCCGGTGTTAATTGGATGACTAAAGCACTAGACAGGCAACAATGGAAAAATCTGGGGGAGACCTACATCCAGCAGTGGATTGAAAACGGTTGATGATGATGATGATATATATATATGGTAGATGTGCCAGTAATGGCCACCCTTAAAGAATTTCTTTAAAAGTATTTTTTAATTAATAGTTATAATTATTAAATTCCACTTTTTTTAAATGTTATATTAATTTACCAACAATATTTAATCATGCTCATAATCACATTTCCCAATGTAAATCGAAATTTAATTGTAAATAACACAAATAAATCCAAACCCTAAATTCCAGCAATGGGCACCCCACAAAAAGTAATAGATATAACTGATATTATGATTGTATTTAAAACTAGAGTTTAAGGAAAGCACATAAATGAAATAAAATAGTCATTTTCAAATAAATTTAACAATTAGGATATCAATAGTTAATAAAGAATTTATGAGAATAATTCACTGTTTAAATTAATTGTCATTATCACAAGATCACTGTATTTTAATTATTTTAGATAAAAGGTTTAAAATGCTAAATTTCAAAGAATTAAATTTTCTAATTATTGAGACACTGGGGGGAGGCGGAAGGGGTTAGAAAGGTTAGTTAAAATCTAAAAAAAAAAAAAAAAAAAAAAAAAAGAAAAAAAGTATTTGGTACTAGTGCATGGAATCTTATTTCCATTATTCTTAACAGTTAAACTTCCCTGCTTGATATATTACTTTTAGTAATTTATATAAAATATATTAAATAAATGAAAGTGTAGGTTGAATGTTTTTTTAAATACTAAATGAAATTACTTCAAAATAAAATTGCAGAATTGAGCCTCCTGATCTGTAGATTTACTAGTTTCATTGCTACTGTAAATTTATTTTATTTTACTTTATTTTTTATGTACGTACTAGTTGTTTTATCAGAGAAGAAAAATCAAACATTTAAGACAGAAAATAGATTTTTAATAAGTTGTGTGACTTAAAAAATTGTGGAGAGCTTGAGCCCCATGAGCCCCTCATTTTCATGTGCCCTTAAACATTATTCTCTGCTTCCTAATTGGGTGTTGATTGCCACATTATAAAATATCCAAGGCACGGTTAAAAAAATAATTTGATTACAATCTTAAAAATTTTATTAATTTCGTGAAATTAATAAAAACAGCTCTTTATAAAAAAAAAAAAAAAAAAAAAAAAAAATATTATTTTACATTTTCGTAAGTGCAATTTAAAAAATTTGATTACTTATCTTTTCAGTTAAATCAAAAAATTTTATGCACTATGAACATTACTGAAATTGCTTTTTTTAGTAACGTCCACATGCGATGTCCATTACTGGAAATTGACTAATTGAGCATTCCAGTAATGGACCATGGTCTTAAAACTTGAAAAATAAATGAAATTTTGTAAATGGTCATTAGTATATAAAATTTAAAGTTTTATATTACTATTAAAACAAAACATTCAATTTTCCCAAGAAAATAAAAAAGATATGAATTAAGTTAAGTCAGCTCTTAGCATGTTCATTAAGATTTTCACAGAAAACAGTGGAACTGTGAAATATTACTTTCTGCTTTCTGATTGGTTTGATTAAGCGTGTCAACAATAATCCAGATTATAAAACATGCAAGGGGAACTAATGAAAAAAAAATAAAAAGCTAAATTTGTATTGGTTATTTTTTTATAAACCAAAAACTTTGAAGGTGACCCATTACTGGCACATCTACCCTATATTGTATGACATTGGTTTAACTCTAAAAAATAAAAATCGCAAAAAGTAATACATTAATTGATGTAAAATTACTTTAAAAAAAAATGCTAATTCTAAATATCTCACTTATCAACACATAAATTAAACAGGAATCACAATGGTAAGTTAAATCGTTCATATAATAACTTTACGTCATGGGTTATGCTGAGTGAGATAGAAAAATGATTATTTGTTATTATTCAAATGTTCGTTTACGCAGTAGAACAATTAGCAAGCAAATCTTATATTTTATAGATTAAAACACAATAAAGATATTTAACTTGCATTTACATAGTAAAAAAGGGAAATAAATATCAAATCAAAATCAAATTTGACTTACTTTGAATCTTTATTCTCCATTCGAACAGTTTTGTCCGTATCCCATAAAATGGCGGACACCAGATACAAGAAGTAAATTTTAATTCTCTTGTTATCTGAGTGGCTCATTACGTCATGCCTTCTAATAAACACGTCTGCTGAGACTGCGCAGAAAATCCGGGGAATGCTGTTTTCGATACTTCGGAAAGTAATCCGATATAAATAGATTATTTTTATGACTGTAGAAAAAGTTTCCGTTGCGATTCGGATAATTTTTTTTATCGGCTGCTTTCCGTATCGCAAAGGAAATTTATCTTTTACGAAACGGAAAAGGATTGGAAATTTTTTACAGTGTATCGTATAAATCGAACTTCCTAAAATTCCCAGGAAATCGCTTTGTTTTCTAGCCTGTAATTCTGGAAAAAAAAAAAAAAAAAAAACTCAATATCGCATAAAAGAAATTTTTATTGATTAAAATTCTTTTTATATTATTATTCTATATAATTTTTTTGTTGTTGTTGTTTTTAAGCTATTGGAAATTGGAACTAGAAGAAATAATTGAAAAAATCCTCTCCCGACTTCAGCTGCTTATGTAACCTTTGAACGCTCTGTTACCAGAATCTGCGGAAGGATTTCTCAAATCAAAATAAAGTGGAATTTCAGTTATAGACTTTCAGTTATACGACTTCCTAATTCATATGTCGCTTAGCTGTGATACTCACTAACATATGGAATTAGGATAGTGGATTTCAGTTATAAGTCTTTCCCATTTATAAGATGATTAAAGCCAATCCCTTGAAAATGACATTAATTGAATTTTGCCGAATAAAATAACAAGAATTAAATAGTTTTTTTTTTCTTTTTAAGTAGATTTCGTAAGAAATCCTTCCTATATTACATTCTCCCCTATGTTGAAATTTCTGAAAAAATTTTGCCTCCTAGAACACAAAACCACACACAGTTCAAAACTTTATGCATATATATAGAGAGAGACGTTTATGCGTATATATATATATTATTACGTTTCGTACTTACCATATATAGCTAATAATGCTTATTAGGGTGATACGTTTGTCGCGGAAAAAAATAGCAAAACATTTTACACCACTATTTCTAAACAAGAATCTACGCGGCATATTTCTACATCATTTGCGATAAAAAAGAAAAGCAAAAAAACAAAAAACCACGAAATACATTGTTTGGAAATAGTGGTATTACTATTTTTATTAACAGTTCTTCGATGACAAACCTTCAATTCTACTGATTTATATTAACTTTATTATATTGCTTTGTTGTACTACTTTTGTTATATCACTGTTTTAATCGCCTGTTTTTACATTATTGTAAAAGTATGTTGCGGGCCCGCCTAACGTCGCAAACATACGTTTGCGGCCCGCGAGAAAAAAAGGTTGAGTATGGCTGTTACGGAGTATGTGTCACATAGAACAAAAATTTTAAATTTCATGTTTCTGTCTTTCTAGTTCAGACGATATATGAACTCAAAAGTTTTTTGTCACTTTACTGAGTCATTCACCCGTCATCAAAAAGATAGGGTACATCCCACAGCCCTAGAAACTTGAAATTTGGAATAAAGGTAGTGTTTAGGATACAAAGATAGAAAAAATTAAAAAGTCCGGAAAGTTCTTCGAAATTCCAACAAACGAAAATTCCAACAAAATTGAAAATAATTCGATCCCGTAGTCTTACAAACTTATTTGGTGTGAAGGCAGTGTTTAGAATACAGAAAAATAAAACATTAGAAACACAATAAAAATCTAAGATAAAATTAAAAAAATCGAAAATTTGAAAATAATTCAATTTTGTAGCGCTAGAAACTTGAAATTTGTAATAAAGGTTGTATTTAGGATACAAAATAAAGAAAAATAAAAAATTCGGAAAAAATTTCAAAAAAAAAAAAAAAAATAATAATAATAATAAATAATAATTAAAAAAAAATCAGAAAATTTAAAATAATTCGATCTTGTAGGCTTAGAAACTTAAAATTTGATGTGAAGGTAGTATTTACGATTCAATAAAAGGAATAATTAAAAAAAATCGAAAATAAAATTTAAAAAATTGAAATATTTGTAAAAAGTCGAAAATTCGAAAATAATTCGATTTGGCAGTGCCTAGAAACATGAGTTTTAAGATAATTGTCCTATTAGCTAATACACCGCCCCTAATTGTTTTGTGTTATTTTCCCGGATTATGCTTTTATTTTTTTTCGTTTATGAATTTTGTTGTAGAAAAGTTTCGCTATAGACTGGCTACGTTATGGGCGGTTTCTTTATAGACAGGTTCGTTTTCTTTCACGGGTTTTACTCCATTTAATTTGCATATGAAATATGGATTGTTAAATGATGTTAGCCCCACAAAAATTTTCACAGCTACCCCTTCCCTCCTAACATTACTAGCTGGTTATGGCTTGATAGTCCTTTCTAAGTAAAATCATTGTAACTCTAAGATGCTCTTGATTTATCTCTAAGTTGAACCTAAATAATCTTAAGAAGACGGATCAAAGAATTACTAAATTGGCATGACAAGCAGAAAATTTAAAAATAAAATAAAAAAATTATACGAAATCGAAAGTTTGAAAATAATTTGATTTAGAAGTCCTAGAAGCTTGACATTTGGCAGAAAAGTAGGGTTTAGGATACAAAGTAAGGAAAAATAAAAAAAATCGGGGGGAAAAAAATCGAAACATTTTATTTACTGAAATTTTAATTTTGCCTTTCTTTTTATCCGAAACAGCAGTTTTATGCTAAATATCAAGTCTCATATAATCATCATATATCTCATATATCAATATAATATCTCAGATGGATAGCACCTTTCCTGGAAACAATTGAGATTACTTTTGACTCCCCCCCCCCCCCTCCCATAACTTAGTGCTTGCCTAGGAACCTGAAACTTTTTATCTACACTACTTTGCAAACGAAACTAAAGCTTCAAATTTTTGGTACCTGTAAATAATAGGGACAGGGTGTGGGCTTAGCGAAAACCAGTGGATGATCTCCAAAAACAGCCCAAATTCAAGAAAAGGAGGATTACTTACAAAAATAAGTGAAATCCCATCAAAAACGTCACCTGTAAAAAATGCGCTCTTTTACCGTCAAAAGTTCTGAGATCGTGTAAAGTCAAGTTTAGCTATCTTATTAACTCTGAAATCACACTTAACTCACACACTACCACTACTAATGCACCGACGATTCGCTTGGAAAAGTAACCAGTGTTTTTTTTTCTCCCAGCAGGCGCTATATAACAGTTGCTGCGGTGCTGATTCCATATTGCAGATATATAATCTGAAGATAAAATCAATGCATAAGTGTATGTTTTTCGAAGAATTTTAATTGTATGATAATGTTGCTTCAGAAATATCGGCATGCTTCGTAAAAATTTAATCGGATCAGGTCGGGCCTGGAAATTTCGGCCCGTGCAGATTTCTGTGTGTGCAGATTATTGTGTATCTGTGGCTGTTTCTTAACAAGAAAAAAAAAAAAAAAAGAATGTATAAGTTATTTTTCTACCTCTTTTTTAAAATACCGCTGAACTATATGTTTTCTGGCATACTTTCTTTAAAAAGGCCACTGTTAAAGCCTTAGAACTGCTGTTCTAAGAGTAATGATTTTGCATAAGCAGCCATTATCACACGAGCAACTCCAGCAAAATAAAATTTATTTCTTAAATGGCCAATGTAGACATTTCTCTTGTCCCACAAACTACTTCTTCTTCTTTTTTTTTTTTTTTGGTTAGATTTCAAAACAAACCAATTGGATTTCAATTGTGGGCGAAAATTTTAATCTGGATTTTCTATGATCAGCGAAGAATATTTATCTTTTTAGAATCCTAATCGCAGATATGCAATAAGTTAAGAAACAAGAAAAATAAAATAAATAAACTGTCCGAAATGCGTTGTACGACTGTTGCTGCATGATTAAGGGGGTCTTGTACCTAAGCGCGACGAAAATCGAGAAAAACAATCAAAGTCTAAATTGGTGTATTTTCAAAACCTTTTATATATGTATAAACATAAAGTTTTGATTATTAATTAAATAGATTGTGCTATGTAACACTAATAGAAACTGACTAATATTTTACTGAATTTGTGCATTGTTGAAATTAAAATAACTCTTTTTTTTTACTCCGTAAGTCTTTCGCGCATGATATCTTGAGAACATGTGCATGGATTGTTATGAAATTTAATTTAGATAATAATGTGTGTTTAAAATGATTTACTTTTAATATTTACATTGATAAGGTTTATAATTATGACTATTTATATTCATTAAAAAATGTAAAATTGTGAAATTTTTTACAAAAATATTTTTTTACGTGGTTAATGAAATAATCTTGACCTAAGAGTAGATAATTTTTAACCCCTTCGGCCCTGACGTCCTACCAATAGGACATATCTTTTATTGAGTATTATTTTGTCTTAAACATTATTTTTATTAATTCCAGCACCTAATAGTGATAGTATGAATCTCTACATTTCCTATTATGACTTCACTTATGTTTAGCATTTAGTAATAATAATAAGAATTTTCATAATTATTAGCAAGCCGTTGGCATTTCTTTTAATTAAAACATACGTTTCACTCTTTAAATTAAAATTTGGGAATCCTTTTCCGAATTGGTAATTTATGATAAAAAATAAAAAATATTACTAAATTTTTATGCTTGTTTAATTTAGTTGTAATACGACATTTTCCAAACGTCTTCAAAAATTCTTCCTTAGACTATTGTTATATGAAAAACACGCAAAATAATTACATTTGTGAGGTTTTGATAAAGAACGCATTCGTTAACTTTCATTAAACCCTAACTTCTGCGATTCCGATTGCTATTTTTAATTTTGTTAGCATAACAGTAATTTTATTCCCAAAATTGAAAAAAAAAAAAAAAAAAAAAAAAAAGGCCGAAGGGGTTAAAATACATATGTGCTTATTATCTATATCAAATTTCATAACAATCCAGTCATATGTTCTCAAGATATCATGCGCGCAATGACTTACAGAATAAAAAAAAAAGAGCAACTTTATTTTCAATAATGCTCAAATTCTGTAAAAGACTAGTCAGTTTCTAATGGTATTATATTAAATAGCACAATCTGCTTAATCAATAGTCAAAATTTCATGCTTATACACAAAAAAGTTTTGAAGATACACTAATTCAAAGTTTGAAAGTTTTTGTTGATTTTCGGCGAGTTTAAAAGTTACAAGACCCCTTAATATATTATAACCAGTCGGGATTTAAACTATGATGATTACTCTAACGTATTCATTCATGAAATTACAATTACTACTTGAAAGTTAAAGATGGTGATGCGACGTCATTTAAGCCGGCCTGCTGTTTTCCTTTGTACGGTCGCTCCTCCCCCCTCTACTCCCACAATTAAAATAAAATCGCCAAGCTTATTATAAATCACCAAATTATCAAAGTGGGAAAAAAAAACATTCGATTAGGAATTGTATTTTTTATTAGGTGCGTTCATAATTATATAAATACGTAGCACCTTAGTCGTCGTCTGGTCCGTCCGTCTGTCCGCATATAACAGCGCAAAAACTACCCAACCGAATGGTTTGAAATTTAATTTCGTTGCAGAATTTTGTCGAGTCATTTCAAATTTTATGGAAATCGAATCAAAACTTAAAAATATATTAATAAAAATATTTATGAAGTAATTTTTTTATTTATTTTTTTTTTTTTTTTTTATAAATCGGTACTTTCTTGTTATAGCAACCTCCGAGGATTAATCGTCAAGCGACCGAGATGTATCCCCAAGTTATCTGACATGTATGAATATGAGTTATCGGACATGTCCTGCTAAAATTGTTTAATTGCGTTATAGTCATATATGACGTATATCATATTTTATAACCTCTATGGCCAAGTTATTTTCACATTCTTCATTCTATAGTCCAGTAGAAATAGCGCAAAAAAGGGCCTTGCCTTACAAAAATTCGGGTAGTTCTGATTTTTGGGTATGCTGTAAAGGTTGACCCTCTAATAAAAAAACCAAGTTTTCGACCTTCTAGACCTTGTGCGTTTTTCACAATATTGAAAAAACCAATATTTTTCGGCACTTTTTTCGATTTTTCTTAAATAACTCAATTTTAGTGCGTTTTACAGAAAAAAGCACTGTTACCATTTTGTAGAGCATAAAATTCTCTACAACATGCAGTATTCATGTTTGTAAATTGTCCAAATAGGGGGTAAAATACAAAGCCGGGAAAATAGGGTAAAATTTGCAAAAAAATGCAAAAATCCACTAAAGACGTTAGTTTTTGCTTAATAACCTACTTTTAGTGCGTTTTAGAGACAAAAGCTCTTTCACCATTTTGTAGAGCATAAAATGTTCTACAACATGCAGTATTCATGTTTGTAAATTGTCCAAATAGGGGGTAAGATACGGAGCCGGGAAAAGGGTTAAATTTGGAAAAAATGTAAAAATCCACAAATGACGTTAGTTTTTGCTTAATAACGCACTTTTAGTGCATTTTAGAAACAAAATTGTCATAATCAACTTTTTAGAGCATGAGATAGTCGATAGTTTCATTTATTATACGTTGACCCTCTAATAAAAAAACCAAGTTTTCGATCTTCTAGAGCTTGTGCGTTTTTCACAATATTGAAAAAAACCAATATTTTTCGGCACTTTTTTCGATTTTTCTTAAATAACTCAATTTTAGTGCATTTATTAAGCAAAAACTAACGTCATTTGTGGATTTTTACATTTTTTCCAAATTTAACCCTATTTTCCCGGCTCCGTATCTTACCCCTTTTTGGACAATTTACAAACATGAATACTGCATGTTGTAGAGAATTTTATGCTCTACAAAATGGTAACAGTGCTTTTTTTCTGTAAAAGGCACTAAAATTGAGTTATTTAAGAAAAATCGAAAAAAGTGCCGAAAAATATTGGTTTTTTCAATATTGTGAAAAACGCACAAGGTCTCGAAGGTCGAAAACTTGGTTTTTTTATTAGAGGGTCAACCTTTACAACATACCCAAAAATCAGAACTACCCGAATTTTTGTAAGGTAAAATGCTATTTCTACTGGACTATAAATCCTATCATACACAATTAATTCAGTGATATCCCATGATAGGTAATTATTCTAAGTTGCCATGGTGATTACGTTCTATTTCAGATGGAATCACATTATTTCCGTATTACTGAATTTAAAGACCGAATTTGTATACTAAAATTGTTTAATTATAGCAAGGTTGGTATTTTTGTCTGCAAAAAGGTATTTTTGCCAGGGCAGTGGCAAAAATTGGGAAAAAACCAGCGCAAAAATGGAAAAACCCGGCAAAAATGGCAAATTCTTATTGGACTTTAAAATGTGTAGTAAGGTTATAAATTAATAAGGATCATAATGGTATAAACAATTAGATTTAATAACATATCATTTAATAATTTTAAGTGCTAATTAATAAATATAGTTAAAATAGTTTTCATATTTTAAAAGTTTATAAAATAGGTGGGATTCAGTCTAATACTACTTAGGAACTTAAGAACCAAATTAAAAATTGGATATCTAAATTTTTTCTTAAATAAAGTATTACGTCAGCCATTAATATTTTTTTAATATTATCAAAATGTTTTAAATAACTTTGCTACTTTTGTTTTATGTAATGAGTTCTAAAAATATGTAGATATTTAAGTCTTTGGTACTGATTTATAATTATTTATCGAATGAAACTAGTTTGTTACAAATATAAAAGTAATTAAATTAAATTGAAAGTACCTTTCTGTTATGTCTTTTTAGGAAACTAGATTATTATTATTTTTTTTCATCATCTTACACTCCAAGTAAGGGATAAAAAGTTACATTCTTTACTTTCAGTAAATAGCCTGTAGCCATTTTATAATGTTCTGCTTTAATTATAAATTTATTAATTAAAAATTTGAATCTAGAATATAAATGTTTATTTGAATTTCTTACACGTATAAACATTGACGTTTTACCCATTTACAATCTGTACATTTCTATTGTGTAAATAATCATTAATAACACTGGTTTACACGGTTTATATACTTTCGCTGAAATGTGTATTTTTTCATAGATTCTAGTGCACTGAGTACAGGAAAATTATTGAAAAAAATCTGCCACGTCTAGTTTAAAAAATATTTATTAATTACTTCAAAATAATAATAACATGAAATATAAAAAGAAAAAAATAGAAATGATTGATTTTACTCTTCTTTTTATAATTTTCTTGATATGTTTCTCTTAAAATAGACCAGCAGTAGTCCCCTAATATACTTTCGTCCCAAAAACCTCTGTGTCTGTTTTCAAAAAGTTTAAGGTCTTGGTGAAAACGCTCGCCCTGCTCGTCACTCACGGCGACCAAGTTTTCAGGAAAAAAATCCGGGTGTAAATGGAGAAAATGTACCTTCAGAGACATGTTCACACTCACTGCATGATAGTTTTTTAATAAAACAGCAATATGTTTTTCATAATTTTCATCTTTATGATTTCCTAAGAATTCATGGACGACCATCCTTTTTTGGGAAGTAACTGCTGAAAATTTGACTTCGATTTCGGTAATACATTAATTTGATATTTGGTGTCAATAAGTTCCACTGTTGTAGACGAGAGGCAAGAATCTCTTCCTTTAATCTAGATAGTTGCAAGTCTCGCACAAGGTCCTTCAAATCATTTTGGTTTATCAAATGTGGCGTTTTATCATCTTCGATTACGAATTCGTCATAATTTCCATCTTCCATTAACAGATCGTCACTTTCTTGGCAACTCGCACTGGACATACCTGGACATACGAGATGTGACAGATTTTCCGAATGTGATATCGGTTTTGAGACTGATGGAATGTCAGGATATTGAATTTTATGTTTATTTTATAAATTAAAGCCTGCAGTTTTTGTCAAACAAAAATAACAGTCATTTTCGTGATTGAAGGTTTTTTCCACAGTATTAGTGATCCAAATTGAAGATACTTTTTTCTCCCGAAGCCCAGCATATAAGAGTAAGCCTACAGCTTTCACAAAAAACATGTGGGACCCACTTTTTATCTTGATTAATCACTGAGAATCCAAAATAATGCACATATGCTGTTTTAGAACATTCCGATATCGGCCTTCCTGTTTTGCGAATATAAATTGTCCACAAACGTAACAAAAACGACCAGAATTTAATTTACACACTCAATTAGACATTTTATCAAAAACAAAACCACTTTAGTTCACAAAAACACAAGAAAACAGAATATAGGATCAAAGTTGACAATGCCGATAACTTGAATGTGACGTGATATATATATTATAGAATTAAAAATGTGAATATTTGAAAATGTAAACATTTGAAAAATGTGACGTGATAGATTTTTTTCAAATACCGCCTTTTTCAAATACCGCCTTTATTAGTAAGAGGTAGTATAATAAGAAAATAGGTGTTTCATCAAAAGTATATAAAAAATGTTTAAATTTGTAAACCAGTGTAATTATTGTATAAACAGGAATAAATAATTAAGTTTTCTATTTATTTATATGAAATTAGTATTTTTTTTTCATTTATAATTTTGTTATAAAAGTTAGTATTCTTTCATAAAATACATAATCATATAAATTATTTCTGTTGTCAACATCCCTTTTTCTAAGCAAATACAAAACGAGAACGATAAATGAGATACCATATTAAAGGATTTTGAACCGATTTCTGACATAGTACACTTGCATTTCGTTAAAACATGTTTTTTGATTAAACATTGCAGTTAATTAAAAATTAAATCGGTATTGTTTTCATAAATGAAATGAAAGGTTTTCTCAAATCAATGTTGCCACAAAAATAAAATACCGCATTATACCGTGCTCAACAATGATTATTAAAAAAAAAAAAAAGAGAGATACAGTGGGACATTGTTGCTGCATAAGTTTATTTTATATTTATGATTAAAAAGCACATATATATGAGAGAACTTGATTAATGGTTTTTGAAATTCAAAGATATTATAATTATCTATATATATATTTCTCTTACGTAGCGCGGAATTAAGGCTGAATTTCTAGCTTATCGATGGCAACAGCCGTAGTTTCCAGCTTCAATATGGCGGCCATTGTGACAGCAGTGAAACTTAAACTAGCAATTATTAAAAATAAAATAACATGTACGTAATCCAAAGTGTTTGAGATGATTCCTCATTTTAATTATGAGTAATATCGTTAATTCCAAATGAATTCTCAACTCTTATTTAGAATTTATTTACGAATTTCTCTTGCACAAAAACCGGAGAGAATGAAAATATCAACTGTTTTGATTGCACGTGCTGCCATCTGTTACTGTCTTGAGAAAGTAAAAAATAATTTATTTTTCATATTATAGAAGCAATGAGTTTTAAACTAATTGTTTTTCCGAGATCTTTTTTCATAGTATTTAAATGATTTATGTCCATTGGTAGCACCAATATAAATGCATTTTTAATTGTATTTTCAACGAAGTTTTCAATTACTTTTTTTAAATTAGAAAAAAAATTGCCATAAATGAATGATGATGAAAAATGATTTATGGTAGTACTCATTCCAGCTAGAATTGTTTGGGACCGCTTAGCGGTCTTAATATGAATTGCTTTGCAATTCACGGGGGTTGGCGAGCGTTAGCGAGTAGGGGCTGAGCTCCCTAGTATATGTATATTTGCGTTTGCGAGTTTCGGTCAGTTTTTACTGTAACTTTGATGGAATAAATGAGATGATATTCTGGCTTGACTATGACTATGTTTTTTGCAGATATTTTTAGTCCTTAATTTTTTATTTTAGAAGTTTAAATTTGCTTCTAAAAAATATTAGATATTGCTAAAAAATATTAAACTGCACTGCGAAATCTTCGCACGCGTCCACTGGTTATACTTATTTTCCTTAAGAGTTGAAAAATAAATTTAGAATGTTGATTTTTTTAACTAAGTATTTTTTTTTTCTTTCATAAAATATTTCAGCATTCTTTTTTTTTTTTTTTCTGGGAAAAAAATTAAATGGACATAGCCCATTTTTGCCACCACTTTGGCAAAAACCTATTTTTTCCGGGGCGGTTTTTACCAGGTTTTTTCCACCTATGACAAAAACTTGCCAACCCAGAATTATAGCAATCATATAATCTACCGACAGTTTTGTGGATAGATGTTTCCGGCGAAATAGATATTAAATGGAAAAAGAGTCTTATGGATTTCAAGAATTTTCAGTAAATGTCAACAAAAGATAAAATGTTGCCAACTTAAAATGTACTTATTTTATTACGGAAATTAATCATACCATAATAACAGACAACATAATTCATTTCACCAAAACTAGTTGTAGTACGAACGCACCTCATTTGTCAAGTTTGACGTACAATTTCCAACTTGTTTAAATCTATAATTATAAAATAAGTTTAGGTAGTAGTCACCACATTAAAGTAGGAGAAAACTTTTTTTTTTTTTTTTGTTTAAGTATTATTGCATGTAATCGTATTTTTCATTGCAATTCATAAGAATGAAATCTCCAGAAATTAATTGAAATCTTAGTTGCAGTAACGCTAATATGAAAGATATAAAACTGATGGTCGAATGTTTCTAATATGGAACAACTTGAGTTCAAAATGAAAATGCGACTTGTAGAGCTGACATTGAGACCTCCTTATCTGCAGATTGATTAGTTAGAATGTAATGGGAATTTACAATACTTTTTTATGTACAGGATTAAATTATCAAACATAAAAAACTAAAAGTAATAATCATTGGGACTGGGACACCACATATGACTTAAGAAATTTGTTTTCATTTGAATGGTGATGGCCCTTTGACCCCCCCCCCCCTCTCGAATCTATGAGAGACACAAATCCTATTCGAATGGCGTCTCTCTGCGAGGGTTCATAAATAGCATGATAGTTTCGAAAATATAAAATATAACCAATATTTTGATATGTATCCGATATTTACAGACTCAATGTAAATTACAAACTAAAACATATTGCACTTAGCATGAAAACTTAATAAAACAATATTCTAAAAATTAAAAACAATTTTCTGAAAAGTTAAACAATTTTATTTTTACATTCATTATTATTATAATTATTATTATTATTATTATTTTTAATTCAGTATGAAATAGCAAGAATATATTTATATTTATATGCACAACAAAATTTTAAATACAAAAAATATTTATTTAAAAAATATTTGAACATAAATGTTAGCTTGTCTGCTTTTTCATTCCTTAACCTGTTGTACAGTTTAAACTGAACTAAACCAAAACCAGAAAAGATTCTTTTTTAACGAAGCTGTAAATAAGTGGTTATCTAAATTGGACAGTTTATGTTTCAGCTTCAAACGTAAAGCTTGGAAAAAAATATTTTTCTTCCTGTTTTGTCTAAGAGAGGTCACGGCCAGAGGCAAAAGTTCTTTATCTACTACAGAACGACACAGTTAATAACAGTTGAAAAATTCATTTATACTTGTTTTGACTGAAAATATCATAAATATTTATCATGCACAATGATATTTTGAAAAGAGATATTAAAATATAAAAAATATCAAACATCACGATATTTTGAAAAGAAATATCGGATATATATCATTATATACTATATCCATTGATGCATATATCACCAAACTCTGCTCTCTGCAACCATTCTGTCGCTACGAGCGTCACGTTTATATAAGCATAAAGTACACAGAATCCTTGATGACTCTACCAAAAAATTTTAACTGAAAATTTTGGCTTTTTTAAATCAAAGCATTTTGGCGATTAAATTAGATTTTTTTTTTTTTTTTTTGAAAAACCGGTAATAGAAGATTAAAAAATCTGTAAAACCTCGCTCGTTGCGGAAACCCCCACCCCCCTTTTAACACTTTCCAACCTAGTTGAAAAGTGTTTATGACTTCGGTTTGTCTGGCGGACTGTACGTGCTCTAACTCCCGTAAATAGGCTCGGATTGCTCTGCAATTTTTATATGTTATTGTCGCTATCTATAGCATGTTCCCTATTTCAACGGAAGTGTGTAGCACTTATAGTTTTTTTTTACAAAGACACTCAAAAGAATTCCGTTACATTGCGGTTTATGGCTAAAAATCATTTGCGGTTCATTTGAATAATGTTTCACTATTTTAAACCCATTTAAATTTATATATATCACTAAGGTGCATTAGAAGAAGCTTAATATGGAATAGGGTGCATAGCACTTATAGTTACTTTACAGGGACAGTCAAAAGAATTCCGTTACATTATGTCTATGGAGAAAAATCGTCTGCGGTTTATTTAAATAATGTTTCACTATTTTAAACGCATTGAAATTTATATATGTCACTAAGGTGCATGGCAAGAGGCTTACTACAGAATAGTGTGTGTATAGCAGTCATCGTTCATTTACAGGGACACAAAAGAATTTTCTACTGTCTGTTAACAATAATTCCCGGAAGTGCGTTTTAAGTTACTGAACGCGATTTTAATTTTAACTAAAATATAGCATCCTATGTAGTATATATACAAATCTATAGATCCTATACAGGGCTGAATAAAAGTATTCGGATATTTTTTTTGAATATTGTATATGTTGGAAATTCCTGAAAATATGTTTTTAAATATGTTATGCGTTTTCCAAATTGTTTACTTAGATGTTATCTTTTAGCTTATTAAACGGTATGATTTGTAAAATTATTTTGGAAGCGTTGGAAAGTGTTAAATAATCTATGCTTGATGCATGATTTTTCGTTCTTGTTTTTTTTATGACCGATTGTATGTATCGTATATGATACAAATTGCAAAATCATTTTTATTTTCGCATCTTCTTAGATTAAACGTGTATATTTAGTAAAAGGAACATGTTTTTTTTTTTTTTTTTTCTTCTTAAATCCCGCTTTAGTTTTAAAAGCTCGTGTTCAAGTAAACTGTTCGTTCCGCTTGGCCCATTTGCACGCCTCGGAAATATTTGTGAACAGTTATGCACTGATGAACGTGAATTGCATTTTCCTTAAGCGAAAAATAATACCACCTTAAAATAAAAGAAAATGTGTTACAATTAATTGAAAAAGAAAGGAAGAAAAAACAAACAAACAAACAAACAAACAAAAAACAGCTGTTTTACTTTTTTTATGTTCGATCCTACCAATCTCTCTTCGGAATAACTCTTCCGAGATATGGCCTTCTGGATCTCAGTTTCATCTCTTTTGTAATGACTCATTATTTAAGGCAAGGGGAATTTCTTCTAGGTCAGTTTATTTGGTCTTCTCCCAGCTATATTGACCTTGATTTATTGACACGAATTAAGAAAATATTGTGTGAATTGGGAGAAATTTTAAACTGAAAATGGCGGCTGCTTTTAAATGTGAATAACTGTTTGTTTGTTTATTATTTGTAGTTATGGGTGAATAAATTAAACGTTTTTAATGTAATTGGTTTTTTGCTGTTTTCTTTGTTATTTAATTTTTTAAGTCATGGAAGCTGTAGGAATATTCTCGCCGCATGAAGAATATGTTATTAGCTGTTGAGTGACTAATTTGTCATTTCTAGGTGTTATTTTTCTGTTTATTATTATAGCATAGCATTAATAATAGAACACAATCTAGTATAATAGTTAACTAGTATACTAGATTAAACACAATCTAGTATAATAGTTCTGATAATAATATTAATTACTTGTAAAAATTGTTGTTATATCAGTCTACTTGAATCATGATTTTTAAAATAATTTATCTCCCCCGCCCCCCCCCACCCCCCGCAAAAAAAGAAAAAAAATCCCTACCAGTTTATCTTATTTTATTTTCGGAGGCGAATGGCTAGAGGCAATAAAAAGCGTTAAGTCAAGTAATATCACACACACACGCAAAAATAATTTAAAATAATAAAGCATTAGAAAATTAAAATTTTCTCTTAAAATTTGTATATTTTCTGAAAACGTGTCTGCTTAGTAAAATTGTTATGTCGTTATGAGCAACTTAGAATAACCTTTTGACTGTGAATACATAAATATATGTCTGACAATCCATCTATGATTGCAGAATCCATTTTTTAGCTATTGTTCAAACATGGAAGAAATAATGCAAATTTCATTTTCTGATTTTCAACGTCTGATTCTATCTAGTCCTTTTTCGATTCAGTATCGACTACGAAGAAGGTTGTTGATCTGATGTCACATTTGTGGCCATGTGTTTTCGTCATTTTAACAACACGACCGCCTATTGGCGTAATTCTTGCGTGTTACATTATTTAACAAAAATATTTTCTGTATTCTTGTTTTTATTATAAATGGATATATATAATAATGATACTGTTTCTAATCAATGTATTTACAACCTGTGGCCAGAAAGTTCGGTGAATGAATTTTTATTTCAAATACAGTATTGTACAGCATCAAATACAATTTACTGTCCTTCAAAATAATCTCCATGGATGGTAATGCACTGTTGAGAACGAGTATATAAGATCTGGAAACTACTGTAAGACAGTTTTTTCGGAATGGCGTTCAGCTCGGCCGTCACGTTGCGTTGAATGTCGGTAATGTACGTAAATCTCTTTCCCTTCAGGGCTGACTTCAATCTGGGGAAGAGGAAGAAGTCTGCAGGTGCCAAATCAGGTGAATAAGGAGGTGATCAAGTGTCACAACTCCATTCGCGACCAGGAACTTCCGTACAACCAAAGCGGTGATCAAGTGTCACAACTCCATTCGCGGCCAGGAACTTCCGTACAACCAAGGCGGTGATCAAGTGTCACAACTCCATTCGCGGCCAGGAACTTCCGTACAACCAAGGCGGTGTGTGGCCGGGCATTATCATGGAGAAGAGTCCAGGAGCCTTGCGTGGCGTACTCAGGGCGAACGCAACAGATCCGTTGCAGTAAACGCTTCAGAATATCGGCGTAGGCAACAGCATTCAATATGGTACTCTCAGGGAGGAATTCTTCGTGAATGAGACCCTTAGAGTCGAAGAATGCGACGAGCATTGTCTTTATGCGCGATTTTTCTGACCGTACCTGGGTTTTTTTAGGCGACGACGGACTCCGCCACTTCAAACTTTGTCGTGCCAAACTCCAAACTTTGCCCTGAAGTGAAAGAGATTTGTGGACATCACCGACATTCAACGCAACGTGACGGCCGAGCTGAACGTCATTCCGAAAGAACTGTTTTACAGGAGTTTCCAGGACTTATATACTCGTTCTCAACAGTGCATTACCATCCATGGAGATTATTTTGAAAGACAGTAAATTGTATTTGATGCTGTACAATACTGTATTTGAAATAAAAATTCATTCACCGAACTTTCTGGCCACAGGTTGTATATGCATTGTATGTCGATTCTTAAATACGAATATTGTATACGTGGTTCATACATTTTGGAAAAACTATTAAAAGAGTTTGGGGGGTGGGGAGGGGGGTCATTTTCAAGTGCTTCTCCTTGAAAAATATAATAGTTTTTGAATTTTCAAATGAAATTTGGCCGTCAAATGTTATTTGATTACTTTATTAGCACTTTTTACTACTAAGTTAAGGAAAAGGTGTTGATGGAAATTATTCGACTTTCATTTTCTTTTTAATATTATCATAAACTGCTATGATAGGTACAAAATGTATTATGATAAATGGTAAGTAACAGTATTGTTTAATAATAAGGATAAATCTAGCTTATTTTGAAATAATTATTTTTACAAGCAAACTTGGTAAATATGCAACATCATAAAAGGAATCTTCATTCGAGACGCTTAAAAAAAAAAAAAAAAAAAAAAAAAAAAAAAAGTTTTATTATTTTACTTTTTATGATGTATCAAAATTTCTTTCCTTGGTATAGATGTATCTTATTAAATTAAAATACTTTATTCTTCAAAAGATCTCTAATAATATGTTTTCTTGGAAACACCTGATATATGTATATGTATTGTGTGTGTGTATATATATATATATATATATATATATATGTGTGTGTGTGTGTGTGTGTATATATGTGTGTGTGTGTGTATGTATTAAATCTAATAAGAATTATTTTAATTAGACAGGCAATGTGTCTCTTATATTTTTTCTAATGCATTTAATGTTGTGTGTATGTAAACAGTCCTTGAAAATCCTTGAATTTTGTTTGTTCTGAAGTGTATGAACCATGGCATGCAGGGTTCGTTGATATATATCAATGGACATATATCATATCTATCATGATATGTATCCGATAATTATTTTCAAAATATCAAGATTTTTGATATTTTCATATTATTTGATATTTATTTTCAAAATATCACTGTGCAAGGTATTTGTGATATTTTAAGTCAAAACAAGTGTAAATGAAATTTTCAACTAATACTGACTCTTCCATTCTGTAGATAAAGAACATTTGTCTCTGGTAGTGACCTTTTCTAACTAAAGTAAAAAACAAAAATCTTATCCAAGCTTTGTTTGAAGTTTTTATTTTTAAATGTAGATTATATGGGACTAATAATTATGTAGAACATAACTAATTCAGGACAGATATAGAAAGATAAAGTGTATAATTTAGATAATCAGTTCTATACAGCTTTATTAGAAAATAATCAATTTCTGGTTTTGGTGTTGTCGATCTTAAATTGTACAACATGTTACGGAATAAAAAAATAAGCTGACATTTACGTTTAAGTTTTTCAATTAAAAAAAAACTATTTTGTATTAATTTTTTTGTTTTATAAATTTTTGATTACTTGATACTGAATCTTATAGTTTTTTTTTTATAAGTGTATAAAGCAAATTGTTTCTGTTTTTTTTGATTAGTTGATCTTCAATTTTGTTCAAAGTGAAAAAAAAAAAGAAGAAAAGGGCAGGTAAAAAAAAAAAAAAAACAGTTTTATTATATTGTTTAAGTTTTCATGTTAAGTGCAATATATTTTAGTTTCTAATCTATATTATGCTTGAAAATATTTATTATCAGCAGTAAGTTGACTATTTTGAAAATATCGAATTATATAAAAAATATCGGATATATATCAAAATATCGGATATTTTCGAAAATATCATGATATTTATGAACCCTGATGGTATGTATATTCTGAGGGGGGGGGGGGATATAACACATAAAATGCAAAAGTACCGTCCGTAACTGGAGTTACAGATATCCAAAAGAGTGAATTCATGTCACTGGTCTCGAATGTATTAACCCCTTCAATGGCGGTGGTTCATTTTTGTACCACGTAGTTTTAATCCTTAAATGCTGCATTGGCACCAGAATTTTGGAATGAAAAATTTCCTTTTATCAAGTACATGAAGAAAAGATTTTACTTCTTTTCGAATAAATTTGTTTCTAAATTCTGGTGTCAATCAATCATTTCAACATTTTACGAATATAGGTACCTTGCCCCTGAAAGGGTTAATACCTCCTTTTATTGCTTCCTCGATATTAATGTCTTTCATCAGTATTAAAGGTATATCGAATGGATTCGAATAAAGTAGTAAATATAGTTTACAAATCGGAATCTTGTGAAACTTTATGCAATCCAACCTTCTTTTGTTTCTATATTTATTAGTATTTTCTTCAAGGGAATTCAAGATTATATTTTTATGCATGCTTAATTTGCTCTTTATTTCTCGGCAAATTTTATGATACAGTTTGACAGAATTGATCAGAATCTATTAACTTTAATTGTAAGCTAGATTTAATGAGCTTGTTTTTTTAAACTCATTTAAAACTCTCAACCGGTTACAATTTCCTTGGCATTGTCGCATATTCAAGTACACTTCAAATCTTGTTAGCTTTGTATATAATTCCAGACTTTCTTGCGGACAGACAACTTAGTTGTTCAGCATCCATTTCTATTATGTGCCATTTGTATGCACCCCACGCGTTACCATCAGCGAAAGAGACCAATTAATGTTAATTGAAGCATTGTATCATTGGCTACTTCACTGCGCAGCTTGTTCGCCTTGACCACCATTCTTGCACTATTCCTTGACTCTGTATTTAACCTGCCTGATGTATGTGTGGAGAGTGCTTATGCTAGGATCACGTGGCAACATTTATTTGCTGTTAAATATGTATGCCCAATTAAGTTTTCAGTTAATTATGTCTTTTGAATAAATACAGTTTAAAATCGGGATATTTCGAAATTTAAGTTGTTTCTGTTTTTTACTTTATTCTTTTTTTACAAGAAGAAAGTATTGGATTTGTGAAAAATTTCGATTTATCATTTATACGTTTTCGATACGTTTTAGAAGGTCCTGAACACGATTTTACTGTTTTTTGAAAATATCTGTCCGTGAGTTTGTGTGTGTGTATGTCTATCTGTGTCACAAACTTTGTGGGAGCTCTATCTCAAGAATTAATGCACGGAATTGAATCAAACTTCATATTCTGTTAGACCTTGACATAAATTGGTACTAATTAGGTTTTGTTGTAAATATCCCAACCAGCTGCTATGCTGCATTTTTCATGATTTCCACGATAGGTATATCTCAAGAACTAATACACGGAATTTCACCAAACTGAATTAGACATACATTGACATAATTAAATCTTTATTAGGTGGGGGTGTTTTACCGCCCATCATATGTCGATTCTATGCTCTGTTTTTCACGATTTCCGCGATAGCTATATCTCAAGTACGAATAGCTTGTCATTTAATTTTGGTTTCCGACGATTTGATTTATATAGAAAAAAGTTTTGTGGTGACCACAACATTCTAATTAAATTTTCGTTTACAGTTCTTTCAACGTCAGAGAAAAAAAAAAGTTTTTTAAATTAAATAGTTTCAGTGAAAAATATCTTTATGGGTTACCCCGTAGTTTACGATCAAATAAAATCCAGTAAGAGCATATTTGAAATGTGCATTCCGAACTCCTGTTTATTGGCCAACTTTATGGCTACTACTTTCATGTTTTTTTACATTACATTAATTCAGTCTCTTCCACACATAGAAAGAATTAATATTTTGCAAAAAATTGCTATCACAGAATGCAGCCTAAGGAGACAACAAACAAAAATATTAATTTCACAAACTTACTAAAATTTTTTTGGTTTTATTTTTACAAACTGTCCTATATCGTAGGACGATGGTATTACAATAGTAATTATACAATAAACTGCTATAAATTGTGTATATATGTATTGAAATTACTCAACAAAACTTAGTTTTACTCTGCAATAATATATGAAATTTGTCATGATTAAATATGAAGGTATTTTCGGAATTTTTTTCACACTATTATTTAAATAGAAAACAAGAAAGAGAAATACGTCATGTAAAACTATGAAACTGTTTCTAACGACTTCTAGGATATTGTTATGAAACTTCGTCTTTCGATACGGTGAAAGAATATTCCTAAATAAACAATTAAGAAAACGCATATCAGAATTGAAAACCCAGTTTCAGCAATTACCTTAGATATTGAAATTCTTTTATGCAGCGCAATACATGATCTACAGATCTCTATGCGCTCTACATATTATGCTAAAATTTAATTCATCTAGAAAAAGCATAGCATGTCTAAAAATGAACTTCGTGCAATTGTCATTCATAAATGGTACGATGGCAGTGTATCCAATTTATTTTGTGCAGCCCTGTATATGCATTCATTTATATTCTACAAACATTTCTTAGTATACTAAAATATTGTTCAGCTGAAAATTGCACAGCGCAGATAAAAACACACTTTACCAATTCACACCCACATGCTTAAGAATTCTTTTGTGCAGCCATAGAATTTATACATACCATATAATATACCAAAATTTAGATTTCATAAACGCGTGTACAATACATGCAACTGAAAAAGTTCTTCCAGCTTTTATCGTTCATAGACAGTACTGTAACCGAATTATTTTGCGTGTCCTTGGTCCCTGTAAATGATACGTAAATAGTAGTACGTATTTCTTATTTTATAGAAAGCGCGTTGTAGTGCAATTTAATAATGCACATCAATTTTATTATGTTTGGAGTAGTTTAGGAGCCCTAGTGTTAACATCTTTAACTACACTGCGTACATCCTCCCCCCCCCCCCCTAACGTAATGGAATTCTTATGCATCTTTGTGAACGAATCATAAATAATGTCCTAAGTGTAAACCTCAATAACGTATACCAATAATCTGGTTAATCCATGTATATATTTGCGGGTTAGAGAATGGGCAGACAGACGGACCGAAGTCATAAACGCTTTTTAACCCTTTTGAAAAATGTTAAAAAAAGAAAACCAGATAAAATATTAAAAAATAGCTAACTACAAAAGTCTAAAAAAAAGTATAATAAAATAAAATAAAATAAATCATGAAGATTGAACTTAATATGTTACAAGTGGCACTTATCAATCAGTCTATTTTAGTAGCGGAGCGGAAATAAAAAAAAATGCGACATTGCTTGTGAAAATTCGATAAATTTGAGCTGTGTCCTATAATATGTATAAGACGATGGTGGTTAAAATCATTATGGACCTTACGGACACACTCAATGTTTGAATTGAACATCTTCATGTTAGTGAATGTATAATGAGCCTTCGTACATGTGATGAACCATTGCCTTCTAGAGATAGCTATATCAATATGACAACGGATGAACGGTCTAAAACAAGTACTACACAACTCAGTAAAACTGATATATTCTGCAAGATGGTGTTATTTACGTACTTTTGCCGATACAGCTTGGGTCATGTACTCCGAACGCTTCTGTATAAATCAAATGAATTTGTCCGGGTATGGTTCTTCATATGCGACCGGATACAAAGTGTCCAGATTTTTTCGGGCATTGGGAAAAAAAAAAAAAAAAAAAAAAAACAATTTTCGGTCTGCACAGACTTTTATGACATACTCGGTCAGAATTAAAAAAAAAAAAAAAAAAATTCAAGAAATATTCAAGGAAAAAAAAAATCTTTAAAAATTTGTAGCCTGAAATAAAGTGTTATTTAAACGAAATTAATTAAAGACTTATAAAGTATAAAAACATTTCATTACATAAATGTAAGGTTTGCTGAGATATCAACAAATGTGATATTTTTATATTTTTTAAGGATTAATTTTCGGGAGAGTTATTTTTTAATTACATTAACGGTTGTGATATCAGTCTTTTTAAAAAATTTGTTGTTTAATTTGCAGTTACTATGTCATGTTTGTGCCACCAGAATTTGATTTAATTATTCGAATAAAAGGCGAAAACCAAATTGCGATTTTGGTCAGTCTCTGTTCAAACACACGATTGACCCAAACTCAACTAACCTGTGGTTAAAATATTTCTGTTCTTTGCTTATAAATGTAGTTCAAAATTTTGTGCCCGTGAGTGCTCACCCTTCTTCTCTTACTAATTAGGACTTAAGAATGATTTTTTTTTTTTTTTTTTTTTTTGGAAGTATAAAATTTAATAGATATTTCAGTTGCAGCTATGAAAATTTGTTGCGAGAAATGGCAATTTTAATTCCTTTTTGTTTTCTTTTCCTGCACTGTGGGGATGGCAGCTAAAAAGATAGGTGGTCTACTTAGAATAGTTGCTGATTAAATTTCAATTACATTATCCTTTCTAGAAGCTGTTTTTTCAATTTAATGGATATGGAAAACGTCTAAAATTCAAATTATCTTCTCTCGTCTTCTTTGAATAAGTCGATTTAGTATATCGAAAGCGACATAGATATATCCTCAAAGAATGTGGTAACTGCTATGAACAAAAATTGATATTTGCTGCAAAAGTGAAAACATTTTCCACTGCACATTTTGTGCAATTAGAATTTTTTTCCAGTAATGAAATTTGTTTGACATTCTTTCACGAAATGGAACAATCATGCTGGTATCCAGTGCATAGCCGATCACGTATGTGTACGCTTGCCTTCTTATCTATTCGCAGTGTTATCTATTGTTATTATTATTATTATTATATTTTTTTTAAATTTAAGATGTGCTTTTAATTTTACTTTTCTGTGTGCGTTTTCCTGCTTGACTGCGTTGAAATGAAAACAAAATATTGGCCGACCTGTAGACACGGCAGGGCATTAGCGTGCTGCGGAAACACCTGCAAAGCGTGCATGTGAAAACAGGTACTGTCGCTGATTGGGATTCGATAGTGAGTCTTTCTAGGTGGGAGTGTTTTATACAATATTCATGCAGTCTGCAGCTGCTTGACTCACTATTTCTTTTTTCTTCTTTTGTTTCATTTTCGTATAAGTAGAATAATCTCTGGATCTTAGTCTTTCTACTACTTATGAATATTATGTTGCTGAATAGGATCTCAATACTATATGTCGTTGTGGTGTTAGGTTTACCGAATATGCGTTGCCACGGAGAACAGAATAATTTTGATTGAAAAACATAGTTCTATATACTTCCCAATTTTGCTTTGTAGCATTTTTTTCTCTATAAACATTTTTTATTCAGTATATAGAGAAAACTAACTCCAACAAATTTATTTTATTTCGAAAGTATGGATCATGTTAATTTCTACAGAAATATATACTGTGTGCATGCGTTATCTTTAGATTTTCTGTCAATTTTTATATATAAAAATCGTTTAATAATATGTGATGTTTATGTAAATTATATTGCTATATTACTAAAACTAAACTAAATTCTACGAAGCTACAATCCATTAAGGATCACAATTAGCAGTGCCCTACCCTCTTGACCACGTATGTCCCGGTCAAGTGGTCAGCCTAGAGCTCCTATAATACTTTAATACTAGCTCCTTTATAGGAGCCTTAGGTCAGCCTAACGTGGAACCCCCAGTGTTTAGGTCCCAAGCAAGCTGGGTACTCATTTTATCGAATATGAAGTAGAGAGATGTAAAATTTCCAAAAATTTGAAATGGAGGGCAGGAAAAAAACCGTTTTTTTTTCTTCTTAATTGATTTCTTACAAATGTTTCTCAAAAATAAATTATATTTTATTAAAAAATATATAAAATAATAAATATTTTTAAAATTTATGCACAATAAAATAAAATAATTTTCACTTTACATGAATATATTACAAAAGAAGAAAAAAAAAACAGGCAGCTTTTAAAAGTTTAGCTTTCTAGTCTCAGAAATTTGACAGTAGCTTTCCTTGCTTAATTTAACACCATTGTTTGTAATATATCATGTCTCTGTTGAAATGATTTTACAATTGCATTTGTTTAATTAGCAGTAGAGCTAATTTTAAAAACTAGTCGGATGTGCCAATCACAAAACTTTCTTCTATTCTATACATGTTAATATTAAATAATAATAATAATAATAATTAAGCATTTTAGAATCAAAAAGTGCAGCATAGCAGCGCCACCTGTTATATGATTTTCACGAAAACCTAATCAGCATCAACTTATGTCAAGGTCTAACAGAATATGAAGTTTGATGAAATTCCGTGCATTAGTTCTTGAGATCTATCGCGGAAGTCGTGAAAAATGCAGCATAGCAGCGACACCTTTAGGGCGATTTACACCCAAAACGAATCAGCACCAATTTATGTCAAGATCCATGGCTTGAATTTCAGGGCAGGATTTGCGTCCAAAATTTTGAAATCCCGCCTAAAAAATTTCACCATTTTCCGGAGAATTTTGCTTTTTGAAACGACGATCAAGTGAAAGAATCAATCCAGAGAACAATATTCAGCCACGAAAAAAAAAAAAATAATAATAAAAATAAAATCAATGTAAAAACTAAGGAATTATATTTTCCCGCGATTGATCAACGAATTTTGCCGGTTTATTCTAGCGACAGATCGACGAAATTAACGATTTTTTTCTCGCGATCGATTGACGAATTTTACGATTTTTTATCGCGACAGATTAACAGTTTCACGATGTTTTCGGTGACCGATTGGCGAATTTCATCGTTTCTTCTTATGACCAGTTGTTGAAATTTACGATTTTTCCTTGCGTCCGACTGAAAAATTTCCGCGATTTTTTCCCTCAACTGACTGGCGAACTTTGCAATATTTTCTCGCGACCGATTAACAAATGCCTCGATATTTTCCAGCAACTGATTGACGAATTTCGCAATATTTTACCGCGATCGATCGACGAAATTCAAGTTTTCGCGCGAGTAATTGATTAATTTTGCGATTTTTTTTCAGCTACTGATTAACGAATTTCGCAATATTTTCTCCTCAACCGACGGATGAATTTCGCAATATTTTCTGGAGGAAATTCACGTTTTTTCACCGCCAAACTATTGAGATTTTCGCGATTTTTTCTTCGCGCCCGACTTAAAAATTTCGCGATTTGTTCCTCTCAACCGAGGGGCAAATTTCGCAATATTTTCTCGCGACCCATTGACAAATTTGCAACCTATTGAGGATTTTTGCGATTTTTTCCCGGTAATTAATTGGCAAATTTTGCGATGTTTTCCGCGACCAATTCGCGACTTTAGCGTTTTCTTTTTACTACAGATTGGCGAAATTCACGATTTTTTTCGGCGACCGACTGGCGAATTTCGCAATATTTATCCGTGACTGATTGACAAATCTCGCGATCTTTTCCAGCGACTGATTAACGAATTTTGCAATATTTCCCCCCGATTGATCGACGAAATTCACGATTTTTTTCCGCGACCAGTTGTTGAATTTCGCGATTTTTTTCGGCAACCGATTGGCGAATTTAACGGTTTTTTCTTCGACAGATTGACGAAATTCACGATTTTTTCCTCGCGTCTGACAAAAAATTTCACGTTTTTTCCCGCAAACGGCTGTTTAATTTTCAATAATTTCTCGCGATCGGCTGACTAATTTCGCGATATTTTCTCGCGACCGATTGACAAATTTCGCAATATTTTTCTGCAACCGAATAATGAATTTCGCGATATTTTCCTGCTAACGATTGGCTAACTTCAAGGATTTTTCTCGCGACCGATCGACAAATTTTGCGATTTTTCCCTCGCGACAGGTAGACGAAATTCGTGATTTAAATTTTTTTTTTCTCTCGATCAAGCAGTTCAACTCTCCGCCATTTATAAATGCTGGGAGAGAGACTCCCCTCCTAGGAAAAATTGAATTTCAAGCCCAGAGGTCTAACGAAATCTAAAGTTTTATTAAATTCCGTGCATTAGTTCTTGAGATATGACTATCGTTAAAATCGTGTAAATATTGTAAAATGCTGCATAGAAGCGCTACCTGTTGGGAGATTTACGCCAAAATCTAATAAGCAACAACTTATGTCAACGTCTAACTGAATCTGAAGTTTGATGAAAATCCGTGCATTAGTTCTTGAGATATAGCTATCTTGAAAATCGTAAATAATACAGTATGAGCATGGCAGCGCCACCTGTTTAGTGGTATAAACCTAAACCTAATCAGCAACAATTTATGTCAACGTCAAACTGAATCTGAAGTTTGATGAAAATCCGTGTATTAGTTCTTTAGATCGAGATATTGCGGAAATCAGGAAAAATGCAGCATAACAGCGCCACCTGTTGGACGATTTACACCAAAAATTAACCAGCACCATGGTCTAACTGAATCTAAAGTTTTATTTAATTCCGGGCATTAGTTCTTGAGATAGAGCGCCATCGACTCGCAGACAGACATTTTCTAAAAACAATCAAAGTGTGTTCATGACCTTCTAAAACGTATAACTCCGTCGAAAACCGGAAGTCGAAATTTTTCATGAATCAACTACTTTCTTGTAAAGATAGAAGAAAGTAATAACAACAACTAAAACAACAAAACTACTCGGATGTACCAATCCCAAAGCTTTCTTCTATGTCATACATGTTAATACTTCAAAAAACGTTTTTTTAAATTATGCATTTTGGAATTTAAAAAGCACCACCTCTTATAGGATTTACACCAACAGAAACTGAAGTTTGATGAAAATCCGTGCATTACTTCTTAAGATAGAGCTATTGCGCAAATCCTGAAAAGTAGCGCCACCTATTGGACAGTTTACACCAAAACTAAATGAGCAAAAATTTATACCCAAGGTCTAAAAGAATCTAAAATGTTATGAAATTTCGTGCTTTAGTTCTGGAGATAGAGCACACAAAATTTTTGTCATATACAGACACACACACACAGAGAGAGAGAGAGAGAGAGAGACTCACAGACAGACATTTTCTGAAGACAGTCAAATCGTGTTCAGAACCTTCTAAAATGTATAAATCCGTCGCAAACCGAAAGTCGAAATTTTTCACGAATCCAATACTTTCCTCTTAGATAGAAGAAAGTAAAAATCCGATCCAGCCAATATTACTGCAGTTTGAAAGCAAATTTATACTCTATTATGTGCAAATTTTATCTAAAAAACGGATCAATTTTGAATCCTACCGTTTTCGGGCAAGAGATGACTATTGGGCTAGGTCACATGTTCGAGAAAATTTGTGCATTTTAGGTAGATTTCGTAAGAAATACTACCTATTACATTCTCCCCTAACTTGGAATTTTTGAAATTTTTTTACAGATCTACGCCGATCATGACTCCCAGAACCCAAAACTTCTCCCAGTTCAAAACTTTATCTATCTATCTATCTATCTATGTCACTTTTTTATGGACACGATAACTGCAACAATTCTGCACAAATCTCTTCCAAACTGATACATAAAATCAAGGGGCATAAAATCTCGGTCAAGTTCGTTAATGGGCAAAATCGAACCGGGGGGGGGGGGGGGGCTTTTTGTGAAAACAGAAAACCTCCCATAATTTCTTAATTATAATACGTATCGAATCCGTTTAAAGTTATTATTACTTCTAGGAAAAGGGCAGAAAATTTATATATGACAGATTTTTGATATCATTAAAAATGGCCCAAAGGGGGGGGGGGGGTTAGAAGAAAAAAATTCATAACTTCGTCAATTCCCAAGATATCAAATCCGCTTAAATTTGTTATAAATCTCCTTAAAATTATCTACAACTTTTATATTGACAAGTTTTTTATAGGACCAACTCTAACGGCAAAATAATAATAATAATATTCCCAAGATATCAAATCCGCTTTAATTTATTATAAATCTTCTTAATATTATCTACAATTTTTATACTGACAAGTTTTTTATAGGACCAACTCTTACGGTAAAAAAAATTAAAAAAAAAAATCCCTGCTGGCTCCGCCTACAGGCAGAGATATATTTCGAAGTGGGTGGTCCCAACTGCCACATCATGACAAATAGGTCTTTCTTCTGCAATTCCCAACAAACAGGTGCCCCACGGTCTGCGTCTTCGAAATCTACCTGTGACCTGTGCCTGTAGGCACATTTTTTTTAAAAATGCGTTTTTAAGCTTAACCAAATTTTAGTGCATTACATGGTGTGGATAAATTCCATACGTCATTACCGGTCTGCGCAAAAAAAAAAAAAAAGGTCGTAAGTATTATTTTCTATGGGTGTGAATTCTTTAGAGATGTTTTTTAATTAGCATAAATCGAATACTTTGTGCGAATTTTAATTCATAAACCAAAACCAATTACAACGTTGTAACGCACAAATAAAAACTGGTATAAAAAACCGCAGGTTATATGCTTTACCTAAGGTTCACAAACCTGATATTCCATTTCGCCCTATCGGTACTGCGTCATACAAGCTAACTAAATATTTGGTTTCCAGATTTTCCCCCCTCATGGTTAACAATATTTATACGTCTAAAAATTCGGTTCAATTTGCAAATAAAATTCGTACCTTTAATCCAACAGGTTTGTTGGTTGGTTTCTATGGTTTCTTTTGATGTTAAATCTCTTTTTACAAATGTTCCAGTACAAGGTGCTTTAGATTGTTTAAGAAACAGATTGAATGAGTTTCACTTTTTTCAATATGAAATTGATAACTTGATTGCTTTAACCAGCATTTGTTTATCGCAAAATACTTTTGTTTTTCAGGGTAAGTTTTATAAAATGTCGGAAGGTTTAGCTATGGGTAACCCTTTAAGCCCAGTCTTAAGTGATTTATATATGCAATATTTTGAAGTTAAATTATTTAAATTAATACAATTCCCATTTTATACACGTTACGTAGATGATTCCTTTGCTTTACTTGATTTATCTAAATACAATATTAATGCTGTACTTGATACATTAAATTCAATTGATCCATGTATCCAGTTTACTTTCGAAGTTGAAGCTCAACAACATCTAGCTTTTCTAGATGTCCTAGTAATTCGTAATGATTGTGAATTTTTGACAACAGTTTACCGTAAACCTTTTGCAGTAAGTTTACCCCCTCATTGTAGGTCCAATCATCCCCCACATAAAAAATTAGCAGCTTTCAATACACTTATTTTCCGTGCACGTAAAATTTGTTTAAATCCCGAGTTGTTTAATAATGAAATTAACTATATTAAAGCAGTCGCCATCGATCGTGGGTTTAACTTGAATATAATTAACCGTATTTTATCTAAAACTCCGAAAAACACCGATTCTGTTCCAGCTAATAAAGAATTAAAAAATGTTATTATAAAATCAGTGCACAAATTTCGCGTATTCTAAATAGGTTTAGTTTCAAAGTTGTTTTCTCTCCAACCAATAAAGTTTATTTTTCCAACCTTAAAGATCCAATTGATGAACATAATACCTGGGGCATTTACAGAATTTTTTGTGAATGTGGCCTCTCTTACATTGGGCAGACGAAGCGTGCTCTTAGAATTAGGCTGAAAGAACACCAAAATTATGTTAAAAAGCAGGAGTGTGAGAAATCTACAATAGCTAAACATTGTTGGGATTCCAACCACAGGTTTAATTATTCAGAAGCTAAAATTATCCAAAAATGTAATTCAGTTATGGATCTCGACTTTCACGAAGCTTACCTTATTCACAAACATGGTTCATCCTTGGTGAATGACATGACCAGCACCCCTTTTCTCTCGCACGTGTGGAGGGATCCTGCGCAATGACTCCTTTTTTCAGCTATTTCCGGTCAACTATGTCACTTCTTTGGTATATATATACTCTTGCTTTAGCATTTTCATTCAAGCCAGTACTCGGAGCTATAACCGAGGGGTTCATTAAACCCAATTTTATCCTTTTTTTTTTTTTTTTTTTTTCGCACTGAGGAAGAGGATCGATGCATCCTTGAAACGGCCGTATGCGGGTTTTTATGCCAGTTTTTATTTGTGCGTTACAACGTTGTAATTGGTTTTGGTTTATGTTTTTTAATTGTGTTTTACATTTTTCATCTTAACTATATGTATAGTAAACTGGATATGTATTCCCATGAATGGTAATTGAAGTGCAATTTTAGTTGTGTTATGCGTTTCTTAGCTGAATTAAATTTTAGCTTAATATGTAATGTGTATAGATAGCTGTAGTTCATATACAGTTCGGCGCGCACACACGTACACACACAAAAAATTGTGTGATGCGTTTTATAGCTTAATTAAACTTTAGATTGTGGTGTGTATATGTGTGGTATGACCATGTGGTGTGTATACAAGTCTATATATCCTACACAGGGCTGCTTAAAAGAATTCGAATGTCTTAGCGAGTGTGAACGCTAATTGCTGAAATTGAATGTTCGACTCTGTATTATGCATTTTCGAAATTGTTAAATATATGTATGTTCTTTTACCTTATTAAATAGTTTGTTACTACAGTATTCTGGAAGTGTTGAAAAATGTTTCATAACCTATGCGTGATGCATAATTTTTCTCTCTTTTCTTTTCGTTTTTCTTTCTCCTTACTTCGAAATTATTGCCAACTCTTCCAGTCTATTTATTTTGCATTTATAATTGCTTTCATTCATTCGTTCCTATCTATACTATGAAAAATCTTTGATTATATTTTCATTCATTGCATGTAATTTGAATAAAAGGAGATCTACGTAAAAATGGACTGACTCTTGCTAATTAATATTCTTTGTCATTTATGATATTGGTCAGCCATAAATAAATTGCTTATGTAAGCAGCAAACCCACTCGTAAGTTAAATGGAGAAAAAAGTACAGAAACAAGTGGGAAAAATTCTACCTTACGACAGAATATAGATTGGCCACCCACGGCTTTTATCGTTGAGATTTTTTCAGCCAAGTCTAACTCGTCAAAAAAGAAAAAAAATGTTAGCATAAGCCAGCTTTTCCACTTTAGAATTTAGTTAGCGCTCTAAGATTTTTTGTGAGGCTGGTGGAACATATTAGGCACGAACACACCAAGTTTTAAAAAGATTCGGTGACTAGAAGTATTTTTAATTAATATAATAGTAAAAAGATGTGGCTCCAATAGGCTGAGACGTGGCGAGGTAGTTGTTGTTTACAAATGTGCTGGCTTAATGACACCCTTTAAACTGTTTTTAATGGTTCAAGGCATTTTAGCACTTAATAGATAACCTAAAAAAGGTAATGAAAAGTTCTATGATAGCAGCTTTCATGATGGATACAGCTAGAGAAGTTGTTTAACAAATGATGAGTTAGCATTAATTGACGGGATCTTGGAAAGCGGTGGGGGGAGGGGGGAGCTATACAAAACACAAGTGCTCTACGAGACCCGATTTAAAATGAATCCTCACTTGCAATTGAGAGATGGGACTTTAAAAGGGATCCCCCTTTTCGCCCCTCTGACGCCCCCCCCCCAAGAGAGATACGTAAAAACCGAGGGCGCCAAAAGAAACGGGGGGTGGGAATAACCTTTAGGCGGTTTACAGCTAATTTTGGTGGTATTTTGGAGCTGTCCGGCCTATAGGAACAGAGAAAAATGGAAAAAACTAAAATAAATATGAGAAATTGAAAAAAATAAATAATAAAAGTGCTCCTGACAGGAGACGAGAGAGAAGGGGGGGGGGGGTGAGAGTAGAACCAGACAAAAGTGCTTGATGAGATCAAACTTTTGATATGGTAGATGACGGGGTTTGAACACATTGAATGTCTCCCCCGTGGGGGGTAACCCCGGTCCAATGGGAGATAAGGCCTCGGGACCCTCTTAGAAATGTCGGCCTCGACGATTTTAACTTCGTTGGATCCTTTAGAAGAGGCCTACGTCCTCTGTGGGGCTTAAAAGGGCTGAGAAAGATGGGAAAATCTAAAATTTAAAAAGAGTCGAAACAGAGAACTATGTTTCTTAAGGGAGGGGGGAGTGAGAGGATGAGAGTAGGACCAGACCATAGTGCTTGACGAGACCTATCGATTGATATGTTACATGAAGGGGTTTACATGGGGTTTACATTTGGGGGGAGCACCAAAAAGGTCTTACTGACCCTTTCCCATGATTATGCCAAGGTTGGAGTTATGATTTCGTCAACATCATCGCAAAGCTTATATTGGCATCCTATATACGCATATATATATTCCAAACACTCCTATATGTGCCATATACGTCATTATACACATATTATTTATGTTTTATATGTTGTATATACATCATATACACATGTCATATATATACATAATATATGCATCATATATGGCTATAACTTGGCCACATACGTACAGAAATGTTATATATATATATATATTATTATAATGACATACATGCTTTATAATTTGGCGATAAATCTTGGCCGCTTGGCAGTTCATCCTTGTAAGCCGCTATTACACGAAAGTACCAAATTTACAATATATTAATGAAAACAGAAACAAAAATATTTCATGCTTGGTGGCTGCTATAACACGAAAGTACCAAATTTCTTTTTTATTTTTCGTATCTGATAATTTGCGTCTATCCTTTTTTGTAATTTTAACATTTTTGTAACGATTTTATGCATTTCTATTGCTTATTCAAAGAAAAAGTCTTCTAAAGTTATATAATTTAATTAAAAACGGTTAAAATAGTAAACTGCGAACATCGTTTGGTCCATTCTCGACCGAAAGCAACTACCGTTATCATTATCTTTTATACGTGTGAAGGTTTAGTTATGGTACTTCATTGTAAAGTTTGGTAATTTTTGAAATTCATTATTTGAAAAACGGCATAATCGATTTGAAATTTATATCAAGAAAAAAAAAACATTTTTTTTCCTTTCTAACGCAGTTTGACTAACAATTTTGTGACAAATACTTTTTGAGCTATTAATTTTTTCAGTAACTTCAAATGTTTCATTTTCCGAGATTAACCTGTGGCAACGATGGATTGCTGTAACTTTTCATAAACATGAAAAATGATAGAGATTGAAAGAATAAGCCTCCCTGTGGGTGGCTAACAAGAAACATTTACTCTTTCAAAAATAAAAACAGTATATGGTCTTACGAAGGATAAAAAGTGAAAGTTCTGGTTCTTATTATCGTCTGTTGAGCCAGAATCTTTTTAAATAATGAGATTTTGTGGGTGCAGTTATCAAAACCAGCCTACGGTAAAATTCCCTTCGCGTAACGATTACAAAAACAGCTGGCCGCAAGACATAGTTGGGACGTGATTTTAATTTTGAGGTTTGAAAATGATTCTTTTTGGCAGTTAAAACCATGTTGTTTTAAGTTTTTAAATGTGTGCCATTAAAAGAAAATTGTGTTTTATTAGGTGCGTTCGTAATTATATAAATACGTAGCACCTATTGTCGTCGTCTGGTCCGTCCGTCTGTCTGTCCATCCGTCCGCATATAACAACGCAAAAACTACCCAACCGAATGGTTTGGAATTTAAGATATATTATCTTTGCAGAATTTTGTCGAGACATTTCAATTTTTTTTAAATCGAATCAAAACTTTAGAAAATATTAATAAAAATATTTATTAAGAAATTTGATTTTTTTTTTCTTTTTTTAAATCGGTGCTTTTCTTTTATAGGAGCTTTCGAAGTTTAATCGTCAAGCGACCGAGATACTTATTTTATGACAGAAATTAATCCGCAGACGATATAATTCATTTCACAGAATTAAAAATCATCAAGATCTGAATATTTATATAACTAGCTATAGTACGAACGCACCTCGTTTGTAACGTTTGACGTACAATTTCCAACTTGTTTTATTTGGAATTAGCTGAATTGAATTTAGCCTGAAGATTAAATTTGGAAAAATATGAGTTTTTAAAATTAATTTTATTTATTTTATTAAAGTTTATTCTAATTTCATGAAAATAGATTTCTTGAACTTTAGTGATATTTAAACTATTATAATTTCGAAATCTTCTGTACTGAAAACATTCGTGCTGTCGAAATATTTTTCTCTGGGTTTTACTGCATGGGGGATTGGGGGTGCATGCATACTTGAGAAAGGGACAGTTTGAAAAATTTCAACTTCTGTTATTTTCTTTCCTTTTTCTTTTCTTTCTTTCCTCTGTTTTTCTTTTCTTTCTTTCTTCTGTTTTTCTTTTCTTTTCTTTCTTTCTTCTGTTTTTCTTCTATTTTCTTTTCTTTCTTTCTTTTCTTTTTTTTGTGTTTTTGTTTATAGATGGCGGGTCGAATTCTAAATGAATATTTGACCAAAGAGTCGAGTACAACCATATTCAACCCACCTCTGAAAAGAACTAGTATCATGTGTGTGTGTGTGTACGTGTGAAACTGATCTTTACTTAGTGAATATTTTTCAAGATGGAAATATTGAGATGCCCGAAATTTTTCTGTATGTAAATGGATATCATCTGCTGAAGACTTACTTAAGTTAATTCCCAGTAAATTATTTCCGCTAATGAATTCTGCTGTTTGTTGTTTCAGTCAAAAGGTCAAGGTTAAGCTCAAGGTTTTTCTTTTTTGGCTTCTTTTTTATACAACCTTCTCTCTGGTGCGTTTGGATGGATTCAGAGATTCATTAACGAATGATAGGAGTATGAAGAACATTAATAATAAGAAATAATTTGTATCTGTATTTATGATGTCAGTTCACTACATTTATACTTCTAAATGTAGTAGTTAATTAAATATATCATAAAAAATTATACCAAATAAAGAAGAATATTAATAAAATATTATATCATATAAAAGTTTTATACTGGAAGCTGGAGCATCGACCTTAATATTTTTAATTGCAAGATGTGAAATCACTCTGTTTATACAAGATTTCTTTGGTCAGAGTAAGTCTGATTTCTGTATAAATGATAAATGTATATTTATATTCTAATAGCGCAAGTCGTGTGACTGAAGAAAGCAAATACGGGCTGACCGCTTCAAAAAGAATTAAATTGATTGCTATTTTTACCGTTCTCAAACCAAAGAATATTTATCCGTATCTATGTATATTCTTTGCTCAAACCACGGCGAACAATGTTATAGATTATAGGCTTCATTCGCCTACATAGAATGAAATCAGAAAAGACCTTTGGCGTCATTCGCCTTATGAACCAGTTAAATTAGTTTTAAAAGTTTGGCAAACATTGTCACTCGCTACTTATTGAACATGAATGATTTATTATTGTTATTAATATTTAATCGTATACACGCAAAACATCTTAACTTGTTATTTTTCGGAATATATATATATATATATATATATATGGGTCGCCCAAATGAAGTTGGCACTACAGTCGGTTTGAGAAATGGTTTAATGGTATTAATATAAATTAGTATACAAAAGAAAGAAGTAATACAGATGTAACACATAGGCTAGACAAAGTCACCTTGTAGGTTGAAACAAGTGTCCCTGCAATCAACGACACAATGGATACCCTGGGTGAAGAAGCTCCGGGGTTGGTTGTGGAACCAATTTTCAACGACAGCTTAGACCTCATTGTCGTCGGCAAATTGCCTTCCCTTCAGAGCTTTCTTGAGTGGACCGAAGATGTGGTAGTCACACGGCGAGAGGTCTGGGCTGTAAGGGGTATCTTCGAGAACCTTCCAGCGGAATTGCCGTAACAATACTGCTTCTTTCACTACGAAAATCCTAACACCATCTGAATACTGATCTGCGTGACATACACTCCGTACCAAACACATTTTGCATTCGACGATAGATTTCACTAGCAGTCACATTTTCCGCTTTTAAAAATTGCACGACCGCGCGTTGACACAAGGCCATCTTGATATAACGTGATATGGTATATTGACATGGTATATACTTGATATGGTATATTGAGATAGCCCTGGTTGACACCGTTTGGAGGCATCCATGATGCGAACGATGCCTTTTAACGTGCTTCCACGTTATCACACACGCATCTGCCGGGATCTGATGATATTGCACCCTATTTATATGTTCAAGTATGCACCAGGCTTCATTACAGTGATTGCCGTATAACCACAGGGCGTGAAACCCACGGTGTTCTGTTAAAATGATCGTCATTTTAATGGTTTATTACGTAAAATTCACAGGGTCATGTTATAGTGATTGTCGTTTTATTAATTTACTAGCAGGCTATGCCCACTGCGCTGGTCCATTCTCCAAATGAACCTCAACGAATCAATCAAATGCTGCGAAATCTTTATACACACGCTTTTTTTTTTTAAATATTTTTATTAAAGTTTATTCTAGGTTATTTTCGTATAATTTAAAATATTTTATTTATTTATTCTTTGTTTACATGTAAAATGCACTTTGTGGGGCCCCGGCCTATTTGCTACAGAAGGTATCTGGGCCCCCCAAGCGACCGTCTAGACGGGCGAAGACCGGCTAGTATAGAGTAATGAATAATGCAGTGCTGAAAGGGTTGCTATGAATGATAAACTGATATATAAGAACTATTGGTATTTTGTTATCAATAGATAGCGAAAGTCGATAGTTTGTATTGTTAGGATCGATAGTTACTTCCTTTCCCTAAATATTTAGTCTGACCTTGCTTACACACTTCTCTGTCAACTTTTAGCAACAGATACTTGTGATATTATCTGCATATCCCCACCTTTCTAAAATCTGGAATTTTGGGATTCTGATAAAAATAGAAAGGCCACATTCTGAGAAAATCCTTGGAGTTTTAGTTTGAAAAATGGAAAAGTATTCGGTAAAGGTAAGAAAATTAATACATTCAGTATTAAGCGAAGAACGTTTGTGATTGTTTTAACCTCAGAATTAAAAACGTATTTTTTTTTATATTACTTTTTATTTTTTTAACACTTGCCAACGCAGTTGAAAAGTGTTTATGAATTCGGTTTGTCTGTTTGTGCTTTAACTCGCAATTTTATATACTCTGATATAGCCGGGTAATTTAATATACGTTATTGATGTTTACCATAGCAGGTTCGGTATTTAAAATGGAATGTGTAGCATGTATAGTTCGTTTACAGGGACACTCCAAAGAATTCCATTACATTATGGCCAATGGGAATTTTTTTTTTTTTTTTTTTTTTTTTGCATTGTATTTTAATAAAAATTTCAATATTTCAAACAAACCCGATGTGTTGCTTTGCTTTGAATGAGATTGTTCCATTTTTTAAGGAAAAAAGCAATTTTATTTTATTCTACATTACAAAAATTATTATATTAACTAGCTGTTTAACCCGTTCTACGCACGGGAGTTCATGAGTTTAATTCTAAAACCAAAATAAAAAATAAAAATGAAAACAAACAACTTTAAAATACCGTAAATAAGAAATAAGAATTCCCCTGTTAAAGTGTTGAGTTGTTCAACTATTCAATTTAGAAAAATATTTTTCTACTACTGTCCATTTTTTTAAAAATGAAATTTAATTTATCATGTTGCTATGGCAGCAGACGATAAAACGATATTTTTGGAATAAGGGAAGAAATAGAATAAAAAGTTTTGTTGATGTTTGTGGTAAAATGTTTTTCTTTATTTTTTTTAAAAAAGGTAATAATTAAGCGCAATTAAATAATCTCTAATTATTTGCATGCGAGGTAAAAGAATTATCGTAATACTCGCTACAGCTTCTTAGTATTGCAGCGTGGCGTTACGTAATATGTACGGTTTTTAATGGGGTAGATTTTATTAACCTTTAACTGCTGTGACAGAAATTGTACCATAACTACTGTGAAGCGGCCTCTGAGACCGCTCAATTGAAAGATGAATAGAAAGTTCGATTAACTCATAGAATACTAGTCATTTACTAAACTTTATAGTCAGAACTACTGTAATTAAAATTCAACTACTCAAAAGTCTCTAGCGATTGTATTAGGGCTGTAAACGAAACAAAATTTCACCAGTATCTGTAGTTAAACTGGAAATTAGAAGTTAAACTATGAAAATTGAAAAAGACAGCGGTCTGAGAGACCGCTAACAGCAGTTAAGGGTTAAATTTCTTATTATGAGCAAAAAGATCATATTTACAATCTAAATTACGAAAACTACATTTTGAAAATTAAGTGCTTTGATAAAATTATAGTAGGTCCTTTATAATAAAATAGTGATATACGGACAATAAAATTAGAGGATTTGGGGCTAAAACTTGGATTCTGTGTAGTGTGGGTTGGTATGGTTTGCACAAAAACTTTTATTTTTAGCATACTCATATATTTTAGCCCTGTGCGTATGTATAAGACTCCATGCTCGAAACTCCATATTCTACCACATTCCATTCGTCTAAATTTTAAATAAATTCGGAAATATTATTTCATATTCATACGGATCATTATTATTGAAATCGTTCAGCTTTTTGGTAATAATTATTTTAGTATATGTGGAAGTAAATCACATGAATATGCATTCCATTTTTAAAAAAATAGACTGTAAACTAAAAATTATTAAATCGATTTGTAGAAACAAATCGGAAAACAGACAATATTTCTTAAAAAAAAAAAAAAAAAAAAAAAAAAAAAAATGTTATTATCATTACAGAAATATCATTAAAAATTACAAAAAGATTAATATGTCGGAAACTATTTCAAATTTTAAAATTCTGGTAGTTTAATATGATCTCCTCGGATCCATGCGGATAACTGGTGTTAATTTCATCGCGATACATTCCGTATACAAACAGACGGTCAAATTTTAATATAATGGTTTATTTTCAGTATTTGTGGCACACAATTTTAGATAATCGCTATACACACAAATATGCTCTAGATCAAATTTGCTTCATTTAATTTGCTATACGAAAAAATCACTGATGAAAAATTCGGTAGCACAGTTCCAGTGATAAATAGCGATTCCGCTTCAGGTTGTCATCTGTTACTTTTTAAAGCGGGAAAATTGGAAACACTCGCTACACGCTACAGCTATTGAAAGGTGCATCCTAACTTGACTTGCCATTGCATTTTATCATTGGCATAGCATGCTTTGTGATACACTCAGGAGCGTGCATAGAGAGGAGAGAACTGTCCCGTGCGCTAAGGCGAAAATGACCCCTGAATTAAAATATTTATACTTTTGAAAATATAGCTTGAGAATGGTAATTTTCGATTAAAACATATTCATTGTCTCTTTCAGAACATTTCCTCCGGGTACATGTGTCTGTGTGTTTGTGTGTGTGTGGGGGGGGGGGGGGAGGTACATGAATTTTAAAAATTTAGTTCATTGGCTGTAATGTACCACTAAACGTACTTGATCATAGCCAGAACTTTATGTAGCATATTATATATATATATGTGTGTGTGTGTGTGTGTTATTATACACAAAAGTTTTATTATATACTAGGGGGCCTACCCCCTGCGAGCTACGCTCGCCAACCCCCGCTCAGACTTCGAGGCCTCTAAAAACATGACAGCGTGCTTTTTTTTTAAATATTGGTAAATCTGTAATTGGGTTGCCATGCTTTTAACGTTTTAATGGGGCATTTTTTTATTATCATGGTCTCATACATAGCTGTTGCGACAACTGATGACTGTTTTCGGGATTGATAAGTAAAATCAATTACAGCTTGAAAACCAGCTTGTATAAAATGGTTAGGTTTAAATTGTGGCTACCTCTGGGACTTTTATAACAACGATCTGTATTCTATTCTTCCTTTGTGTTTAAGGATGAGAAAAATTCCATCTGCTTGTGAATAACATTAAAAACCACGGTATTGAAAAGTACTATGCTATAGACATTTTCAGTAACAGGTTTTAATTTTCTCTCTATTTTAATGCACCATCATGCATATTTTCATGTTATTTTAAATATATAAATTATTTATTTCAATTAATATGTATATACGAATTTTCTAATAATTATTTATCATACAAAATTAATTAAATTTTTTGTGCATGCATGCCTGCATTTATTCGGCATTAATTGATGAGATATTTAAACAAATTTGCTATCCGCGATAATTTTACACCATGTTATGTCCCTTGAATATTGTCCATAAGAAAATCGGGTTCTTTTCCAGTATAGTATTCTTTGCTTTTAGGTTTGGCGTAATTCGAGTTTCAAAAACGGATAGATTCGTTAATATACATAGATTTGTTGCCAAAAGTTATGAAAAAAAAACCAATGAACTTTTGGTGCTTTTCTATTATAAGGGTCTTGACGTTTTTTTTTTTTTTTTTTATTCTCCCTCCGTTCAGTTGGACAATTATTATTTTATATATTCGTTTCAAATATCCGAATTAGTGATTTTATAAATTCGTTTAATTAAATTTTACAAAAAAATAACAAAATGATATCAATAAATAATAATTACTATTAATTCCTCCCCCCCCCCTTTCTTTTGCTTTTACACGAGGCTAGCAAAAAAAGACAGGCTACCGCGGTGCATTCCACTTATCTTTTTTTACAGACCGCTAGAGTAACGTGATGCTCTATTCGTGCACCTGCACTGGTGCATTCGAGCATCACGTGGCTCTGACGGTCTGTAAAAAAAGATACGCGTAAAGCACCGCGGTAGCCTTTCTTTTTCGTTAGCCTCGGCTTTTACATAAATGACGTCATTTGGACGAATTTATTCAAAATATTTTCAGTTTATAAATGAAATTAAATGCTGACAGACAATTGAATCCTGACGATAGAAATGTGATTTTTTTTTCAAATTTTCCTTAAAAACATAATTTAATCACAATTTTGTCTTCATTATCGATTGAAATAAAAGATAAATTCAATTTCAATTTGAAAATGCGAATAAAAAGAAATCAATAATCCCTATCGGGATCTTTTCAATTTTTTTCCCTTTTTTGTCACAAAAAAACTGAGTAATTAGTTGCCATCATTACAGAAATGTCATTAAAATTAGAAAAAAATTAATATCTCGAAAACTAATTCCAATTTCAAAATTCTATTACCAGTTTTGACATCCGCGGATTTTTATGAACAATTGGTATTAATTTCACCATCAAGCGTTTAATATTTTATTAAAAATAGCCCTGAAACATAATCAGTCGTTTAATCAGTCGTTTCATAAAATCGTTTCATAAATTCGTTTCATAAAATCGTTTCACAAATTCGTTTCATTAGGATTTTATATATATAGGGTAGATATATATGGTCAGTTATTTCTGTTTCAATGGTTAATTTTTGCAATAAGTTTATATATATATATATATTTTTGCATTTGATAAGTTAAGGCCAAAGTGACTATAAATTTAAAAGTATTGGAAATAGAGAATGAGTTAATTTCTGATTTTTCTGTCACTTAGGATTGAAGAATAGAACTTAAATTGTGTTTTTTATTTGAATATGAATTTGGTCTCATTTCCTATTTTTATTAGAGTTTGTCAACCGTGAATAATCCTTTACCGTGTCGAAAGTTTGAAAATACTGTTTTTTTTGTTACATTTCGAAATCTAACGTGCCTGACTGCAAAATAATGCAGCATCAAATCTCAAAACTGGTCCAACAACGTAATGAACGTTTTTATTTTTTTCTTTGCTTTATATGTTTTGAATAAAGGAGGCTGCAGTGATGGATTATCAATAATAATATCATTGTTAATGATGATGATAGTGATTGTTGTGTAGTTAGGTTCAACTGAAAGTGTAAGCGTGAGTTGAAAAGCGTGCATGTGAAATAACTTGACTAAATCATTGTAAGAGTGATCTTAGAGTCACTGCTTTTTTTTTTTTTTTTTTTTTTTTGAAAAAATTGTCAGTGGTAGACGCTGTAATAAAACTAGAATTGTATTGGCTTCTTAGAAAGCTCTATAACTATCTATATTGTAAAGGACAAACTTTTTTTTTTTTTTTTTTTTTTTTTTTTTTTTTTAAGCAAAATCCCATTTCTTTCACTGCGGACTTTTTTTTTTTTATCGTCGTCAGAAATGTCTAGCACACTTTTGGATGGATGCCAAGAAAACCGGTCGCTATTTTATTAATTATTAGCAAGCTTCGCCCGCTACGCTGTTCACTTTCTCCAAACAAAATATATCTGCGAATTTCACGTTGTGTTTTTTTCATATTGTGTATTAGCCATGTCGATGTTGTAAATTACAGTCTACCGGCTACAATCTAAAAATTCGGTACTTTTCCATTACCAAACATAATAGTTGGCGCCAAATGAAACATTTGAAAAGAATTAACAATATATATAAATTCAATGCAATAAGTTCAATATATATATATATATATATATATATATATATATATATATATATCATGTGTTTTTCCATATCCAATTCATATTTAATTCTCATGTGGTCCAATTTTCCATTGTATATGGTTCATATTTAATTTATTAATCCATTTGTATTTACTTAATTGCAACTCCAATTTATAATTTTTTTTTTTTTTTTTCCCTTTCTCTCTATTTCTTTTTTCAATATTCTTTAGGTATGAGTAAAATTTGGCCAATTACCATTGAAGCATAAGCTATGGTAATATTATGTTTGCACATGTTAATTATTAGCTATGTGGTATTCTGTATACACAATATCATTAATTATCTTTGGAGATTTAAGTAGAATAGAACTTGATATGTTTTTTGAAATTCATAGATATTATAATTATATATATACAGTGGAACCCCGATTTTACGTTTTTCATGGGATGAGCAGAAAAAAACGTACGAAACGGGAAAACGTAAAATCGGGGTCAAATAGAGAAAACACTTCAACAAAACAAATTATACAAAAATAAACTTACCAATACCATATTAGTATTTAAAAAATGTGTTATTCTTTATTGCGTTATTTTTTTAAGTGTAATTTCACATGTATTCTATTTTCAATACATGCAATTTTTTTCTTAATTTTCATGTCCAGTTAAAATGTTTTTTTTAAATTTTTAAACTTGCGATGGCCTTTGCCGAAGAGTGCACGGTGTCTTCTGGATCTTCATCAATATCATCCTCACGTCAATATTGCGAAATCAAATCGTAAATCGTCTGAATGACTGTGATAGCGATAACATCCTTATCGCAATCAATGTACTCATCATCATTGATGTCTGCGAGTATAAATCCATCCCATTTTGTGTAGTCTTCTATAGAGAGCTCTTCCGGCGGCGCTTCACCGTTAATTTCGGATTTTGAAAATTCTCTCTTCAGAAAAACATTTGACATGCATTTTTCCTCTACTCAATTCCACGCCGATGAGATGAAAGGAAGAGCATCCGGCACATTTAGCTTTGTTTTCCAAGCATCTTGAAGCTCACCACCAGAATCAAATGAAAAAAGGCATTTTCTTACCAGTTGCTTTCTATAATGCATTTTGGAGGATCTGTTTATTCTCAAGTCACATGGCTAAAGTAAACTGGTACAGTTGGATGGGAAAAAATCCATACGCACATTCTCTAAATTCAGATTAACATGAGTGCACTGGTCTACGAATAAAATCGCTTTTGTAAGCTCATTTTTATATTCAATTTTCTTACAAAATCTTCAAAAAGATTTAGAGTCATCCAAGCATTGTGGTTGGCATTGAAATTTGTCGGCAAACTTTTGACATTTTTGAAGCATCGGGGCTTCTTTTATTTACCAGTCACAAAAGGTGTTAGTTTCTCAGTTTCGTCTGTATTCGTAAATAACAAAACTGATAATCGAACTTTTGATAGCTACCGACTGTGACACGTTTCTCCTTTCACGGTGTATGTTCTATCAGGGAAGAGATTAAAAATCAATCCGGTCTTATCTGCGTTGAAGATGTGTCTTTTGAGTAATTACACACAAGAGAAGGCAAAGTATTTTCCATCCATTCCTCAACAACCGCAGTATTTACTCCATCTGCCTCACCACAAATAAACTTATAAGACAAATTATACCTCTTCTTGAATCGTTCGATCCAACCGTTGGATGCCATGAAATTCTGCATTTTAAATGAAGAAGAAATTTCAAGAGCCTTTTCTTACAAAATTGAGCCATTGATTGGAATCTTCGCTGAACGGGCTTGTTTAAACCAGTCGCACAAAATCTTTTCCAGTTTCTCAAAAAGAGAGGTTTTCAATGTTTTTCATTTCTTTGACAAATTTCCCAGTTTTTCAGATTTTAATTCCACAGAGACCTTTTGTTTTAGGATGGTTTGTAACGTGGAACAAGCGATACTGAACTATTTTATGAGATCCACTTTAGTTCCTTTGGAAAGTTTGGATTTTTCGATAATTTCTGCCTTTTCGGCTACAGAGAAACATTTTCTTTTAGACATCCTACTTTTGACAAATAATAGTTCATCGTTACTTTCTCACGGGAGTATTAACGGGGAGGGGAAGAACTGTTTTTGATATCAAACAACCAGTTGACCAAGTGGAAATCATTTTTGTTCTTTTGAAAAATTTTCTATGAGTGAAAAAAGAAAAAAATTCCTGAGGTACTTGGCCTAAAATGACGTACCAAGCGGGAAACGTTAAGAGTAAATAACGTAGAATCGAGGTACTTTTAACATTAGCGGAATAGGAATTTTCTGGGACCGACGAAAAATAACGTAAGAAGCGGGATAACGTACGAAACGGGTTACGTAAAATCGGGGTTCCACTGTATATATATATATTGTGTATGGTCAATTTCTTATGTTTCAATGGTTTAATTTTACATTAACTTTATAATCTGACATTTGTCATGCTGTAACTCTCTTATTTATGAACCGATATGATATGACTGAGTATGTGTATATGACATACCAAGGTCTCGACCGAATTCGTTGGCCAGCTTCTTCCGCCATCTTGTTTCAAAATGGCGACCAGTTAAAAAAATTTAAAAATTCAAAAAGATGTACAAAGAAATTATAAATTGAAAAAAATAATTGTTTCCGTTAAGTGTTAGAACGTGATACAAGGATTCTGGAATTTTTTTTGTTTTGGCTATATCTTAAAAAATGGCTGAGATAGGGCAGTTTGAAATTCTATAGTGGCTGAGATTTTCAAACAATCTGATATTTGTTATGCTATAAATCTCGTATTTATGAACCGATATGAATGTGACTGATCATGTGTACAGAACATGCCAAGGTCTAGAACTAGTTCGTTAGCCAGCTTCATGCGCCATCTTGTTTCAAAATGGCGGACGGTTAAAATTTTTTAAAAATTCATAAAGATGAACCACTGCCTCGATGAACATAAAAATTATAAATATATGTCTGCAGTGAAACAAAAATCAGAATAAAAGCATTGCAGAGATCTTGTAGTGCACTTGCAAAAATAAATAAATAAAATAAAATAAAATAACATAACAAAAAAAAAAAAAAAAAAAAATTCCGAACTACAAGAAAACGCAAAACTAGTTGATCCTTGCAATTCACAGAAATTAGGACTTGACAATTTAAACCTACATTTCTCGTGTAATAGAAAAAATGAATCGACGGTTTCCCTTTCAAATTTTGGACATGGGTTTAAAATTTGATTGCATAGTACCTAGTTCAATTAAAGAAAATATTAGGGATTTTGGCGCTTTTGGCTGTAATACTCGAGAGCATAAACATACATTTCCGATAATTTCCAAAGTTACTCTTGTGCCGCCTGTCACGGGTGTACCGATTGTGAAAGAGGCTTCCAGCGCTCAAAATCCAATAAAATCTAAATTCAGAAATTCTTTTAACAACCCAATTGTTAAGGATCCATAACATTTGGTGAAAATTGAAAAATAGACATTGTATAAAAGTTTAACTTTCTTCCTTAAAAAGAAAAGAAAAAGTACAATTATTCAGAGTTGTTGATTTAAATTTTTTCAATGGTATTTTGTCCTGTCTGTATTAATGTAATTCTTTAAATAGCGTGTAAAATAATAGTAATGTTTAAAGATTTTTTTGTCCCCCCCCCCCTCTCATCTCAAGCAGCTCAACTCCCCTCCATTGAGGGAGACTTCCCTCCTACAAAAAATTGAATTTCAAGCCCTGAAAATGTATAGATTAGTCGCACTTAAGTAATCATCTGCAAAATGTACAAACATACGAAGGCAAATAATAATTTTTCTAGTTTAAAAATAAATAAAATGAATAGACAAATAAAATTATTTTATTTTATCATTGGATGGAATGGTGGATTTTGATGTCGCAAGGTCCCACAGGAACATGCTGCGCCGATATTTTATCACCGGAATTTTTTCCCTTTGAAATTAGTTCATCTATACTAATAAAATAAAGTTTCGTTCTGTGTGTGTGTGTGTCTGTTGGCGATTGCTAGTAAAATCTAGCCCACCTAGAAGTCTGGAAATTTAGGTTTGGATAGTCCAAGGTCTGACCATGTGCACCTGAGTCTCAGAATTCTAATATTTTGATAATTACTCTCGATATTAATTAGAATATCATTAAACAGCGCATCGAAAATGCCATCTTTTAAATCAAAATGGCTAAAGAAAAGAACTGTTGTTGTGGATTTCCAAGCCCAGAAATGAACGAATTCGAAATTATTTTACTAATTATCGAATTTTAAGAAAACTAATTAAGATATCAATTTGAAAATTTCTGAGCATATGTAAAAAAAAAATTCTGCATCCGTCTATGCAATTTTTGAAAAATTCGGCCGGTAATTTTTCTTAATTTATGCAAAAAACTGCTAAAAATCTGCTGGCGCCAGCCCTCCATTTAGTTTGCGAAAATGAAAGGAAATAATTGCCAATTTTTACTAATGAACAAAAGTTTAGATAACTAATTAAGATATAGATCTGAAATTGAGGATGGGAAGTGTTGTCATCTGCCGGCTATTTTAGCGTAGCGTCTTCGTTATGTTCTATTTATCAGAAAAATTTAGTTATTTTTTTAATGATCGCGTTAATGTAGGTGAAGGTGGTTTTCTTGAACAAATTATTCGTTATATTTGCGGGTATGGGGAGGGAGGAGTTTAACGCCTTGCACTGAGATTGTTATTATCTCGGGCCCGGGCAACGCCGGGCGGGTAGCTAGTTTTAAATATAATTAGCTTTTTATAGCGGTTGAATTAAATTTGAAATCCTGTTTAGTATGAAGAAAATATCAAAAGTGCTTTTCATTTTTTTTTTTTTTTTTCTCCTGGTACTCATTTTTCATTATTCATTGAATGGAATCGAAATATAATTTTATTCTGAATAACCCTTATTTCTGTGTGACCTCTCGTAATATTAAATCAAACATTGTTATTATTACTATTTCTAGACTGATATATTGAAATGTTTATTGTAATAATATAGAAAATAACATGTTTTGTGTATAAAATGTGTCTAATAATTTTGGGCCCTTTAGCTTTGTTGTATAATGTTATTTCGATTTATGACATTTCCTTCCATTTTGATCTAATACCGACCTGCATTAGTTGCTGTCTAAGTTTACGATTTCAGGTAGCATTGTGTTTTGAGAAACTTAAGGCTTGCAGTAACATTCATTTGTTGATTTTGAAGGCCTTTTCCTTTTAAGAGAAATGATGCGTAAACCTTTTGTTCTATTTCTTCAAGTTCTGTGTCATGTGTCACTATCAGATGCAGTCTAGGTCTAAACTATTATTTGCTTACATTATGATCAGTCACCAGAGTGCTTTATATTTCCGTTGCGAAGTGCATTTTCCATGGTTTTGAAGGATTAAATATAATTTCTGAAATTTCTCGGAAACTCACATAGTTCGTTTCACTCTGTTGTTAACCCTTTCCGGCACAGACAAAGTCTGTTCGTAAAATGAGAAATTGCTCACTCACACCGGAATTTACAAATGACATTTTTAGAAAAATCGAACTCCTTATTTTAAGCTTTCATTATAGAAACAAAATTTTATTATAATATTCTTTGTGCTATATGTAAGTTTGGAATTAAAATTAGGTGTGCCCGGAGCCGTAAAGGGTTAATCTAAATCATTGGAAGTAAACAACCGGAATGTACTTTAGAAACAAACTGCTGCCAGAATGCAAACACTTAATCGATTTTTAATTAACTATATTTACATATTTGTTAAAAAAAAAATTCTTTGTGGGAGTGTGCGATGGGGGGAGGGGAAGAAGTAAATACATGCAAAAAAAAAAAAAAAAAAAACTAATTGAAATTTTGAAAATGAAAGCGTTGGAAAAAAAAGGGCTAAAAATTTAAACAAGAACGAAAAACCATGCGTCAAGCATAGATTATGAAACACTTTTAAACACATTCAGAAAATTGTAAAGAAACTTCACTATTGAAAATGGTAAAAGAACATATGCAAGTAAACAGTTTAGAAATTACCGTCGATAGTCAGAAAAGTTGACGAATTATTTTGTTCGCCCCTGTATATGATCCATAGTTTTGTACATTTACTACATAACATGTTAAAATTTAGTTCAGTTGGAAAACGCATAACATAATTGAATAATCACTTTTAGCAGATTTCGCCAGTAGACAGGAATACACTCGAAATTTTAATGTAGCTCTGTATATTATCTATAGTATTTTATACAGAGCACATATTAAGCTAAAATTTAATTCAGGAACAAAACGCATAACACATCTAAAAACGTACTTCCGGCAGTTACTAACCATAAACGGCAATGTATCCAGTTCTTTCCTGAATTTATTTATATTCCACAAACTTCTCTTAGTATGCTAAATATAGTTCAGCAGGAAAATGCATAACATAATTAAAAATCACCGTAAAGAGTAATACTTACAAATTCTTTTGCATTGAATTTTTTTTTTATGATCAACTGAATTTATACACAGTAGTACGTGTTTAATTAAACACAGAAACGCATACCACCACTGAAAACGCTCTTTCACCAATTATCGCTCATATACTACTCTAACCAATTAGTTTGTGTGTTCCTGATGAATGACTACTATGCACAAAATATTCTACAGTAAGCATCTTATAGTGCACTTCAGTACTCTATCTCAATTTTACTATGTTTGAAATAATGTAACATCATTAAAATACAATACAAACGATTTTTCCCCGTTGACCGTAATGTAACAGAATACTTTTGATTGTTCCTGTAGGCGAACTATAGTAAATGCTGCGCACCTCATTTTCAATGACGATCGTGTTGTAGTAAACCTCAACAACATCAATAGCAGGCTAATACAACTATATTTACAGTAGTTAAGTTAGAGCACGGACAACTTCAAACCGAAATTCGGTTTTAAAAAAGGTATTTTCACATGTTTAAAAAAGGCAGTCTATTGGCTTCAATTTTATTTTATTTTATTTTAAAAATTATTTAAGAGTATTTTCTTTGAGAATTCATAATTTTAGAAGATAATATTTGTTTTTAATATTAAGAATCTTTTTAATGCCTTCTTTTTATACAAGAACTTAATAAAATTTAAATAATAAAATAATATGGGATCATGGGTGCAAGTCTTCAGTCTCAGGACTGATTTCAGTCCTGGAGAGAATTTTGATTAATAGTAAATTCTACTTTTATATACTTAATAATAGCAATTTTACTCTCAAGAACTTTTAATCACTTTCTTTTACTGCAAGATATCAATTTTTAGCCGTAATGCAAGACATACTATAGAAATCTTCTAGTCCATTTCCATTTGGTTATTCCTAATACTCAGAAAAGTTTTCAGTCTTGGCTTGGATGGATTCTTGCACCCATGTATGGGATTATTACATAATAAAACAATATGGGATTTAAAAAATATTTTTTATGACAGAGCAAATATTATTTTTAGTGATATTGTGAAAGAATCTAAAATACTACTGGTAACTGATATGTGTTTATTAATCTTCGCTTTCGGATATATATATTTATGATTTTTAAATAAAAATCTAAATAAATTTAACAAAACTCTAAGTAATTGTAATAAAGTGTTCAGAAGCGTAAGAAAATTTCGCTTCACCTGAGCTGTGGTCGTGAGTGGTAGGTAAACAGAAAAGCTAGAGGAGTCATCTCTAATTCCTCTTACACTTTCTTTTTTGGTAAAGTAAGAAAGTAGAAAGAGGAAATCTACAGTTGTAGATTTAAAGGTACTTGAATTTAAGATAGTGAAATAAAATTATTAATTTTATTTAATAAAATAATTAAATAGTTGTTTTTGCTATAATATGTGAAAGGCTTGGTGTAATCACTTCTGGAGATTAAGTGAAATGCAAGCAACAACATTTTCATGAAATCATAGATAACATTGGGCCATACACAGAAAAAAAATAAAACCCAATTTGGGTCGAAAGATTCTTAGGTATGTGCCCAAATTGGGTCATGCCTGTTTTGGTTACCACTGTGTATCCATTTTGGGCACTGTTAAATACCCATTAATAATTTTTAAAAAAAAGTATATATATTTTTTTATTTTATTTATTTATTTATTTTTTGAAAATGGGTATTTAACAGTACCCAAAATGGATACACAGTGGTAACCAAAACAGGCATGACCCAATTTGGGCACATACCTAAGAATCTTTCGACCCAAATTGGGTTTTATTTTGTTCTGTGTAGAATAATTTTCTTTTGTAAAATGGCTATTTTAATTAAGCAAGCTCGATTGTTTAAACATTTGTAAACTATATTGTTCTGCTTTTGGATATTAAAAATTTAACAAATATCAAATATAACAAATGGTTTTACATTTATTTATAAGAAAAAGGAAACTGTAAAACTTAAGCTATGCTTTGTTCATCCTTAAAGTGGTAAAATATCACCACTAAAATTAATTATACAAAGTTTATTTTCGTTTAATAACAGGGTTGCAATTTTGACCGGTCAAAACTAATTTTAACCAGGGTTTTAACCGTCTTCAACTGGTCAAAGTTGGTTTTAATCACTCAAAAGTGCACTGCAAAAAAAAAGAAAAAAAAAGTATTGATTTTACAGTATAATACTGGCACCGCAGCTGCCAGCATTAAGTGTTGATTTTACAGCATAATACTGGCAGCTGGGTGCCAGTATTATACTGTAAAATCAACACTCTTTTTGCAGTGTGGTCGAAACTCTATTAGGTAACTTTAGCTTACATAAATTGCTTATAAAGTACAACTAATGCATTAAGATATTTGGTGCTCAGTAATGAAAAATTGGAAAATATTGATTTTGAATTTGTAAATTTCATAATGCAGCGATGAATGTTTGTGCTAACTCTTCATCAGTAAAAATATTATTTTCAGAGTTTGTTCTCATTCAGAATAAATTATGAAATCGTCTTAGCTTAATACAACAACACTTGTAATCATTTTTAGAGTTCTAAATAAAAGAAAAATAGATGTTTCTTTCTCTTAATGTGATTCAGTGTCCTCCACTTTTTATATAAAGGTTGACATGTAATCAAATTGTTAAAAATATTTCAATACTTATGATAATTGCTTATCTTTTTTTTTTTTTTTATGTGCTATTAAATTAGAAAGTAATGAAAATTAAAGTATAATACTAAGTAAAATTCTTCTTAACACTTCCAAATATTCTCTTAAATAATGTAAAATGTTATTTTGATAAACCCTTCCAAATGTTGCACTAAATTTATCATTTAACAAAATAAATTTTAATTTCTTTTTCCATTCAAAATGAGTTTCGACCACTGATGGTCAAAATATATTTTGACCACAGGGCAGTTAAAAACGGTTTTAACAATGATTAAAACCAGTGCATCCCTCTGTTTGTAAGTATAGATAGGTTTTCCATGTAATCAATGTGAAAACTTAATTTCAGGAATTACTAGCAGTAGTCGAAAAAATACCCGATTTTTTTTGTGCAGTCCTATGTATGTTCTATGTAGATTTGTATGTATACTACATAACATAGTATGCTAAAGTTTAGTTCAAATAGGAAACGCGCAGCAGAGTTGAAAATTCCCCTTCAGAAATTTCCGTCAATAAACTGAAATGTACTCGAGATCTTTTATGTTGCTCTGCATATGATCTATAGAATTTATACACTCCAAATAATAGGCAGCAATTAGTTAAATTTAAAAACGCGTACCATAGCTGAAAACGCGCTTCAGAAATTATTGTTCATAGACCACTACTGTTAACGAATTCTTTTGTGTAACCCTGTAAATGAACGATGAATGCTATGCACACCATATTCTATAGCAAGCCTCTTCTAGTGCACATCACTGATATATATCAATTTCAATATGTTTCAAATAGTGTGACTTGTTTCATCATTAAAATGCACCGCGAACGATTTTTCCCGATAGACTTATAATGTAACGGAATTCTTTTGAGTGTCCCTGTAAACGAACTGTAAGTGAAACACACTTCATTTTCAATACCGAACGTGCCATGGAAACCTCAATCACATTTATCAGTTGCATGGCAATCCGAGTGTATTTACGTTAGTTGGAGCACGAACATACAGGCAGACAGACGGACGGACACACAGACAAACCGAATTCATAAACACTTTTCAACTATGCTGGTAAGTGTTAAAAACAAAATTTATTAGAATAATAGAATTAAAATTACTACTTCCTTCTTTATTATACACTGCTCAAAACAATTAAAGGATATTGCAGTTTTAGGTGGATTTTGTATCTGGGAAACTTTTTAGCTGATTGATACATGGTCGACAGACATAGTAGGTTATATGAGAATAAATTACACATGTTTGGCAGAAAAAAATGCATTTTATTGCGCATTTGTGTACAAAAGGAAAAAAACACAATTTGTGCATATGAGAAAAAAAGAATAAGAAAAGGTGTTTTCTTCAAAGAAAATCATTTTCAGTAGGGGGTATGGTTTCCACGGGCGGCCAGTAACGTTGAACACCTTTGAGACATGGACTCAATGAGGCTATTAATGACGAGTTGGGGTATTCTGCCCCACTCTTCCAGAAGAGCTCTTTCCAGTTCTTGGAGAGTTTGTGGGGGTTGTTGGCGGCCAGAAACTCGTCTTCCTAGAGCGTCCCAAACGTGCTCGATTGGATTCATGTCTGGAGAACACGCTGGCCATTCCATTCGAACGATTCCTTCCTCGAAAAGGAAATCCTCCACCAGGTTTGCACGATGTGGCCTGCAGTTATCGTCCTTTAAAATGAAGTTATCTCCGATTGCTGCAGCGTAAGGGACTACAATAGGTCTGAGGATCTCATCCCTATATCGGCGACCAGTCAGAGCTCCATCTCGAATGATGTAGAGGTCAGTGCGCCCGTCAATGGAGATGCCACCATACACCAACACTCCTCCACCGCCAAATCTGACACTTTCGTGCACGAACGCTACTGCCACGGTCCCTCCAGATGAAAATACGCCTATTATCCGGATGCACAGAAAAACGGGACTCGTCAGAAAACAGAATATTGCTCCATTCATTTCTCCTCCAGTTGACATGCTCGGTTGCCCACTCCCTGCGGTCGCGACGATGCCTTGATGTTAATCTAACACATACCATCGGTCGGCGAGCATACAGACCTACAGCATGGAGCCGGTTTCGGACAGTCTGAGTTGAAATCGTGGTGCCTGTAGCCGAGCGAAGGTGTTGTTGGAGAAGAGTAGCGTTCATGTTTCGGTGTCTCCGAGCTGTTAACGCTAAATACCGATCTTCATTGGGCGTTGTTGCCCGTCTACGACCTTGCCCTGCACATCCACTCTCCAAAAAACGGTTCCAGATCCTGGAAATGACACTTTGTGACACTCCAATGGCTTGAGTTTGGCCCCCTTCTAACCTATCAACAATTCTCCAAGCTTCTGAATCTGTCAAATGACTTCGCTGAGACATCGTACTCATCGAAACAAAGCAATCACTGAATGCCAATCATACTTGTCTTCATTCTCTTTTATCCAGTTGAAAGTCAAATTTCATTCGCTGCCGCTGAAGCGACGTTTTTGACGTCGAACTCAAAATTTGCATACTCCACAGTTTGAAAACCAGAAAAATTTGCATTTGTGATTCTCTTCTTCTATTTTCGGCAAAAAAAATTTCGTTTATATCTTTATTTTATATAAAACTTCAAATATCCTTTAATTGTTTTGAGCAGTGTAGTTAGATATAGAGATGGTATAGTGTTAAAGAGCCCGTTTGTCTTCTGTTCGAATATGTAAAATATTACCAGCATTTCGTTTTTGATTCACACAAAAACACATATATCGTATTTGTGACAGTTTATGCACACACACACACACGTTACATGTGTGTAGATTCGGGTTGGGTTGGGTTGATTATTGACGGCCAATTATCTACACTAGGGATATAGGCCCGGGGGGAGTGCCCTGTGTGTAGATTCGGAGGTGTCCACTATCAATAGATAAAAGCGTACAAATACATAAGTGTTAGGAATTGATAAAGTTTTCGTTAAATAGAGGTGTCCGCTATTCGGGAGTGTCCGTTATGGAGGTTTTATTGTACATAGATTTTTCCTCTGAAAAATATTTTGGTCATTATTTTGAAAAATCGGGGTAACCCGACCCTCAAGAGTCAAAACTCGACCCGAACCGCGGGCCCGGTCTGGTTCGGGTAAAAGTGATTTACCCGACTCGATGCAGGACTCTAGTGCGCACACACACGCATGCACAGCACACGCGTGTAATGTTGTTTGTTTTTTATTTTATTTTGTAATATTTAAAAAATATTTATATTTTAATATCTACAAAAATCCGTGAATAACAACTGATATTTAAACTTTTTATAGATGTGGTGCAAATTTTGTTTAAATAATTATTATTGATTAGAATGAATTAAATGTCATTTGAATGTATCGAAAACTGTAATGTCGTAATGCAAAGAAAATTATTTGTGCTGTAAATAATAAATTGGAAAGTGTAAGATTTCAAAATTAATTTTAATTTTTGCTGCTTTTTGCTTTCTGCGTTGTTTCTGTGACTCCATAGAAGAACTAGAAATCCAGAATTATTTAAAAGTTAGTTGATTCTCTTTGAAGAGTAAATGGAATAATTCATATATTATTATTTCAATGCTATCCTTTTAATTTAATAACGCACTTGAAGAATCATTGCTCTGGAATGCTCGCTGGCTCCCCCCCTCCCCTTCTTTTTCCCCATCCTTTTTCTCTTCTCCTTTTACTTGTTTTAATTGTAGCGGATGCCCGTTTTTAAGCTACTCTTATTTTAGAAGCATTTAGCTGCGTTACTGCAGTTGACTTAATATAATTTATTACTTTATTGTGTCTAGAGATTTATGTAATATTTCAAAAATATTTAGAATATAGAGATAGCTCATCCTTATATTGTTATATTGAGTAGGGTCAATGCGAAATGGTTTAATTTAGCTTACACTTTCGTGATGCTGAATATTTATAAAATTTAACAATCTTCACAATTAGCCAAAAATTTATTCTTTTCAGCGATCATTTTTGGTGTTTTATGTTGAAATTTATTTCAAGGGGGATATATCGATCAGTTTGGATTGTAAGCATAGAATTTCAAAAAATACCAATACATTAATTATTAAATAAATTTCATGTTGCCAGATTTATCTCTCTGGAAAAATCTTCATGTTTCGTAGAAACAAAAATTACGGTAAAGAAATTGTAACATTAACTCTACAAAATGAATAATTTTAATTGCTTGTGATTGATTAAATAAGATAAATTAAGCATTTGAAAATCAGCTTGTTTAAAATGGCTACTAAGTAAACAATATCGCTGCCTCCCGGAATTTCATTACGACGCTATAAGAAAATTATTTTAAATAAGACATTTTAAAAGTTTCTTTTTAAATATGACGTAACTTCCACCAAAGTTTTTTCTCTTTTTAATATTCCCGTGAAAATACATTTTTTAATAGTTAAACAAATCATCTTGAAATATGAAATATTTCTCTCGTGTAAATATATTTTAAATTGAAACTGTTTGCCGATATTATTATTATTTCAGCATTTTAAATATGGCGTAATTTCTCCAATTTACTGTTTTTAACGCGCAATAATTTAATTATTATTTTAAAGTTTTATTTCTTTTTGTAATATTCACGTGTAAGAACATTTTTATGACATGATTTTTCCCATTTACTGTTTTTAATAGTCACGTGTAAATAATTTTTTTAATTGAAAGGGCATATCATAGAAACTCGACAGAGTTTCTCGCCAAGCATAAGAAACAGCAAAGCATTGAACCGTAAATGAAAGGAATTTCCGCCAATGGATGCCAAACGATTTTACAATTTTTTTTTTTTTTTTTTTTTTTTTTTTTTTTAACTCTGTCTAGTTTATATTTTGCGGACGGGACAAAACGGGTTTTTGACACATATCTCGCGTTCTATTTATGATAGAAACAAAATTCTTGATTCTATGGAATGGGGCGTGCCACGGGACTAAGAATTCAAAAGTAAAGCAAAATCCGACGAATAGTTTTTCAGTAAATGCGATTTTAAAAGTGCTGTTTTTTGCACTTTTTAAATCTTGTTCAGACCAAAAACTGTTGACAGGGCTACAGCAATGTGTAATTATCGGATTTTTACGCGGTTTACGTTATTTGAATCGTTTTTATGAGTAGTTCGGACCTTTGTAAGTTTCATGTAAAAATATTAATTAGTTTTTGATTTATATCAGTTTAAAGTTGTTGATTCCTATACTTAACATAGAGCAAAAAACTGTTGACAGGGCTACAGCAATGTGTAATTATCGGATTTTTATGCAGTTTACGTTATTTGAATCGTTTTTATGAGTAGTTCAAACCTTTGTAAGTTTCATGTAAAAATATTAATTAGTTTTTGATTTATATCAGTTTAAAGTTATTGATTCCTATACTTAACATAGAGCAAAAAAATAATAAATGACCCAACTCTTTTAGGAATGGTCGTATACACATGATATTAAGATATGTTATTACACTCGACCCAAGTAAGCTTCCTATTATAAAAAATCTTAACATTTAAGGTTCGTTTACATGGGTCTCACAAAAGATCTTTTGACATAGGGCTAAAGAGTTGTGTAATTATCCGATTTTTACGCGGTTTGCAGCATTTGAATTGTTTTTATAAGTAGTTCAAATGTTTAATATTTCGTGTAAAAATATTAATTAGTTTTTTATGTATACCACTTTAAAGTGATTTATTCGTATACTTAAGATGAAGCAAACAAAATATTAAATGGTCTAACTCTTTTCAAAAAGAACGTATGCCAGGGGTGATTGTGTTCAGGTTATATACCTGAATTCAGGTATTTTTTCATTTTCAATACAGAAATTCCAGTTTTTCTGATAGTTAAATTCATAAAATAAGACTAAAATAACAATTTCATATGATTGCTAAACATAATTAAAATTCATATTTTTCATAATTTGACCTCCTTGTAATAAATTATATGTTCCCTCTCTTGGGATATTCTCTATGTTCCCTTTTCTTGTCAAAATTTCAGGTATTTTTTCATGAACCCACAATCACCCCTGCGTATGCGCATGATGTTAAAATATGTTACTACGAACTACCTAAATTAGTTTCCTATTGTAAAACAGAAGTGTAGAATTTACTGTTCGTTTACAGGGTAACTCAGATTTTTTAATAAGACTAAAAAGTTGTGTAATTAGCAAATTTTTACGTTGAAGTACATGATTCCTGCACTTAACACAGAGGAAAAACAATAGTAAATTACATAACTTTTGTCAAATTCGCTATATACACAAGATATTCAAATATGTTACTACATCCTCTCTATTGTAAAGCGGCATTGAGTTGAGTTGGGTTGATTATTGACGGCCAATTATCTACACATGGGATATAGGCCCGGGGGGAGTGCCCTTCGTGGGGGTCTTTCTAAGGGAACCTAACCCGTATTTACGCATGGATAAATCCACGGCTCGAAGAAAACCACGAAAACTCCGAACGATTAGGCCGACGGGCGCGATTGGGATCGAACCCAGCACCTCCCGTCTACCAGCTTCGAGAGCACAACCTCTCAGCCACTGGTGGGGCTAAAGCGGCATTGAAGCATATACGTTTCGTTTACAGAGTCTCTTAGAAGATCTTGATTACACTACAACCGATGTATATTTACTGAGTGAGATGTATTTTAATGATTTTACACTGTTTCAATCTCTGTAAGGTTTCATTATTTTGCTTTAAAATTTAATATAAGATCATTTTGTCCGTATGAAATCTCGTCGATGTTAAGCTCTAAATCTATTAATATATAGTATTTTCATTGATTAAAAAAACTGTGTTTATTTATAAATATATAATTCTAGCGTATTAGGAATTGATTGAAAATAGCGATTACAAAATTCCAACTTTACGTTCATGCGCTGAGTAATAGAATGTAAAAATGTTGATACCCCAAGATTACAAGTTTTGCGTTTAAATATTTGCCGTTCATCGAATCTCCGGCTATGACGAGCTTAAAATGCTAAATTTCGTATACAATAGGTGATCGGTAACGAACTGTTCGGTTTACGAACAAATCGGTTAACGAACACTTTCGCGTGAGATTTTTATGTTCGGAGAACGAACTCCTCTCGAAACAAAGCCATGATGAAGCAATGCCGTGTTTCATATTTGCCAAGCTATACTTATTGCCTCTATTGTCAACTTTGAGAACATTTTAACAGTTGCATACATATGTCCTAATTAATTCATGGACTGCCGGAGATTGGGGACCTACAGTGTCTCACATAAGTGATGGGACACTTGTGCTTTACAAAAGGAAACTAATCAAATAAATTAAAAAAACATGTACACATTTTTTTGTGGGTGCGTTTCATACTTAAATTTAGTAAAGATTATTACATAACATACATTTTGTCAAAATATTAAAATATTAATTTAATAAAAATACAAATGTTTAGAACGGAGCAAAAAATAGCTCACATAAGTGATGGGACACCATTATATATGCAACAAAAATCGTCTGAAATAAGCAATAAAAATATTTTTTGGGGTTTTATTTTTACTTAAAAGCAATTGGCAATAATTTATAAAATCGTCTGCAGTATTTCTCTCCAGTTTGTTTTGGAATTTTTGTGTTTTTTAGCTCTGTGTAGCCATGAATGCTAAACGAAAAGAAACTTCGCCTGAAATTCGAAAATTAGTTATTAATTTGCATATTGAACGTGGAAAATCTGTTAGAAAAACTGCTGAAACAGTTAACTTGAGTCGTTCAACAGTTTTCAATATCATTAAACGATATAAAAACAATCATATGATTCAGGATAAAAGAAGACCTGGCCGACCATCAAAGCTATCCAATGGAATAAAGCGAATTATCGTTCGAAATATTAAAAAAAATCCAAGAATTAGTGCTTCAAAAGTTGCTGCTGATTTACAAGCATTATATGGAATAATTGTTAATCCTGAGACTATTAGAAGGGTAATTCGATCTGCTGGATATCACGGTAGAGTAGCCAGGAAAAAATTCTTCGTAAGTGAAAAGAATAGAAAACTCAGACTAGCTTTCGCAAAATCCAACATAAATAAGAATTCTGATTACTGGAATAAAGTTATATTTGCTGATGAGAGTAAATTTAATATATTTGGTTCTGACGGTAGAATCTTGGTGTGGAGAAAACCCAGGGAAGAATTTCGCAAACAGAACTTGGTACCAACAGTAAAACATGGTGGAGGAGGAGTTATGGTATGGGGGTGTATGTCGTCCGCTGGAGTTGGTAATCTTGTTTTTATTGACAGTATAATGGATCAGTACAAGTATATTGATATTTTAAAGCAAAATTTGAAATCTTCAGCACGAAAATTGAACCTTCATAACGATTTTAAATTCTACCAGGACAATGACCCCAAGCACACTGCTCTGAACGTTAGACTCTGGCTGCTATATAACTGTCCTGAAATAATAAAAACACCACCACAATCTCCAGACTTAAATCCCATAGAGAATATTTGGCAAGAATTGGAATCAAGAATTCGCAAACACACCATTTCTTCAAAACAACAACTAAAATCGGTGCTTCAAGAAGAATGGGGTAAAATCACTCCAGAAATCACAAAAAAATTAGTCGAATCCATCCCAAAAAGATTAAATCATGTTTTAAAAGTAAAAGGAAATCCAACAAAATATTAAAACCTTTTAAAAAGTAAAATTTTTGGATAAATATTTGATGGAAAAGTAAGTGTCCCATCACTTATGTGAGCCATTTTTTGTTCCGTTCTGAACAATTGTATTTTTACTAAATTAATATTTTAATATTTTGACAAAATGTATGTTATGTAATAATTGTTACTAACTTTAAATATGAAACACACCCAAAAAATTTTTGCACATGTTTGTTTATTTATTTTATTGCAGTTTCTTTTTATAAAGCACAAGTGTCCCATCACTTTTGTGAGACACTGTATATTTTAGGATCACCGAATTGGAATGAACAGACTATATGAACAGAAATCACTTTAATAGTTTTTATACTTTTGCAAACGTTGCGAATTTTATATTTTTCAAATTCTCGAAAAGTTGAGTTAAAAAATTTAAACAAATAAAAAACTTCTAAGGTGCTCAGTAATTTTCAAAAATAATAATATTTAATATGTTAGTATAAAAATCCCTGTAAATTTTTATACTAATAGAAATAGGTTCGTAGGAAAAAAAAAATTGTTGATTATTCTCGGTAAAGTATGCTCCATAAACTTATCGTTGTAGTTGACCGAAAAAAGGTGCTTCTTATTTTTCCACATTTTTCTGAAACTGTAGTATTTTAATTAGTTTGTAAACTACTGTAAAATTGTGTAATTTTTTGTTTTTGAATGTATATAAACGGAAGAGTGATATAAACAAAAGAAAAAGGAAAATAAATATGTCATAAATAATCTGATGAATACAATGTAAGGAAATTAATATAAAAGTTTCCCAGTTGTTATGGTAGCGACATGTACATTGGAATAAGTCACTCAATAAATTGTATAATTCTGATGTATAATTCTGTTTATAGCATCACTATTATTTTTTTTGCCCCTTTTATCTTTTCTTTTCTGAATAAAAATGGAATCCGTATAATTGAAATTAAATACCTTACAAAATATGGTTAAATTACCACACATAGTTGTTGTCCCTATAATTTTTTTTAACGGAACTATTTTGAGCAAATTTAACATTAAATAGCTCTTTAAATAATTCTTTGATTTCAAAACTGCCTGATTCAGCGTGTTTATCGAACATTTAACTGTAATACTACTGATTTTCATATTTTTATCTGCAATAGTTTTCCTAATATTAGCCGATAAAGTCTTCCAGTCTCAAAAAATTCATTTATAGTCGTTTGTTACTTTTTTTTTTTTTTTTTTTTTTTTTTTTTTAAAGAGAGATACACTCTTATCTACTCCTACTAAAATAAATACATAAAACCACCAGTATCTTGTGTTCTTTTACTTCAGGTTATTGCAATTGAAGAGAAAAATATAGAGGAGAGGAAACAAAATTGGGATGGCCAGGAGAAATGGTACAGAAACTATTATTTATCTTTACACAAGATGGATTGGATTACCTATAAATCCATTTATATATCTTACACATTTTACAGTTGTAAGAATTTAAATATCATATTTGTCGATTATTTATGATAGAAGCACCACGATCATTCAAGGAAACCTTTGTTGTAGGGATGGTTGTGTTGTGAAGGCTGCTGATTTATTTTTGTGACTATATATTTATAGTCATAAAATATAGTTTATGTGTATGTGTTTCATAGCTCTATGTGTATGTGTTTGTTTGTTTGTGCGATGGCTAGCAAAATCTAGCCCACCTAGAAGTCTGAAAATTTAGGTGTGGATAGTCCCAGGTCTGGCCTGGTGCACCTGAGTCTCAGAATTTTAACACATGTTGCTAATTATGAACCATGAAAACTAACAAAAATATTAATTAAAAACTGATCAATAACTCAGCTCTTTTTTGCGAGCCGGCTTTCAGAACTCGCGCATGCCCAGAAACCGATTTACCACAGCGCACGAGAATGAAGAACCATTTACATGAAGAATGCGTTTATTTCGCAATTCTGTTTTAAATTATATCGACTAAAACGTTTGGTTAATAATAATAAAATGAATTTTTGTCAATTGAATAAATCAGTAAATATACCACTTATATACTGCATTATTTTTTATCTGACTCTTACTGATTGATAAAGAAATTACACGAGTCAGTAGAAAATCACATGGCAATTAAATGGCACCACAACACCTGAGTAGTTTACACATCAAGAATGTACGATTATTTGGGTTGTGGAAAAAAATTCTACATTAATCACAGAGCATTTTCTTATTTTTACCCGCATTTTTCTCCTTTCCCTGCTCCCAACTGCCTATTAATCTCTTATTTATTAATTCAGTCAATTAAAAATTGATAAATTTTAGTTGGATTTGAATAACATAAGGAAACATATGTTCTAAGAAGGTATGTTTGTATAATACTTAGAATTTACAATAAAATAAAAATTAAGTTGGTAAATTTCTGATTTAAAGTAGTAGTCTGCTTTGTGGGGGAGAAATAGCAACAAATCTGCAGATAGATAACGAAAACAAAGATGTAGAAATTTAAATGCTCTGTACAGAAGGATAGTTACATTTTTTTAAATTATGCAGTTTCATATATATATATATATATATATGTGTGTGTGTGTGTGTGTGTACACTTTTCAATTGTCTTTTAGAAATATCATAGTCTTGCAATATTCTAAGTAATTTCGTGCTAAAGTTTTTATTATAGTTTTGTGCTACTGAATATCTAAAAAGAATATATTTTATCACGTTTATTTATTAAAATATCACTCCGACGTTGCCATTTTTCTTTTACTCCAATTTCTCATTCAAGAGAAATGAATGTCAACTCGTATTGTATTCCTACTCTGTGTCTTAATGAAATGATTTTTAGCACTTTCCAACCTAGTTGAAAAGTGCTTATGACTTCGGTTTGTCTGGCCGTCTGCCGTCTGCCGTCTGTCCGTGCTCTAACTCCCGTAAATATGCTCGGATTGCTCTGCAATTTTTATATGTTATTGTCGCCATCTATAGTATGTTCCCTATTTCAACGGAAGTGTGTAGCACTTATAGTTATTTTACAGGGACACTCAAAAGAATTCCGTTATATTGCGTTCTATGGGGAAAAATCATTTGCGGTTTATTTAAATAATGTTTCACTAATTTAAACGCATTGAAATTTATATATATCACTAAGGTGCATTAGAAGAAGCTTAATATGGAATAGGGTGTGCATAGCACTTATAGTTACTTTACAGGGACAGTCAAAAGAATTCCGTTACATTACGTCTATGAAGAAAAATCGTCTGCGGTTTATTTAAATAATGTTTCACTATTTTAAACGCACTGAAATTTACATATATCACTAATGTGCATTACAAGAGGCTTACTACAGAATATTGTGTACATAGCAGTCATCGTTCATTTACAGGGACACGCAAAAGAATTCTCTTCTGCCTGTTAACAATAATTCGTGGAAGTGTATTTTAAGTTACTGAACGTGATTTTAAATTTAACTCACTTTTTGTTTATTACGTGGTGTGTATAAATTCTGTAGATCATATACAAGGAAGCACAAAAGTTCGCGAACACATTTCCGTTTATTGACAAACTCCAGATGGAGAATTTTAAACTGTGCTACGCGTTTCCTAACTGAACTAAAATTTAGCATTCTATGTAGTATATATACAAACCTATAGATCCTGTACAGGGCTGAATAAAAGTATTCGGATATTTTTCCGAATATTGTATATGTTGGAAATTCCTGAAATTATAATTTTAAATATGTTATGCGTTTTCCAAATTGTTTACTTAGATGTTATCTTTTAGCTTATTAAACGGTATGATTTGTAAAATTATTTTGGAAGCGTTGGAAAGTGCTACATAATCTATGCTTGACGCATGATTTTTCGTTCTTGTTTTTTTTTTCACTTTGAAAAAAAAAAAATACGGCATTTGTTTTCTAAACAACCACCGCTGTATAATATTTAAATCATTGTTACGTTACTGAACTCTATATTAGGATGTTTTTCGTCGTACTTATCTATTACTAGCCATCTTACAGCTACAATGTGAAAAAAAAAAAAAAAAAGCACGCACACACACATCAGTCATTAGGTGCAATTTGTAAAGCTGCATTTATGACGACGACATAAACGTTTTTGCGTTCACTTTGTTTCAAGGCCCCCACTTAAGAACAACGCTTTCTTTTTCTTCTCTCTCCCACCCCCCGTCCACCCGCTTTGTCTTTATTAATTCATGCGTTTTGTTAGTTTTATTCGCTTACGTGAGGTGTCTGACATTTGAGATTTTTTCTGACATTGTATCACGTACGACCTGGACACATTATTTTAATCGCTTTCGACTGTTCTTATCGGGCGAATAATTGTTTGGATGGTTGGCGTTAAAAACGCGTGGTCCACGAGGCGAACTCCGCCCGTATTTTTCTGTTTCGTGAAAATTAATATTAGTTTCTAAGCTTATTTGGGAAGGATGCAATCCATGAACTGTACCCGGAACGAAGATATCAATTTCTCGGATACTAATACCCGAGAAAAATAAAAGTATGACCGGTAGTTCCTCGTGCTTTTTCAGTTTTTGTGTTTATATCTTTATTTTCAAATCTTTGATATTTTAATAGTAATTTCAAACGCAGATGTTCAAATTTAGATTTCGACCTCCGGTTATACAGAAAATACAGTGTGAAACTGTATTTGCATCATATAGTAAAAATATCCTATTACTACGGAATTGTATGGGATCTAATTTCCGTTTTAGACAGGCTTACTGTTATAATTGACCATAAAATTTATTTCGTTTAAGAAAGGTTCTTTTATATAGAGTTTATGTTTTCACAGGTTTTATTATATGTAATAATTGAAAATTTAATTTCAGTCTTTTAAACTTCAATTAAAAAGAAAACAAGAACGAAAAATCATGCGTCAAGCATAGATTATGTAACACTTTCCAACGCTTCCAAAATAATTTTACAAATCATACCGTTTAATAAGCTGAAAGATAACATCTAACTAAACATTTTGGAAAACGCATAACATATTTTAAAACGTAATTTCAGGAATTTCCAACATATATAATATTCAGAAAAATATCCGAATACTTTTATTCAGCCCTGTACATGATCTATAGATTCGTATATACTACATAGGATGCTAAATTTGAGTTCAGTTAAGAAACGCGTAGCACAGTTTAAAATTCTCCTTCTGGAGTTTCTGTAAATAAACGGAAATGTGTTCGCGAACTTTTGTGCTTTCCTGTATATGATCTACAGAATTTATACACACCACGTTATAAACAAAAAGTGAGTTAAATTTAAAATCGCGTTCAGTAGCTTAAAACGCACTTCCAGGAATTATTGTTAACAGACAGTAGAGAATTCTTTTGTGTGTCCCTGTAAATGAACGATGACTGCTATACACACACTATTCTGTAGTAAGCCTCTTGTAATGCACCTTAGTGATATATATAAATTTCAATGCGTTTAAAATAGAGAAACATTATTTAAATAAACCGTAGACGATATTTCTACATAGACGTAATGTAACGGAATTCTTTTGACTGTCCCTGTAAATTAACTATAAGTGCTATGCAAACCCTATTCCATATTAAGCTTCTTGTAATACACCTTAGTGATATATATCAATTACAATGTGTTTCCAATTGTGTAACATCATTAAAATAAACCGCAAATGATTTTTCCCCATAGACCGTAATGTAACGAAATTCTTTTGAGTGTCCCTGTAAAAAACGTATAAGTGCCACACACTTCAGTTGAAATAGGGAACGTGCTATAGATAACGACAATAACGTATAAAAATTGCAAGGCAATCCGAACATATTTACGGGAGTTAGAGCACGGACAGACGGCAGACGGCCAGACAAACCGAAGTCATAAACACTTTTCAACTAGGTTGGAAAGTGTTAAAAAAAACATTCGTAATAAATATTAACACTTTAAAACCTGATAACTTCAAACTCAATACAAAAACTGTACCAAGTTTGAAGTTTTTCAGGTCTAAAAGTTTCATAAAAATCTTTAGAACACAAGCCTCTCATTTCACCTCCTTAAAAATGAAATTTTTTAAAAAATTGTTTTTAGCTAACATCTAAATCTTAACTAAAAACCTGTATGTTTAATAGTAAATTTCTAAGCTTCATAGTTTTAGAGTAATTGTGATTGTAGAACCCTTTAAAAGTTTTTATCACTTTGCTGATAATTTTCGGCAAGGTGCTAAAGCTTAATGCCCCGAAGTTCGCTACAGATAGCCGAAAAGGGTACATCTGTATTATAAAGAAAAAATGGCAGACACTTAGTTGAAAAAAAGATACGGAATAAGAATATTTCTTCCCGGAAAGCGGGAAAATGTATCGTCCGATCCAGATTCTGTTTACTGCGCTGTTTCGAAAGAAGAAAAAAATGTGATAATATCATAGAATAACTTTAATTTCAAATAATAAGCTGTTGTCAGATATTTCCCCCCAAAATATTTAAAATTTTTAAACCTTTTATCGAAATGGTTCTACAAATATTTAAACAATCTCTCGAAATTCACTTCTTCGCTCTTTCAACCAAGCATAATTAAAAGCGTTGAACTTTTCACAATCGGGAACCACGTCAGATTCACATATTGTAACGGAAATGTTTCGGAACAACATGAATTACAATCATTTAAACAGGCTTGCTTTTTTTTTTTTTTTTTTTTTTTTTTTAAACCAAGAAAAAAAAATCATGCGTCAAGCTTAGGTTATGATTTATGAAACACTTTCCAACACATTTCAGAATACTATAAAAATAAAACTTCACTATTTAATAAGGTGTAAAATGATACCCACATGTAAACAATTTAAAACACATAACACATTTTAAAACACAATTTTAGCAATTACCATTTACAATCGAAAAAGTATCCGAATTCTTTTGTGCAGCTATTTATATGATATCTGTAGATTTATATATGTATACTACATAATAAGCTAAATTTTAGTGCTGTTAGGAAACGTATAGCGCAATTGAAAATTCCCAGTGTCCGAGAACCGGCGTTTATCCCCTACTAATATGAAAAAAAAAATTAAAAACTCATACAGCAGCTGAAAACGCACTTCCAGCAATTATCGCTCATAGACAGTACTGTAATCGAATTATTTTGTGTATCCCTGTAAATGAAAAACGATAGGTGCTATGCATACCATACTCTATAGTACTCATCTCGTAATACATCTCAGTGGTGTATAATAATTCCAATATGTTTGAAATAGTGTAACATCATTAAAATGCATTGTAAACGATTTTTCTCCATATAACAAAATTAAACGGAATTCTTCTGAGTGTCTCTGTAAATGAACTATAAATGCTACTAACTTCATTTTCAATACCTAACATGCCATGGTAAACCTCAATAACCTATATCAATTACATGACAGTCCGAGTATGTTTACGCGAGTTAGAGTACGGACCGACAGACAAACCGAATTCATAAATAAACACTTTTTCACTACGTTGAAAGTATAATACTAAACGTATTATACGAACGATAAATACTATATATACTCCATTTTTCATAGGGTACGTAAACCTCAATAACATATGTTGATTACGTTAAAATCCAAGTATATTTACGAAAACGCGACCAGACGAACCGAAATCGTACTTTTCAACTTTGTTAGAAAGTGTTAAGATTTACTACAAAACGTGGTGTAAATCGTAAATCCCCTTAATAAAAGCGGAACGAATTAGTTTATTTTACGCTACTTTATGAACTTCTGTTGGGAGAAATCCTTGCATACTTATATGAGTGTTTGGGTTAAAGATCTTCACCGTAACACGAAGGTTATTTTTCTTGTTTTTAACCTGAACATTGTCTAAGGTTACTGAAGAAGCAGGTAGGTAGGTCGCGTTTTAAAGATTGAAACGTAGGCGGATGTAGGCAATGTCCTTTGACACCTGAGTTATGACATAAAGAAGAAAGAAAGGTTTTAAAAAACCTATCGTCTTACATAATTTTAGTCGTGAATGCTTGATCTTAATTGCAGGTTTCTTGATGCGTATAGAAGTTTTATTTTCATGAATATTTTTTATGTCTTCTTATGAACTCCTTTGTCCTTTATAATAACAACAATAATGATGATGATGATGATGTTTATTGCTATTGTTGTTAATAATAGTAATATTAGCAATAATATTTTATAAAGATTTTTTTTTTCATAATATATCGCCATTTGAATTGTTAAATAAGTTCGAGAAAAGAATGATCTTGGAAATTTTGTAAACATGAATATTATTAAATATATTTAATAATTTTCTAAATAAGCATACTTAATATTCTTAAGTAAATCTATTTAAGAATTTCATTAACCCTTCAGGACACATATGACTTTTTATTTTTTAATACAACTATTTCCTAGCAGTAGTCTTCACCTTATTTAATTGTAGAAATTATGCGATTAGATAAGGCAAATATTACTATTCTGAAATAGGGGTATTCAAAAATAAAGGCTGTACGTTACGTATACGTGACGTTCATCCTTCAGCGGTTAAATCCCTCGATACATCATTTTTGTTTTTCTATATAGACTACATACATTTATTTGATTTGAGTGTTTGTGTGCAGAATTTATGATAGAAATTATCATTCGTACTATATGTCTTAGTTTGTTTAAAAACATTTTTTAATATTTTATTGCTTGAAGCATAATTCAGTTTCTTGCATAACACAAGTTTGTTTCATTACATTATCCCTTTTATTTCGAGTGACTCATTTTATTTCGTAAATTATTTTATACGAGTAGATGTGAAACATAGTTATACATTACAAAGAAATATCATCCTTGATTTTTTTTTTCTTTTACCAATGATGGAGTTGTAAGTATGTCTCTAATCCTTTTTGTTTTGTTGTATCATTCCGACGAGTTGAAAAGCAATGTAAATTTTCATTTTATTTCCTTTCATCAGACTGCCCGGGTTTTATTATGTATAGTGTATACTATGTTTTTTTTTTTCTTTTTTTACAATTTCCTACGTTTGGTGAGCAAAATAATTGTAGTAGAAGCGGATACATCTTACCGGAAACATCAACTCTTTATGTATCACTTTTTTCTTCTTCTACTTATATGTGTTTGAGGGGGAGGGGTAGTAGTAATCGAGTCGTGTTTCTCCTAAGTAATTTTTTCCTTTTTTAATCTTTTAATAATGGAGGTAACTCATTTCGAATGCTGTGTGGAAAAGTATATTTTCTAGTCCCCCCCCCCCCCCTATAAGTTTTATTAGAATATGGCTTGGCTTCGGCGTTTGCGTTGGAACTTTTCATAAAATTGCAGCGATTTACTCAAAGTTTTCATTTGTTCTCGCAGTAACTAGAACAAAAATATTCACTGGAACACACTATGTCAATTATGAGATTAATGAATGGAGATTAAAAATGGATTTTTTGCATAAATTTTACAGCGCTATATGAAAAGTGTGAACATTTCCATTGCAGGATTGTTAATGTGTTATCGCCTTTAATCAGTTATTTCTTGAATAACGCATTATTAATAATGAAGCATATTCACAAAGTCGTTGGATGTTTTGGCTATGCTTTGGATTTCGGATTTAAGTCTTGGTAATGTATGGTGATCTGAAAAAGAAGATGTATTTTTTCACTAACTATTTATTGTGTTATATATATATTGGTATTCCTTTTCCTTAGTATATGTTTAGAGAATAAGAGAAACACTAAGAGCTATTTAATTTGTTAATATTATTTGAATTTTAACCTTTAGCTCTTAGGGGGGGTTCAGAGTCTGCTTACTTTCTCTGACAAGGGGGAGGGGGGGTCACGACAGTTCTTACATAAGCATTAAACAATGAATTTGGTGGTTTAAACAATGGTTTGTTTAATGCAATAAACAACAATATATTAAAACCATTTTGTATTTTTTGATATCACAATCCCTATATGCCTATTTATATAAATTTGTATGATTAATAATGTAATTTATTGGTAACTTTTTATCTGTCAAGAAGTCTTGATGTATAAACTGTCATAAAATCTTACGTAAGCAAGGGGGGGGGGGTCTAGCATTTGCTTATATTTTCTTACAAGGGGGGGGGGAGGGGTTACAAAATGACTAAAAATATGCTTACGTAATACTTGAACGGCCCTTTAGGTTGAGACTTTAAATATTTCAATGTATTGTTTACAGCATCCAACCTTTGTACTGTAACTGTCGCATTATTTTTATCTTTAGAATGCATTTAAGAAATTTTCTATCGTAATTTTCGCTGTTTTTATTTTTTTTTTTTTAATTTAAAAACATAATTATTTTCTAAATATAAAAAGTTTTTTTTTTAATTATTATTATAAATAAAGGATTTTATGTATCCTTAGTGTTTAAACCTTTGACAATAGTTTCTCTCTCCCCCTCCCTCCCTTAATTTACCGAGTACCAGACAAAAATTGTTTTGATGATATTGATCATTTTTCTAGCAAATTAGGGTCTGCTTAAATTTTAGTTTAAAACTTGTTGCTTAACATTTTTGTAGTACTAGTAGCTAAAGTGGCCCATCAGAAGTTCATAAGGAAGCTCATAAAATGTGACTATGCGTTCCATCATTCTACTGCACATTGACATCAGCCAATGTGCAGTAGAATGATGGACTGCGCATAAGTATATTTATTTTCTGTGTGTTTTGGCTTCATCCGACATGATCCCTTCACGGATTATGGGGGAAATATCTATTCAAGGTCGAGGTCGAGACACCTTGTAAAGGGAAAGTTCGTGGGTTGTGTGACTCCTCTTCCATGGTCGCGACGCCTTTTTTACAAGGTTCACATTGCAATAATAAGTTGTATCTTTAAAGCATGAACCTAGATACTCTTCTAGGTTCATGCTTTAAAGAAAGCTTTTATTCGAAATGAGCCTGTATTCTTTTTCGATTTCCAAACTGGAGACCCACCTTCTCATTAAGTTCAAAATATTTGTTAATAGCACCTTTCATATTGAATTAACAATGATTTAAAGAACTTTAAATGTATTATTTCATCAGTTTCATATCTTTTTATTGGCGTTATGGGTGTCTTGTTGGACATCATTCTGTACTTGTACTTCGTCAATAAGTTCGTTGGTACCTATAAGTAAAATAAGAAACTATTGTTTTTAATGACATCAATGCTTACCATCAACTTTAAAACCATAGTGAGATTCATATTTAGACCTTCGTCAAATAATTGATTTAAAAAAAAAAAAAAAAAAAAAAAAACCTTCAACTATAGCATTTACAGCAAAATAAATAATGTATATTTATAGTACTATATATATTCCCTCCTTGTACAATATAATCTTGATTAATCTAGGTCAAGAATAAAACAAGTACAAAATAATAACTAGTCGTTGGGGGTCACCGTAATACTTACCCATCATGGATATGCATAATATAAAATATGAAAATAAAACATGTGTAAACTCGAATAAAATCGTGACTTGATGACGTCATAAATATATATAATGATAAATAGTATAATGATGACGTCATATATGGTGTATATACAGATCTATATACAGGGATGCACAAAAGAATTAAGAGTACCTTTTCGGCTATAGAGTGTAATTGTTGAAATTTGGTTTCACCTTTTTAAAAGCTGACGTTCCATTGCAGTATTCTGAAAGTGTTAGAAACTGTTTCATAATCTATGCTTGTCGCATGATTTTTTCTCTTGTTAATTTATTTGCTAAAATTTCTAATGAGATCAATTAAAACAGATTATACTTGTTCCGAACAGATCAAGGTTTGCAATTAATTTGGATAAAAATACTGATGTGTTTATACTGTTGGATAAAACAATTAGCACAATTTTTATTGTGTTGTGCAGTTGACTAGCAGTCTATCTGTTTTTTGCACAATAGAATAATAATAATAATAATAATAATAATAATAATAATAATAAAACTTATCACCCTAAACAAAAACTTATCACCCCTAAACATAGAAAGACGCAACGCTTCCATCGATAAATATAACGTTTTGTTAAAAGTATATATTGGCAATAGAAGTCTGCACTGGCCGAAATTTCTAGACCTATTTTTAAGCAGAGACTGTCATCATTACTATTCTGAGAGAAGATTTGAAATGAGTTTAGTAGTTCCAAAGTAATTGTTTTTACAACGTTTCTCACTCATTTTACCCTTTTAAATTTTGAAATTTTAGAAACTGTTCTGAGCGAACATGCACGTCTTAAAAGTAACTATCATGTCCAATTTCACGTTTCTAGCGCTAACATTTCAAAATAAATAAATAAATAAAAATAAATAAATTAAAAAATCGTAATTTCATTTTTAGAACATTTTCAGTTCATTTTACACTTTTAAAATTCTATGTGTTTAGACCCGCTTTTCGCGATCTCAAAGATAATAATCATCACGTAAAATTTCATTTTTCTATCCTCAACAACATATCTAAAGAAATCGTACTTTTAGAACGTTTGTTGCTCTTTAACATTCCCCCCCCCCCCCCCCCCCCCACGCTCGCGGCCAGTTGCCCAGAAATTAAAAAAAAATCCAGTATTAAGAGATCGTCACCAGTATTATCCTTATAGAATTTTTAAATCGGTTCAGTGGTTCCAATTTAATGGTTATTTTAGAACATTTTCCGCTCATTTCACCCTTTTAAATTTTGATTTTTTTTTCCCTTTAAGAAACTGTTCTTGTGCGAGCATTTACATCTTAAAAGTAAGAGCCATGTCAAATTAAAGTTTCTAATCCTAACAATTCCAAATAAATTGTAATTTATAATGTTTTCCGCTCATTCCATCCTGTTAAATTTCGATTTTTGTAGAAACCGTTCTCGGCGAGCATTTACATCTTTAAAGTAACCGCAATGCCAAATTTCTCGATTCTATCCCCAACAGTATCAGAGAAATCGTAATTGAATTTTCTAGAACGTTTTTTGTTCCTGCACCCCCTGGGGGTTAGTGGTACCGACATAAAATATAGCCTATGTTGGAGCCATAGACCTTCTAATATATCCTTCTATTTTTGCTCTGAGGTTGGAGCAGAAAATTTCTCCATCATTTTGCCACCGTTATGTTTTAAATCGGCTCGGTAGTTCCAGAGATTATCCCCTACAAACAAGGGTTTGTTCTTTATAATATTAGTATAGATATGTGAATGGAGCACATGAAATAACTATACATCAAGAATTATTGTTTTGTCGTCCTTTGGGCACACAACAGTTGAAGACATTTGGTTTATCCTAAAATTGATGACATAAGGGTTTACAATGTATTTGTAGGATTTGGAAGTCTCTACTGATGGTGGTAGCAATGATGAGTGAGAATTGTTAATGACAAGTTGATGCCAATGAATGTATGTTTTTCTAACACTTCTTTATTCATTCATTGCTACATCCATCCCCCCCCCCCCTTCCCGAAAAAAAAAAATAGACAGGCCATTGCTATAAAATAATTTGAAGGCATCTTTAGATAAAATTAATGAACGGAATGACACCAAATTTTATAGTTACATTTTGGAAGGCATTTAGTACAAAAGTTGCTAATATGGAGAATTTTGACCCTTTCTCAGTCGAAAAAGTCACACATTTCCATTAATCTCCAGTAAAAGGGATTACGCAAGTTCTGTTCTGCGTTCGTGACAGCAAATCCAACAATTTTCCCTGAAAAGTCATTGCGAACATTCAGTAGACTTGTTTAAATGACTCAGGAATAATCTTCGCCGTAGAAAAGTACAGAAAAATTTTGCTTGATGTCTGATATAATTTTTTATTTAGCTGAATTAGTCTCGTATAATTAATTGAAAGTAACTTTTCCAACGATTTAATTCTAAAAATTACAACTGGTTTTAAAATGTATGGAAACAAGTTTTCTTTTGATGTTTCAAAAAGAAATTGGAATCATAAATTACTTAATTGATATGGTTAACATCATTCAAGCGACAAAGACTGTAAACTTGAATTTTCTCCAATAATCATTTTATAAATTTTTACTTGGATTTAGGGCAGAATTTCCAACAGCTTCAAAATCAGCCTTAAACATACTTCTACCATTTTATACTAAGCACTTAAACAATGAGCATATTCACCTTTAAAGTTTATAAAATAAAAAAATAAATTGGCAACACTGCTAAATGTCTAATAAGCTCTATATCTTGTGATATCAAATATTCGTCCCAAATTTAATTATTTTTGTATAAACTTAAAACTATTACATCTATCTCATTAGAATGAATATTTGTCCTTTTCTTTAAAGAATTCTAAAATTACATTAGTATGTATTCCAAAGAATTACTGTAAAAAAAAAAAAATTTTTGCTTTATTATCAGCAAATGTTTACACTCTTGATCTCGAAAATATTTACTTGTGCAAAAGGGGTTGCAAGTGAAAAAAAAAGTTTGAGAAGCCCTGCTTTAGCCGAATATTTGGTGTTCGTTGATATATTTTCGAAATAAATTGCAAAAAATAAATTAATTAATGCTTTAGAATATAGTATTTTCTAACTCTTCCTCAAATTTAAGTTGCATAATATCTGTAAATGTATGTAATGATTTTATATAAATAAATAAATAAAAATCTTGCTGACATGAAGGTGTTAAAAATAGTGCATAAAACTGTTAAAATTTTCTAAATAATAATAAAAAAAAAAATCAATTTTAGTTAGTTTTTAAATTTGAAAGAAAAAAAAATGTGTATTTGGCTTTAAAAGTGGCTAAATATTCGGTATTCGGCCAAATCACTTTCATTATATCCCTAGTTAAATTATGCGCTCTTTAAGAATCAAGCTATTTGTTTTAGTAAGTTATTTATTCTGTTATAATTATTTGTATTGTTGGAAAATAAACTGGAGGCGTTGAAGGCTGTATGAATGCGTTGAACTATGGCATGATGACTCCCACTTTTCTGACAAACAAAAAGATTCCTCACGTGTTTACTTGTCATTCAAGTCACCGTTTTTATTTCGTTTTCTATTTCTCCTCAAGTTGTCTCTTTCCTTTTCTTTCTGAGTAAACATTTTGATACATTCTGAATGTAACAATAGATTTACGTTCAGTTAAAATGTCCTAATGATTTTAACACTATATTGAGCATCTGTGAAGTTTTTTCTTGCATATACGAGCGCACTTGTTTCAGAAACATTCTAGTTTAATGATTGATTTATTTCTGTAAATTTTGATGTTATATATACAGGACGATCCAATTAAAGGAATGATTCACCATTACTTGCCAATCGCGAAATTCCATGTTAACCTATGGGGAAATTTAAATGGGTGATTACTCATGACCCAATGTAATTACCGAAATACAATTTTCACCATTTAAAAGTAGACGTTCGATGCTAATGTATTGCATTTTTAAAAATTGTTTTCTTATATTTTAACATCTTTAAGGCTAGTGTCGCGTATATAGGGGAGAGTGGGGGCTAATGGGACAATTTTAAAGTTTTAATTATTTAAAAATGAAAATAAATTTCTGATTTTTTTTATGCATAGAAAGATAAGTATATTGGCTTTATAAAAAAAAAATAATTAGAAGATATAGCATTTGTTGGTTTTTAAATATAATGACTTTTATACACTATTAGTTCGCAACTTTGGGATTTCCATTTAGGTGTAGCGTAATGTTTTCTTAAAAATATTATTTTCAATAAAATTTGGTCACTGTCCCATTAGCTCCCACTCCACTCTCCCCCATACGTGATGTATAAGGTGCGGGTAATCCTTAATTTTTCCTACCACTATTTTCCAACAATAATTTTTACTTTATTTAAATGCAGAATTTCTGCGATTAAGTTACAAAGAGATTGTCATTTGGAAATACTGGTTCTAAAGATAAAAAATTGTGTACGGACGCCCGTCGTGATGTATGCCCGTCGGTGTTAAATATTTTTAAGAAGACGATAAATTTTGAAAAACCTGTACAATCAAACATTTAACCTGTAAATGTTTGTACTCTGCACATAAACTGTTGGTGCTAGAAAATTGAAAAACAGTAACATAAACGTCGTACGGATATTTTTTATTATTTATTACCTGTTGGCTCTTAATTTTTACAAAATGTAATTGAAGTTTGCATAAACAGCATATAAATTATAAATTCATTAAGTATGTAAATATTATTTCTTTGTTTCTTTCTTCCTGTTAATTGTTGATATGAATCAAATTAAGAAAATGCAGAACATATATATTTTTTTCTTTTCTTTGTAGATTTCGGTCGATCGTATTACAACAGGAATGACTAGATAAATAAACTGCCTGCTGATGGCTCCTCCTAATGTTAAAATCAAACATATTACCAGGTGAGTATTACCCTTATACTAGATCTGTTAACTTATTTACACAGTCGAGTATAATAATTATAAGTATTGTGCACATCTAGCATATTAATCCATTCGCTTCCAAATGAAATAACTCTACTGGACATAGATCCACTATATATATATATATATATATATATATATATATATATATATATATACCGCTAACCAGGCCCCTACCTGCCCGGCATGAATGCCTAGCTTAACGGGTTAGTACCTGGGTGCGGGGCGGAAATCGCCTGATCACAGCATGGCTGTGATCCACCTGACTATTGATTTGTTCACATCGCTGCTGTGCTTGCTCTCTTGTGATTTGCTACCGTTATCTTTGTTTGCCGGTTCAAGGTTTCTGTTTAACTTTGTTGAATTGACAGATTTAATAGGTCTCGTAATTTAGAACCTTGATCAGGTGACGAGACCCTCACCTGACTAGGCACCCCCAGAGGTATTATTCACAGGTAACTTGGAGGGCTTTGCACCCACGACGGATTTTACATGCACCAGGTGCCATTAGCGTACATAGATTTACATATTTACCATGTCTGTTGGCTTGTCACGTTCATGGTGGGTTGTCGCTGTAGTGACATAGATCCACTAGTGGACACACTGGGAGGGATGGGGTTAAATTCCACTTGGCTGGAAAGCGCATGATATCACTAAAACGCATTTCAAACCACTTACAATCATTGATGATAAACTGCGTCCCAAAAGGTTATAGACAACCATTTTTTTGGATTTAAGAGCTAACTAAACAAGTAAGAAAGACGAAACAAATTATGCAAATATACAATGATGAAATAAAAATAATATACTTAAACTATTTTTAACAGTCATAGATTTAATATAAAAAAAAATGCTGTCCCAAAAATATATAGGCAACCAGTGTTAAAAGCGGATTTAAGTACTAATATCCAAAATTTGCATATTCCAAGGTCATGTACTTGTGACGCAATAGGTTTCTGAGATAAAAGCTAATCTGTCTTGAAATCTTGAAACAATCCGACTGATTGCAAAGACGCCTTGCAAAATCCCTGCTGGCTCCTCCTACAGGCACACGTATATTTCGAAGTGGGCTGTCTTAACTGCCGCATCGTGGCAAAAACAAGGTCTTTCGTCTGCAATTCCCAATAAATAGGCGCCCCACGGTCTGCGTCTTCGAAATCTACCTGTGCTGGTAGGCCGAGCCGTCAGGGATTTTTATTTTTTCTTTTAAATTGACATTTTGTGTTTTATCCCTTAATTTATGGGCACCGATGTATTTACTAAAGTTTGATTTCAGAAACAGATAGACAAATCGAAGTCATAATTATGTTAGAAAGTGTTAATGAAAGTTAAAAGACTTCATTGTGACAAGCATAATGGCACATACGTGTTTCTAGAATAAAAAGGCTCATTGAAATTTCCGGAAAGAAAATCGAAAAAGTAATCAACGGCGGAAATAGAGATTGATCTCTGCTATCCAAAAAAAAAAAAAAAAAAAGTTTAAAAATATGGAAATGCAAACAACGAGATATTAGAAAAATAATGCCCCATAGTATTATTAGCATTAGCGAGCTGTTGTTTTCAAGTGCGTGAAGAGGATCCTGACTATGATCGGTAATTGCTAGAAGTGCTTTTTCCGCTGTGATATGCAATTTTATATAATTTTTAGCGTATTAAGTGTTATTTACAAATGCTGTAGGTTATATACAGGGCTGCATGAAAGATTTCGAATTTGGGCAGCAGTTGCTGAAAATGGATTTTTACTCAGTTATGTATTTTTCAATTGCTTATTTAGATATCTCATTTCATCGTATGGAGAAATTAAATTTCTTAATAATATTCTGTTAGTGTTGGAAAGTGTTTCATAATCTATTCCGGATTCATGAATTTTCGTTTTTGTTTTTATTTGGCATCGCAAGAAAGTTTTTAGCCTTGTATTTTCTGATTTAAAATGCTGATTAAAATAATTCAGCTGACATTAACATTCAAATTTTCAATTCTATTTTAATACTATAGTCGTAGACGATACCATATGGCGAATAAAAGTATTATATACATTAAGAACCAACGTTAAAAATAGAATCATTTGTGCCGAGGCAGAAACTTAAATTTTACCCTTCTTCTAGAACACAGTGATATTTAATAGGGTTTTGGTTTGAGATTTTTGAAATCAGCACTCCTGGCACCTGCCCTGTTGCTAACTGATTCGCTGTTAAGAACGTTCAATAGAGTGAAATAGTACCTGAAAAGTAGTGGGTTTTTTTCTTCTTCTTTTCTCCTCACTGTCTAGAAAAAAAAATTAGCTCACAATTTTTTAGACTATATTTATGCATTTTTTTTTCTTCTTTGTTACGAACAAATGTATAGAAAGGGCGAATATATCTAATGAAGCGTAACTTTTCACCGGAAAAAAAGTCGTGTGACCTGCATAGCGAACCAGAAACATTTCTTTTCTGTGATCATTCAGCTGTGAAGTCTCCCCTTTTTTACCCTATTAATGTGATTTGTTACACAGGAACATAGTTTGTTTCTTTGATCTTGTAAAATTAATTACTGCATAATGTTGACATCTATTAACTAACTCTACATTGCATGGTGTAGCCATCTGATAACGTATTTCGTGTATTTTGGATTACAAAAATAACCTGCCATACTAGCAAGTGAAAATACCTCTTGGGATAATTTATGCTTTAGAGTAACTTTCAGCGAAAAAAGTGGAAAAAACCCTTATGAAAATGCGTTATTTCTTTTAAATATAGTAAAATGGAGAAGGGCCGAGATTCTGATCTTGATCGAAATTCTTTACTTAAATTTTGTGTGTGTGTGTGTGGGGGGGGATATATATATATATATATATATATATATATATATATATATATATACACAGAGTGACTTTTAATTAACCTACAACTTTAAACTAAAATAACTTCTCAGAGCCTCACTAGATGACGGCATGAATGCGTGCAGTGAGAGAGGGCATAAAAGGAATTTGTTTAGTGGTAGTTCAAAGTAATTTTGAAAATATCTCCCAAAGCGTCATATTCAACAGAAAATCGTATTTTTATTGTTAAAAATTGGTATTTATATGGTGAAAATGCAACACTATTTCTACTGAAATGGTCTTCAACATTCAGAAACCGACCTAAACCTTCTGGAGCAGTGATAAGAGATCTGATCAGAAAATTGGCCACCTTATTCACCAGATATGAATCCATACGATTTCTATGTTTGGGGGTCATATGAAAGATTTGGTTTACAAGAAGAAGCCGACAGACCTTATCAGCCTCAAAAGTTCCATAACTGACTCATTTTCAAGCATAAAAAAATAAACGCTCGATTTTGTTACTGACAACTTTATAACTAAGTTGCGCTATTGTATCATTTCTGAAGGCTCTCACTTTGAATACCTTATACATTAAATACCTTTTCCACGTTTTTTTTTTTTTCTTTCCCAATAAATAAATATTTGTAGTGCTACCTGCAACGACTCAAGAGTTATTTCAGTTAAAAGTTGTAGGTTAATTAAAAGTCACCCTGTATATATTTATTTATTACAGGGTGCACTTATGTTTTTGTATTAACTTTGCTCTACATAATTTAGGAGGTTTAAAAATTAGTTTCAGCGCCAAACTAATTGTCATCATTTGGCTGCATTTTTTATACAATACAGAACTTCAATATACTAAACTTTTCGATGATATGCAAATAAACAATATAGGAAACATATAACACATTTAAAAGTCCAGTTTTAGCAATTACCTCCATTAGTCAAAAATGTAGTAGAATTATTCCTTTGACAAAATCTGAAAGTAACGAAGTAGCGACTACATTTGAAAAGTTGTTTGTAGTCGCATCTTTCTAAAAGAAGTAGTTGTTAGTTGTAGTTAACTACACTTTCCATAAAGTATACTTGTAGCTATGTTCACTACAAAAATAAAATAGTTTTTCCGACTACTGCACCAGCATACCCATATCATATGCAGCATGCAACTATGACTATCTCCATGAATTTTAATAATTATAGTAAAACAAAAATCATATATATTATTTCTGTTGTCAACATCCCATTTTCTATGCATTTACAAACCACACAACAATGAATGAGGTATCTTACGATAGGTTTTTGAACTGGTTTCTGATATAGTATACTCACATTTCGTTAAAACATGGTTTTAATTAAAAATTGCAGTTAATTAAAAATTAAATCAGCATTTTTTCATAAATGAAATGAAAGGTGTTTCTCAAATCATTGTTGCCACAAATTTAAAATACCGCATTATATCGTGCTCAACAATGATTATATGTATAAAAAAAATAAATAGTATAAAAAATATAAAGTGGGACGTCTCTGCACGGGCTTATTTTATATTTATGATTAAAAAGCAAAATTGAAATACAAAATGTTTAGAAGAAAAAGACACCATCGATCGATCGAAGCAGTGGTATTTCACGTGTAGCCTAAAGGTACGCTTTGTTATATATATCGTATTTTACTCGAGTATTTTTCGCTCTTTTTCTTAGTGACAAAGCAAGAAATATCTTTAAAAGGAATATATTTTAATGAATAAATAATAGATATTAAATAAAGTGTTTATTACAATTGCAACAGTTTTGTGGTGGACTTTACAAAGAGCGAAAATCTCCCGTTTCGTTTTCTGAAATTTTCGAAATAATAAAAGAAAGTCTTATCTTTTTTTTATTTGTATTCTGTCACTTAGTTTTAATATACAAAATACTAATGGCTTTAATACATAGAATACTATTAAAATTCAAAAAGGCTTTCATGTTTTGTGTAACTAAATCTATATTTTTTTAAGTAATGACCTCTTCTTCTAATGACTGATATTGCACAATTGTTAAAAATTACTAAGGGTTCTTATAACTTTATTTAATGCTTTGCTTATTGCATATTACTTACTAGGGATGCACCGAATAGTGATTTTGGCCGAATACCGAATATTCTGCTAATCGAACACTATACTAGCTGACCCGCCTGGCGTTGCCTGGGCAGACTGTCATTGAAAAATATGACAGTGGTTTGGACTTCATTAAAAAAAAAGACTGAATAATATTTATTTATACTAAAAACTTGAAAAAAAAAAAGAGCTAAAATTTCAAAAGTGTAACAGTTACGTTTGAAAAATTAAACGGTCAAGGAAAATTATTACACTTACTTTTCCCTTTTTACTAAAAATCCCCTTTTAAAAATCATTGCTTCGTTTGTATTTTAAATTTTATATTGCTAATTGTATTTTTTAAATTATAAATATTAAATGTTTACAAAAATCAATATTTCAAATGAAAATGTATAAAAATATATCTATTTAATTGTTAATGTTGAAAAATTATAATTACAATTTATTTGTACTATATCAAGAAATCATTGCTTGTTTCGCTTTTATTCCTGTAGATGGCAGCACTAAAGAGTTAAATGTAAAAAATCCTGGTCTAAATCTTGCCAAAGGACTTACACAATAACCAATGAATTGTGTTTCGTTCGGGCGATGCCATTAAATAATTAACAAATAATCGCGATTTCTGTGCCACGTACGATAGCGTAATATATATAATATAGATTTCAGGGCTTAAAATTTTTAAAAAGTTAAATTTTAAAATAATTTTGCTTTATATTTAACACAAAGACAGTTTTGATGAACAAAACCTTTTTCACAATTAAACTTAAAAAAAAAAAAAAAAAATGTGTTGAATTATATTTAAGAAGGATATACAACTTTTTTAATTAATAAAAAATTAACTCCGGCTTCTTCTATGAACTAAAATAAATGAATAAAGTTTTCTTATATTCTAAAACAAATATTTTAAAATCAAAAAAGAATTTTTGAAAGAATATTTTACAGTCATATAGTGTTTATTTGTTAGAAAGCTAGTAAAAATAAATAAATAAATAAATAAATAATTTCAAATGGGTGGCAACGTAGCAAGAAAGTTTTTGAATGCGCCAGAGTGTCTGCTCTAAAGTGAACAATTATTTTCAGAGGTTAGAAAATTACGGCGTGTTCCAAAAATTTTAGAACAAACTTTCAAGAGAGATAATGCGGTTAAGCCAAACATTTTCTGTACAAGAAACCAGCATTGCAATCAGTGCCGTAGCGAAAGAAAATTTTTGGGGGGGCAAAAGGCAAGATTGGCCGACTCAAAAATGTTTCAAATCCGAGTAATGTAAAATAGTCAATCTGTCGCATTATTTCTTAATTAATAGTTTTTGCAATTAATTTTAACTGATTAATTATAATTGATAATTAAAAATAAAATATATGATTTTGTATTCCTAAAATGTTTCTTATAGATATAACTCAGTAATTATTTAAAAGATTTACCAAGAACTTTACTGGAGAAAAAGGAAGAAAATATGTATTGATAAGAGAAAATCGTACAGTTATATTTGTGAAAAACACATGTGTTTAGAATGATAGAGAGAAGTGAACCTGTATGTTATGCTGTCGCGAGGATAGTAACACACTCTTAGTCTTTTTTAGTTTGTATCGGTAAACATCTAATCAAAAGAGCCGAGTTTAAAAAAATTTCAGTAGAGGCACAGACGTTTCGGCGCCGACAGGACAAATCCGTCTCCTCCCTTTCTTAGTCCAGTAGAAATAGCGCAAAAAAGGGTATTGCCTTGCAAAAATTTGGGTAACTCTGATTTTTGGATTTGTTGCATTGGTTGACCCTCTAATAAAAAAAAAAAAAAAGTTTTCGACCTTCTAGACCTTGTGCGTTTTTTACAATATCGAAAAAAGCAATATTTTTCGGCACTTTTTTCGATTTTTATTAAATAACTCGATTTCAGTGTGTTGTACAGAAAAAGCACTTTCACCATTTTGTAGAAGATAAAATTCTCTACAACATTCACTATTCATGTTTGTAAATTGTCCAAATAGGGGGTGAAATACGGAGCCAGGAAAATAGGGTAAAATTTGCAAAAAGTGCAAAAATCCACAAATGACGTTAGTTTTTGCTTAATAACCAACTTTTAATGCGTTTTAGAGACAAAAGTGTCATAATAAAGTTTGTAAAGCATGAAGTAGTCTATAAGTTTCATTTATTAGATCATTAAATATCTATAATACTCTAAAAATCAGAACACACGATTTATGGTTAAAACAGGAAAATACCACCTGACAAGTCACTAATTTAAAAACGAGCTTTTATTTTTGATATTGATTAAACGATGCAATTAATTAATTATAGCATGTACAATAAAAGGTAACTGTTGAATAGTTGAGGGGGTGGGGGGGGGGGAGCGAAGTTAACCAAAAAACCTAGTCGGTAGATATAAGCGCGGCAAAGAGATTGAGCCAAGAATTCAAAGTCGAAAGTAAAATTAATAGCTGGGAATAATGTAAAAGAATACTTGAAAGATAAATAAGACATAATTTAGAAATTTTAAAAGGGAAAAGGAGTATCTAAGGCAAAAACTAAGGGAGGTGGGAGCAAAAGGAGCAAGTGGCCCGGGTGCTAGAATTGAAAGAGAAGAGGGCACACAATGAAGATTTGGTTTGTTGTGTTTATATTAATTTGACCCACATATTTTTGTTAGTTCGTCAATGGTAAATGTATCTCAGGTTGCAAATGTTAGTCCAAATAGAAAGAATACCAAAAATTATACTTGATAAGACAGAAACCTGTATAAAGAGGAATTGTTTTCTGGTGTTTTGAATTCAATTTTAAATTTTAAAATAAAGAAAATATCAGAAACTTATCCTGAACATAATCAAAAAAGTATAAATGTGCAGAAAGAGCTCGTCGCTTGAAGATTCATACTTCTGCTGAGGTGTTAAGTTCAATGAGACCATGTTTCCACAGATGCCACAAGAAAAATTGTTGGGGAATGAAAAAAACAAAAAACTTTTCATTTCTATGCTTCGAAATGAATTTGAAAAAGCACAAATGATCACTAAGCAGGCCACTGAAGATGCAGATGTGCTAACAGAGAACACAGCTATATCCTTAGCCCGTGATTACGATGCTGTCATTGTCAATGGTGTAGACATTGACCTTCTTGTTCTTGTTGCTTCTCTAGTTCCAGACAATGTTTATTTCCGAAGGACCGGGAGAGGGAAACTGCCTGATGTTATCTACTCCAACAAGTGTTTCAAGTTTAAGGAAGCTGCACAAAATATTCTTTTAATTCATGCAGTAAGTGGTTGCGAGACCACTTCTGCGCTCTACAACCATGGGAAAATGAAATATTGCAGAATTCTTCAGAACCCATCCCTGAACCAAAAAGTTCAAATCTTTAAAGATTCAAATGGAGTGAGGCACAAACTTGTTGAAGCCACAGAAGCTGTACTTCTTGCCCTGTATGGAGGTGATCCCAGCCAAAACTTGAATGTATTGCGGTATGTCAGCTTCGCTAGAGCAGCTAACAATTTTAAATCTCATCAAAAAGTCACCTGTAAAAAATGCAGCCAAGTCTCGTAACTCATTTACCGTAAAAAGTACTGAGATCGTATAAAGCCAAGTTTAACTATCTTATTAACTCTGAAATTTTCATTCACAAATCACTCCTAGTCTCTACATCTTTAGTTAATTATTATTTTGTGACTTGGCAATTACGTAGCACGAGAATGTGATGTATATAGTTAGTCTTAATCAAATAATACTATAACATATTAAAGTGTAATAACTTCCCTGTGCGTATATAATTTGCCTTAATTAAATTATCCCATCCCATCCCATAACATAGTAAGTTGTAATAACTTCCCTGTGCTGCGTAATTGCCAAGTCACAAAATAATAATTAACTAAAGATGTAGAGACTAGGAGTGATTTGTGAATGAAAATTTCAGAGTTAATAAGATAGTTAAACTTAGCTTTATACGATCTCAGTACTTTTTACGGTAAATGAGTTACGAGACTTGGCTGCATTTTTTACAGGTGACTTTTTGATGAGATTTCACTTCTTTTTGTAAGTAATCCTCCTTTTCTTGATTTTGGGTTCTTTTTGGAGATCATCCACTGATTTTCGCTAAGCCCACACTCTGTCTCTATTATTTACAGGTATCAAAAATTTGAAGCTTTAGTTTCGTTTGCAAAGTACTGTAGATAAAAAGAGATTTCAGTTTCCTAGGCAAGCACTAAGTTATGGGAGAGGGGAGTGTCAAAAGTACTCTCAATTGCTTCCAGGATAGGTGCTATCCATCTGAGATATTACTCGCGGCCCTAGATACTTGATACATAAAAGAACTGATACATAAAAGAACTTTTTAGTATAAAAAGAAAGCCAAAATTAAAATTTCCGGAAATTTCCAATAAATCAAACTATATTCCTTTTTCTTCGATGTTTTTTTTTTTTCGTTTTGTTTAGTCTTTTTTTTATTATTAACGGATTTTTTTAATTTTTCCTTACTTTGTGTACTAAACCCTGCCTTTCTGCCAAATGTCAAGCTTCTAGGACTACAAAATCGAATTATTTTCAAATTTTCGACTTTTTATAAATTTATTGATTTTTCGATTTTAATTCTAAGTTACCTGATTGTCATGCCAATATAGTAATTATTTGATCCGTCTTCTTAGGATCATTTAGGTTCAATTTAGAGATAAATCAAGGGAATCTTAGAGTCACCATGATTTTATTTAGAAAGGACTATCAAGCCATAACCAGCCACTAATGTCGGGAAGGTAGGGGCAGCTGTGAAAATGTTTGTGGGGCTAACATCATTTAACAATCCATATTTCATATATGAAGTAAATAGAGTACAACCTGTGAAAGAAAACAAACCTGTCTATAAAGAAATCGCCTATGTCGTAGCTAGTCTATAGCGGAACTTTTCTATAACGAAATTCGTAAACGAAAGAAAAGAAAACCATAATCCGGGGGAAATAACATAAAACAATTAGGGGCGTTGTACTAGCTAATAGGACAATTATCTTAAAACTAATGTTTCTAGCAGTACAAAATCAAATTGTTTTCGAATTTTCGATTTCTTAAAGATATTTCGATTTTTCGATTTTATTTTCGAATTTAACGAATATTTTAATTGTTCCTTTTATTGAATAGTAAATACTACCTTTACACCAAGTTTTAAGTTTCTAAGACAACAAGATAAAATTATTTTCAATTTTTGATTTTTTCGAATTTTTTTATAATTTTCTGGATTTTTTAATTTTTTCTTATTTTGTATCCTTTATTACAAATTTCAAGTTTCTAGCGCTACAAAATCGAATTTCCGATCTTTTTCGAGTTTTTTATTCTATTTTCGAATTTATTGTGTTTTATTTATTTTTTTTTCTGTATCCTAAACAATAAGTTTACGCCGAATTTTAAGTTCTAAAGCTACAAAATCAAAATTTTTTTAATTTTTCGAATTTTCGAAATTTTTTTTCGAATTTTACAGATTTTTTATTTATTTCTTTTTTTGTATCCTAAATACTATCTTTATTCCAAATTTTATTGTTTCTAGCTTTAAAAATCGAATTATTTTCAATTTTTCGTTTTTATTTCGATTTTTTTATTTTATTTTCAATTTTTGTTGTGTTTTTAATTTTTTCTTTTTCTGAATCCTAAACACTACCTGTACACCAAATTTTCAGTTTCTAAGACTACGAGATCATATTATTTTCAATTTCTCTCTTATTCTTTCTTTCTTTCTATTTTTTTTTAATTTTCTTTTTTTTTTTTAATTATCCATATTTTTTACTGTTTCCTTATTTAGTATCTAAAATATTACCTTTATTCCAAATTTCAAGTTTCTAGCGCTATGAAATCGAATTATTTTCAAAATTTCCTTATTTTTCGATTTCTTTCAATTTTTTTATTTTATTTTCGAATTTTATCGTGTTTTTATTTTAAATTATTCTGAATCCTAAACACTATCTTTACCGCGAATTTTAAGTTTCAAAGGCCAAAAGATCAAATTATTTTAATTTTTTTCAATTTTTTTCGAATTCTTCGAATTTTTATTTTTTTTTTCTAATTTTCTTGATTTTTTAATTTTTCCTTATTTTGCATCCTAAATAATACCTTTATTCCGAATTTCAAGTTTCTAGCTCAACAAAATTGGATTATTTGAAATTTTTCGATTTTTCGATTTTATTTTCAATTTTATTTTTTTTTTATTTTTTTTTTGTTTTTGATGTTTTCGTTTTCTGAATTCTAAACACTACCTTCACACCATCTTTTAAGTTTTTAAGACTACAAGATCGTGTTATTTTCAATTTTCAATTTTTTTCAATTTTTTTCAATTTTCGAATGTTTTTTTTTTTTTTTTTCCGGATTTTATTATTTTTATTTTCTTTGTATCCGAAACACTAGCTTTATTCCAAATTTTAAGTTTCTGTGGCGGCGGGATCTAACCAATCTTTTTGATGACGCGAGAGTGAGTGAGTGTGTGAGTGACAAAAAATCGAAACTTTGAGTTCATATATCGTCTGCACTACTTTATGGGTATTTTTTTAATTATCCATATTTTTGAATTTTTCCTTATTTAGTATCTTAAATATTACCTTTATTTCAAATTTCAAGTTTCTAGCGCTATGAAATCGAATTATTTTCAAATTTTCCTTATTTTTCGATTTTTTCGATTTTTTTATTTTATTTTCGAATTTTATTGCGTTATTTATTTTAACTTATTCTGAATCCTAAACACTATCTTTACTGCGAAATTTAAGTTTCTAAGGCTAAAAAATCAAATTATTTTAATTATTTTATTTTTTTCGAATTTTTCGAATTTTTGATTTTTTTTTTCGAATTTTCCGGAGTTTTTAATTTTTCCTTATTTTGCATCCTAAATACTACCTTTATTCCGAATTCCAAGTTTCTAGCGCAACAAAATCGGATTATTTGAAATTTTTCGATTTTTTCCGATTTTTCGATTTTTTCAATTTTGCTTTCGATATTTTTGGTGTTTTTGATGTTTTCTTTTTCTGGATACTAAACAGTACCTTCACACCGAATCTTAAGTTTCTAAGACTGCAAGATCGTATTATTTCCAATTTTCAATTTTGATGGAATTTGTTGAATTTTCGAATGTTTCTTTTTCGAATTTTCCGGATTTTATAATTTTTCCTTTCTTTGTATCCTAAACACTACCTTTTTTCCAAATGTCAAGTTTCTAGGGCTACGGGATCTACCTAATCTTTTTGATGACGCGTGAACGAGTGAGTGAGTGAGTGACAAAAAATCGAATGTTTGAGTTCATATATCGTCTGAACTAGAAAAGACAGAAAGTTGTAATTTTAAATTTTGGTCCAGTGTGCCAAATACTCTAGAAAAACGAAGTTTCAAATTTTTGGGATACTCCACCGCGGAGATATGGGGGGGTCAAAAGTGCCCTGAGTTGCTTCCAGAAAAGTATGCTTACGGCTGTCCTCTCTCGACTTGGCGGAGGCACTGCCGTGCCTCCAGATTAAATTTAGCGAGACTACCACCTACTCGAAATGCTACTGAATATCATGCATTCCGAACATACCTACAAGTTCAGACACGGCTGGGAAACGAAAAGGATCCTCTTGAATGGGGCAGGAAGAGGGGTGGTCATGGGCTCATTTTAGTAACTATGATGAACGAACCCGCCCCTCAAACTCTACTCGATTTCATATCTTGCCAATGCAAAAAAGATTGCAGTACGAAGTGAAATTGTAGAAAATCCGACTTGAAGAGCTCAGTTATCTGTGTGAAATGCCACAACCAACTATGTGGTAACGGTCCTGATATTATACTGGACCTTGAGGACTTTGATGACCTAGAACAACCAATCGAGTCGAGTACAGAGACGGATGATGAAGTATCTGAGACAATGGCATCATTACCAGGGCCAAGCAGCAGAAAAAGGAAACATATATGACAAAGCGACTATATAATATTTACTATGTATTTGTTGATTAATTTATTGTGCATTCTATAATTAATTAACCACATCGTGTTTTCAATATCAAAAATAAAAGCTCGTTTTTTAAATTAATAACTTGTCAGGCGGTATTATTCTGTTTTCACCCAAAATCTTTTTGCTGTGATTTTTAAGGTCTATTACCAATATTTAATTATCTAATAAATGAAACTGTAGACTATCTCATGCTCTAAAAAGTTTATTATGACAGTTTTGTTTCTAAAATGCACTATAAGTGGGTTTATTGAGCAAAAACTAACGTCATTTGCGGATTTTTGCATTTTTTCCAAATTTAACCCTATTTTCCGGCTCCGCATTCCGTATCTCTCCTTCTATTTGGACAATTTACAAACATGAATAATGCATGTTGTAGATAATTTTATCCTCTACAAAATGGTGTACGTGCCTTTTCTGTAAAATGCACTGAAACCGAATTATTTCAGAAAAATCGAAAAAAGTGCCGAAAATTTTTGGTTTTCTGATATTGTGAAAAACGCACAAGGTCTAGAAGGACGAAAATTTGGTTTTTTTATTAGAGGGTCAACCTTTACAGCATACCCAAAAATCAGAGTTACCCGAATTTTTGCAAGGTAAAATGCTATTCTACTGGACTATTCTATAAGTTTCAGAAATATATTATTGTGAAAGTCGGAAGTTGTAGAATTCCGACAATGTATAGTTCAGAAAATTAGTGCAAAACTGGATTTGCAGGATTATCTGGAGATCATAACAAAAGACTTTTATCTACACCAGACCTGACACCTTTTCTGTATCTATCCCTAGTGGTCTGGGCCTGGAAAGAATTTTGCTTTACATATCAAAGAAAATACGTGTGAAGATTTGTCTTATAAAGAAGATATTTTCTGTTGCTGATTAAATCTCTCTATATTAAAAAAAAGTAACCACCGCTGCCGCCGCTGTCAATTAAGATTTTGTGCCTTGAAGTCTTTCTGGACTAATATCTAGAAAACTATTGCATGTAAAATTTTAAAAATTGGTAGTTTTATAAAGAAATGTTCGATAAACACGCTGAAGCAAACAGTTTTTAAATCGAAGAATTATTTTAAGAGATATTTAAAATCAAAGTTCGTCAAAACAGTTTTTTGAAAAAAGTTTTATAGGAACGAAAACTATCCGCAGGAATTTAACCATAATTTGTAAGGATATAGTTGACAAGTTTGCGGAGTGCAGACTGCAATCACTTTTTTAATTTGAGTAATTTTTTCAGGTTATATTTCAATTTTTTATTCAAAATTTTCATTATTTTAACGAAGATTTATTTCATATTTCATAAATTCCATTATTTGAACCGTTGCCAATTTTTTATTCAAAATTTTCATTATTTTGACGAAGATTTATTTCATATTTCATAAATTCCATTATTTGAACCGTTGCCAATTTGTAAAATAGCGCACGTAATAAGATTCCCTTTCAATTAAGAAATGTATTTACACGAGACTATTAAAAACAGAAATAAAACTTTAAAATAATATTTAAATGATCACGTGTTAAAAGCAATAAATGTAGAAAATGACGTAATAAAAATATACTTGCGCGTGAATATTACAAAGAGAAATACGAGTAACTAGGGAAATTCACGTCACATTTAAAATGATAAAAAAAACAATATTTCCAAACAATTTCAATTAATTATTATATTTTCATGAGAGATCAATTTATTTCGACATATCTTTTACCCATTATTGCAAATTTTAAAACAGCGTAAATAATAATATTTCCTTTCCAATGTCAAAATTCTTCTATTTGTTTATTTGGTGTTACAGTTTAACGATAGTTTTTTTTTTTTTTTTTTTTTTTTTTTTTTTTTTTTTTTTAATGAAAATTGATTGACGGGGTAATGGAGAAGTATCAAAAGACAAATAAGCGTTGAATTAAAAATTCCCCGATGAAAAAACTAACTCGTGTAACGCATCTGATGTCAACTGAAAGTGACGCGACGCCACGATTATGCACGTTTGGCGCTAAATCATATATTTTGGTGACAGTTACAGTTGTAATCTGTTTCAACAGCAGTTGATTCGACCTTAAAATCCCTCAGTCAAAGGAAAATGAATGGAAACCCTGTTACAGCAGATCGCCACTGGTTGTTTAATTATAATACAATCTTCCGTAATCGTTTTAGAGATGATCAAATCAGAGTGTTTTTAAATCATGCGGTGTCAGAACGGGGGTTGGCGAGCGCAGCTCGTAGGGGGCAGAGCCCCCTAGTATTTTTTAAAAAAAGTAAGAAGTTTTTTAGGTATTAAATGTTAAATGCACGAATATTTTTTAAATTTATAATTTATTCATTTTCTTTTTTTAAATAGTTTTAAAAATTCTTCGTTTTTATTTTCCAAACGTTCCTAAAACAGTTCCAAAGGGCGTAAACATCATATCGTTGCTAGAACCTACTATGTATCAAGTATAAAATTTCTTGAATTTTCTTAAGCGACTTTCGCATTCGGTCGACCTAGTTTATATATTGATAGTTTCTAGCTATATAAGTTGCGAGTGTTGCTGTAGGACAAATTTATGATATTTTCAAATCAATAGATCATATTCATTTTTTCCCCTATTGGCCTCTGTATCTACGGCCGACTTAGCTTTTCCATGTGCGGGTAAGGTATAGTATATGTCCAACATTTCCGGCTCTGCAGACAAGATTTATACATGATAATTTTTTTCAGTGGGTAGGCCGACTAGCTATTTATGTGATTCAAAAATGTGAAAACGTGACTTTCATACCGGCTGAACAGATAGATCTATTGAAACCATTACTTTTTTTATTCATAACATATCTATTGATAGACCGACTACCTTTTGCCATATGATTGTAAGGTTGCAGTGAAATGCATTCTGAAGACTTAAAGTCCTACCAACCAGAATTTTTCCGAATTGTTTTTTTTAATCGGCCTACTGACATACTACAGAGACACTAATTAAATCTGCTGATAAGCCGACTGAATCCTTTTACCAAACATTGGGGGGGCAGCTGCCCCCCCTGCCCCCCCGCTCGCTACGCCCCTGATTGCAATCCATTTATTCAATCAAAAATACAGGATGCTTCACTACAAGCTGAACCCGAATTTTCGTTCACAACTTTAACAATAATTAAAATATGTTAGCAAGATTTTTATCATATTAACTTTGCTTTATATGAAATAAGATCAAATCGTTGAAAGTGACTGAATTTTAGTCAGAGACAGAGACATAGTATATGTACTGTCAGCTGCATTCTAAATAATGGAATGTCTAGCTTAATGTTGTTTGCATTGCAGTGGTGGCAATTTCTAGCACTTCTTGTCATATTTTACAGAAAGCAAAGTAAGTAAGATGTTTAACAATGATTAAGATATTGAAACGATTTATTCAAAGTTAAACGAAAATGCAAGTTCGACTTGGAGTGAGATAACACTGTATTTTTGAATAAGTAGATTCCGATCCTGGTTTCCCATACAAAAACTCTTTTTCTTATTACTTATTATAACCCCTGAAAGCTGCGTATTACCATCCATTATGTTTAGAAACACCCAGTTGTGAAAAAGCAAACAATATTCAGGAATTTGCATTTATGCATCATTATTTCCTATGAACGTCGCCATTAACAGTTTATTAACTTAATTATTACTTTTGAAACAGCAAATAAATAATGTCTCTTATTTAAATATGACTATATTTCTTAATTTTTCTGAATGTCTTCATTTATTGATAGTTAAAAATAAAAGAAATATCTAAGTTTTTAAAAATATTTTTAAAAGCGTTTTCTTTAAGTATTCGGCCTATTCTTTTTTTACTGGTGAAAATGTGCCCCGTTGGTAATCAAGCCCTGTCCGATCCGAGACCCATTTTTTTATCATTTGAATAAAATCAGCGAAATATATTGCCACCCGATAGATAAAACTATCTTTTTTTTCTCCGCCTGGTCCTTTTACAAAATAAATTCGGGCCTCAGAACCTTACTTGTGCCAGGGCCTCTGTAAAGGGAAAAAATCGGTCTTGTCCGTTGGATAATTTTGAAATTACCAGTCATAAAGTAAAATAAAAAATGGATTTAATATAAATTAAATTATTATAAAAGATAAATTTGTTACTCCAATTGATTCCCTTCGATTGGGTGTGGATTTGACTCAAAAAAACTCTAAACGAGTTGAAATAAAATGCTAAAACTTTTTTTTTTCACGCCGTTTTTTGGCGATGAATAGCGGGAGAAAACAACGAAGTCCGCACTCTATTTATAAATCCTTCCTCTATTGCCCGGGCCCGTGCAGATCTCTAACTCTTTGATCCCCCCACCCCACTTCCTTCTCTTCTTATCTTATAAAGGTAAAATTTGGACAGACTTGTACAGTACAAGATCAAAGCCTTTTATGTTATTTAAATGAAACTTTAAAATTTTAAACGCAATTTTCCAAGGAATATTTAAAGAAAATATTTAATTCATAACTAGGCACTTCTTATTATCATGCATTAAAATTTCAAAATTTTATTGCTGAGAATTTGAAATTGGGGTATTAAGATTTGTTTCTCGGATAGATAATAATTGGACAGATGATATAAAAAGTCGTCTATCTGATATCTGTGGGCATAACACAGGGATTTATGTTTATATTTTATCCAGGCTTGAGAACTAACAGTGATTTATGTGTTTAAATAGATAACATCTGTTTGTTTTTTTTTCCTTTCTACAAGTAAGTTAATAAGGACTGGAAGGGAATTTGCAGTTGAGTGGGTTCACTTGTTGGATTTGGAAAGGAATATTTTGTTTAGTACAGATATTTAAAGTTCTTATTTTCTAAGAGAGGTAAAGTGAAAGGCCAACCCTTTGTATTGCACCCTGAAGAAACTCCACTAATCTTTCCCATTCATAGTTGTGAAAACTTATTTTTAAAGGATTAACAGTTGACATCCGTTTCACCTGTTGGACAAAGAGTGTTGGAGACCCATTCACAAAAGAATCTTTTGTGTAGTACAAAAATTTAAATTTTTGTGTTTTGGAAATGTGAAAAGGAGATGTTTGACAATTTTGGTAATATACTTTAGGGGGTTTTTGAGTTAGCAAATTAACTCATAAAATATACATTAGATTTAGACTGCCCCCCCCCCCCTTCTTTTTTAAATGAAAGGAAGGTAGGTGAAATTTTCTTAGTCTTTTATTTTTGTCACTGGCAAAAAAATCGAACTAATGGATGCATAGAATATTTATGAATTCGGATAATCGACACATCATATTTTAATTCATCAAGATGAGTTCTGCTTTTAAATATTTAAAATCCAAGTTATAGATGTTCGACTTACACAACTTCTTTTGTACTTCACTCTATTTGGCTTATATTAGCTTTGTGTTATTTTTTTTTTTAAATGTAAACAATTAATTTTTTTTCTTTTTAAAGCTTTTATCTATTTATAAAAAAAAAAAAGTTATTTCACGAAGACATTCTAATTTTCTCAGTAGGTTATCCCATCATTATACCATCAAATATAATGTATCATCGCATATACAGATATGATGTATATAAAAATGAATTAAGAAACAAATTATTCAAACGTTGCTGTTAATTAAGGCATCGTTTTGTCTATGAAACATTTCGTGCGTAATCAAATCCAAAATCATTGCACAAAATCTTAACAGAGGTAATTGTGGACTTCTTTTAGGGAGAAAAGGGGTAAAAGTAGGCTGGGCTGGTTGTAGTCTGCTCTGTACTTATTTGTGAAAAGAGTTCTTTTATGTGGTGTGGTGTTACCAGTTTTAAATATGGGGGAAAAAAAAAAAAAAAACCTGAATAATCATTGACAAATTTCATGAGATATTTATTTTTTACTTGTACATTTATTTCTGCCTGGACAACAACTTTACTTCACGTTTTTGCATTGTTTTAAAATGTATACAATTTTCAGTGAATTACCGTTATTATTCAATATTAAACTTTTAACTATCTTTTACAGACAGGTTTATTTCAATATTGCAATTTTTTTACTTTTGTGTTTAAGATGTTAAAATAAATTTATCTTTTCTCTTATTATTTAAAATCCCAAAGAAAGCTATCGCTTAAAAAGAGAGATAGAGGGTGATTTTATTAGTGAGTGCTGCCATCTGTTATGAATTAAGATAACTAATTTGCAGACGTTTTTTCCCCTGGAGATTTATAATTCTTTTTACTCATACTATGATCATCTAGCTAGTAAATCTACAGATCAGAGGCCTCAACGTCAGCTCTACAAATCATTGTTCATTAATCTCACTTATTTTTAATATTATTTGCATAATATTTAATATCCTAAAATTCAATTTTTTAAAGTTATTTATACATTTATAAGAATGTAAAATTTATCGAAAGTTCCGGAAATTTTAGAAATATCGTATTAAATACAATGTTATACAATGATAGGATAAACTATTTATTACTGTATTTTTTCAGACCTCTTCAGGGGGGCTCCTGAAGCAATCCTGAGGGGGACTCTGCCCCCCTGAACCTCCCGTTTTCGCTTTAATTTTATATTCTCAATTTCCAGTAATTGTGCTATTTCATTTCTTGAGTATATGTCTGAATGTATTTACTATTTTAATTTCATTAGAATAACCATAACTTTGTACAAGAGATTTTATCCTATCCTTAAAAGAATACTTATATTTCAACTGCTAAACATCATATGTTACTGAAATTGAATATATTTTCGTGTATAACATATACTTATGATACAAATGTAAATTCCTCTTATGTGACCTATATTCAATTTACACTTTCAACATGTTTATTATTTTCATTTGGAAAACCAATCCTTATATATTATTTCTCCTGTCAACATCCCTTTTACTCAGAAAATATGAAACACAGAACAACGAATGAGATACCATATGAAAGGTTATAGAACAAGCTTCTGACATAGCCCACTTAACAATTCGTTAAAACATGTTTTTGATTAAAATTTGCTGAAATTAAAAAATTAAATCGGCATTGTTTTCATGAAATAAATGAAAGGTTTTCCTGAAATTATTGTTGCCAAAAAAAATAAAATACCACATTATATGATGCTCATAGCAATTATTATAAAAAACACCGCACAGGTTTATTTTATACTTATGATTAAAAAGCGAAATTATTGAAATGTTTAGATTTATATTTCTAAGTCCCATGGTTTTCCCGAAGCGGATGACGTCATCCTCTAATGCAGTCAAAATACGATTGCTAATTTTTTTTTCTCGCGCGTGCCTTTAGCAATCTTGGATCAGTTTTTAGTCTAACTTTGATGGAATAAATTAGATGATATTCTGGCTTGACTAACAACTAAATGTTGTTTGCAGATATTTTTATTCTTGCTTTTTCTTTAGAAGTTTAAACCTGCATCTAATAAATATTACATATTGATAAAAAATGATACTTCTCTATTATCCCGTCAACCACTTTTCATAACAAAAAACTATCGCCAAATAAACGGGAGAACGTTGCCATTGGAATATCAAAAAATAAATAAAATATAAGAATTTAAGGACACAATTGTTATTTTAATTAATAAAATAACTACTAAATCAGTAAAACATAAATGAAAAATACACGCAAATGTCGAATGTAATACCACTAGATGACGTAACAAACACACATAATGATTCTGACATCAAGTAAATGGGACTGCATTTTTGGTGTTTAATCTTACAGTTTGGCGGTAGTTTTTTGTTATGAAAAGCGGTCGACGGGTTAATAGAGAAGTACCTAAAAAATATTAGATTTCAGTACGAAATCTTCGCACTGGCCCTCTGGTTTGGTAATCTTTCTTTAGTAGTTAAAATAAATTCTCATCTATTTCATTAAAAAAAGCATATTAAAAACTTAAATCACCCAAAAATTAGCTATTTTGTTAATAAAATTTTGCGTCAAAATATGCGATTCACTTGAATTTTCCTTTGTTGATATTCTTTGAAATGTAGTTGCTTAGCAACTATTTAATGAAAGAAAGAAAAAAAAAGTGCATTGGAAACTTTTGTAAAAAATGAGAAATTAAAATGTTTCATATCTTTCAAATTAATGCATAAAATTTCCCAGTAATTTATGCAATTAATTTCGAAATTCTAATAAATATATTGGCAAATTTTTAAAAGTATTTGGATTAAATTAAGATCTCCATTTCGTAAATTTAGCATCCATAATTTAGCATTTACAATTATCCCAATGCGACATTTTCTTTTCGGTGAATGAAAATTAAAAAAGTTGTCTGACTTCCCATTGAAAAGCATTATGACCTATAAAAAGAAATGTTCTATATTTTTCGAACGAATGAACCAAATGTAACTAAAAACTATACAGCTAATTCCGGGTACCTCGCCAACGTACCTACCAAAAATCAACGTAATCCGATAATTTTTGCGGTAGTTATCGCAGAACAGACAGACAAACAAACAGAAACCAAAAACTTTTCAAGTCTCCACAGTGAGCCTCATCTGACATTTCGGCAACTATACAATTTTAAGAAAATTTGTAAATGTTCAGTTAAATCACTTGCTTTTCTCTCTTTTAAAAATTGAAATACGATACATATAATTGAACTATGACTGCATTTTCATTTATACAAAAATTAAACTGTGTACAGTGTATAAAATACTATGCTCTAACATAAATTTGTCTTTATAGGAGTCCATCAAGCTCTGGTGATACCAGGTTTCCAAAGTTAGATGAATGCGCACATTTTCATTATGAAAATGTAGAACTAGGACCAATCAAAGTAGGTGTTATTTATTTATTGTCTTATTTTATTTGTCTGCTGCATTCATTATAAAAATGCATAATAAATCTTTTAATTATTTTTCATAGATTCAGAATTTCCCCCATAGAGTTTCAGAAGGGGTGCTGCACCTTACCTGCCCTTTGGTTTACAAAATAGCCCCCTTCTTGCCCGTCATAAAAATAATTAACACCCTTCTTTTCCCCAGTAAAATAATTAGCACCCTTCTTGCCCCCCAGTAAAAAAGTGCCCTTTCTCCTTTTTGCATTTAAAAATTTGCTTTCATAATAAAAATTGACTCAATGTTGTCTTGAAAAGAATGCCTTGACTTTTAAATATCAAAAGTGTCTTTAAAAACCAAAATAATACCTTTAGCAATTAAAAAAAGTGCCCTTAAGAATCCAAAAAGTGCCCTCAAGAATCCAAAAAGTGCCCTTAAGAATAAAAAAGTGCCCTTTTCTCACCAGCAGCACCCTGCCCTGTTTTAAACCTGGGGGAAACTCTGATAGATTATAGTTTGTATTTATTAGTAGTTACGGGATGTGCAACATTTTACACTATTCTATCTTAAATAATCTATTTACTTTGGCTAGTAGTAGTGTAGTAACCATTTAAAAAATTACGTACTGTCAAGTTATATAGATTCTGTCTGAGTTTTTTAATAATTTTTGTTTTATTGTTCTTTATACAGTGTTAAAAAGTTCTGTCAGTGCTATTTATTGTTATTTAAGTGGTCATTCCATGCCAAATCGACCAGTGACTCAACCTGACCATTTCAGATTTTGATGAAACTCACAAAGATCATTCTCCCTTATGATATGATGAGAATATACTTTTATATTTTTTTTATCTTAGTAAATTTTCATACAGTTATTTTTTGAAATTTCGAAAAGTCATCATTTTTTGGCTTGTATAAATGTTTTCAATTTTGAAGTTCTATCAGGTGTACAGAGTTGTTTGACCCCTCATTTTAAATAGAATTTCATAAGTTTTTTTTTATATATGCAAGTCGACTATACTTGTTAAAAAATTAATTAAATTTAAAAATTTAAAAAAAAATAATGAAGTTTTTTGAAAAATTTGAAAAAAAAAAAAATATGTTTTTGTAATATTATAAACTTTAAATCCTGCTAGTTCTAGAGTGGAATTTCACTGGGATCAGCAGTTATGTTAAAAAAAAAAGTTAAACACCAGTTGGGGTTGGTATTTAAAGTTGGCACCACGTCAACTTTATGATTTTGAAAAAAACAGTATTGTCTTATTAATTTTAAATATTATTTTTTTCATAACTGCTAATTCCATTGAGAGCCTACTCTAAAACTTTCAGGATTTAAAGTTTATAATATTACAAAAAACATATAATTTTTTCAAAATTTTTAAAAAACACTATTTTAGTTATACAGTAGATCTTTATAACGCAATTCTATATAACGCAATTCTCCATATAACACACAACTTCTCAGATGTAAACAATGAATTTTCAGTTAAGAAACACCTGATTTCTTACATTATAAATAGTTGCTATTCTCTAGAGGACTAAATCTGATACATTAATTTAACTTTATCTCCTTAATTCAGAGCTAATTACTGAAAAAATTGCTATGATTTGATACAGCTATATTTGGACAATCTTTATAAAGTAAAAATAACAATGTGTGGAATGATCTATATTATGCAAAAAATTATAATATATAACTCCTGGTAATAAAGAATGCAATATAAAGATACTCTAATGTATTTTGGTATGTTTCACACATATTTGGCCATGTTTTACAAGCTAAATTTAATTATGTGTGAAATGTGATCTATATAACGCAAAATTCTATATAACGCACAACCTCATGTTTTTAGGTTTGCGTTATAAAGATCTTCTACTGTATATCAAATTAAACCTTATGAAATTCTTTTTAAAATGAGGGGTCAAACAACTAACTCTCTATACCTGATAGAACTTGAGAAATTCAAACTTGGAAACATTTATACAAGCCAAAAAATGATGATTTTTCAAAATTAAAAAAATAATTGTATGAAAATTTACTGAGCTAAAAAAAATTATAAATGTATATTCTCATGATGATCATTGACAAGAAAACGTATGCCGATACTTATTTAATAATAATATATATAGCATATTTACTTATTTTCAAGGTCATTTAAAGACCTTGTGGCCTATTATGTGGTTTATTTATACTCCTATTGCAAACAAACAAAAAATCATACACAATGTGGGTAGGTGGGGAGGGGATTTAAAACATCAGATATTGACATTTATTCTGATTGCTCTCATTTTATTTATTCATAAGCTCAGGCTCCAAAACCTGTAAAAATATTATTGCTTATTGTGTGTATTTAATAATTTTTGTGTTATACTGTTAAATTATACTTAAAAAGCATTTGAAGGTTGATATATTGTAAAAAGTCACTGTTCACATGTTTTGTGATCTCCCTTTGATGTTATCAAGTTTTCTCTGTAAATATTGTGGGTTTATTTAAGTTTTTTTAAAAAAAGGTTTTTATTTGATTGTAATAATTTTGTGTAAGTGATTTAAAATTATATATTAGAGATCATCCATTAATTAGATAACACCAGTTTAATTGTTTTTAGACCATTCCCTTTTTCTGTGTCACAGGATGTCCTACTCAACTGATACCCTTCCTCCTGTTGTGATGTCACTTTTTGTTGGAACTATTAACTTAGAGATGATTTTATGCAAAAATTTTGTATATATGATCTATTCGTTACTGATATAAATTGTATAAAACACTTAAAATCTTGTGTGCTTTTACTTAAAACTATTTGAATTCAAATTCGAAGAAAAAATATACATGAATAAAAATAAAAATATACATTTTTTAATGGGCATATTATGCAGTTTGTAAATAATGCCTGCCTAATTTTTTTCACATTTTAGATGTGTCTTCTCATAACATGTTAACTCATCCTCTCTCCCTGTCACATTATGTCCCACTTTCTGTACCTCCCTTCAAGTGTAGCCTAATTAATGAATACTTATGAATTGATCAGTAATAAATAAATTACTGATGTGATTTTTTTTCCCCCTTCAAGGTCCTTTTATGTGATAAAGCAACTGAGTCTAATAAGTTAGCATCTGTGTGCAGTTCATCTGCAAATAAAGAAAATGAAGCTGATAGACTTTGTTTCTTAATAACAGTGATAAGCAATAGTCGAAAATGGATGGTTCGGAGGAGCTACAAGAATTTTATGTTTCTTGATACACAATTGCATCGATGTGTATATGACAGAAAATATAGCTTGTTAAAGGAATTACCAAATATATCACAAGAAGAATTTGATGATAATACAGACTTAGAGGTAATACATTGATATGTAATATTTAATTTGTATTTCACTTTAGTGTTATTTTTACCTTAAAAACGTGAATAAACAATTGCATGTTAATGTTTTATTTAATCAGCAGTTTTTGATTTTTCATACTTCTGTCAAATTTATCATGTTTTTCACATTTTCTTTTTTAAATAATATCTTTAACATCTTTACAGTGTAGCCAGAACCTCTAAATCCCCCACCCCATGTATAATAAGAATAATATGAAAATAGTGAGATACATATTTAAATGTCCATTCAAATGTTAAATGAATTCAGTTGCCCTTCACATAAAATAATTAAATATTGCTCACTTTAGAAACATACTGGTAAAGGGTTAAACTGTGTTTTTCTCACTATTTAGCACTTGTTTATTATTTGTCCTCCTGCATACATTTGTCCTGCATCCCTTACCAGAAAATACTGATAAGGGGTTAAACTGTGTTTCTCACTATTTAACACTTGTTTATTAATTGTCCTGCCTCACAACATTCGCATAAATTCTACTATAATTCATTGTTATATACAAATTTGATTTGTATAATTACTGTGCAAGGCACGTTTTGGTTTGTTAAGATGCCTAAGTTTCTGTTATGAGATTTAATTTTATCTTCAAGGAGATCTTGCTGAGAACTAATAAAGCCATTGACCATGCCCCCTCCTCAGATCGAAACATTGTTTCTTGTTTGTTATATGTATTATTTATATATGAAAGTACTTGTTTAATGATATCCACTTATTTATTCCTTTATTGTTGCAATTTAAAAAAATAATCTGGATTATTCTTTCTTAGAAACTGCTCCAGAAAGCATAACTCTTATAGGAAATTTTAGGTATCTAATTAGAAATTCTTGTTGAAAAGCGAGAGTTGTAAGGATAAATTTAAATGCTGTAAAAACTCCAAAAATTACCACCAAGGTATTATAAAACTTAATAATACAAATCTAGTAACACATTCTTTGCATTTTGAAAATCAGTTTAGAAGATTTGATTATATAATTATAATTTTTGAATAATATTAAGAAGTAATACTCAGAAAATAATATTTTTGTATCGTTAGTCATATATACAATTATTTTATATATATTACACTAAAATAATTATGTATATTACTTTATAGTAATATAGTATGCATTAAAAAATTTATAATTTAACTGCAATTTGACTTGAACTAAGTATTAGTATAGACTATTATAATGAAAAAGAAATAACTAAATAAATCAAAGTGAGGTATGTTGTTATTTATAAATGTTATAGTTACTGCTTAAAGTTATTATGTTGATAAAGTAATTAAGATATTTTTACTTTTTTCATTTTATATTTGAATTACATTATGCCATTGATTAAAAATTCATATTATTTAAATTTGTTGAACCATTTACAAATTCAAACATCTCCCCCCCCCCCCCCCCCTCTTTCATTATAGCAGATTTCTACTGAAAAAAAACTTTTAATGATATAATTTTTGTATCTCTTATCTGTTACTATATTTTATGAATTATTGTCTGAATATTTGCTGATTATTTAAAATATGTTACATTATGGTTGAGTGATTGTGTGGTTTTTATTTACTTTGTTAAATGCAGACTATAACATAATGTGTTTGTATTTTTTATTCTTATAACATGTTCTATATTGTAATAGTGGTCAGTGTAATATTGTAATTTCTATTTACATATAAGAACACACAACTTTGTTTTTACATTGAAAAAAAAAAGATTTGATTGATGAGGATTGATTTATTGGGAAATAAATCATCATATTTACAGGCTTTTTTCATTTAACAAATAGGTTTATGATATCTCTCTATTAAAAAAAGTAACCACCACTGCTGCAGCCGCTATCAATGCATTTTTTGTGCCTTGGGGTCTTTCTGTACTAATATTCAGAAAACTACTGCATATAAAAATATGAAAATTGGTAGTTTTATAGAGTAATGTTCGATAAACACTAGGGATGCACTGAATAGTAATTTTGGCTGAATATTCGACCAACCGAATAGTAACTATTCGGCCGAATTCCGAATATTCGGCTGGCCGAATATTTTTATATTTCAGAATTTAAAGGTATTAAAAGTTAAATTATAAAAAAAAATTTACATAATATTTAATATAGGCACTACCATTTTATGAACTAGACCTTTTTACTAGACCTTTTTACTAGAAACATTTACACAAAAAAAATCTGTGCTTTGAGTTGTAACTTAAAAAGAGGATTGTCTTAATTTTAATTTTTAATTAATAAAGCTTTAAACTCCGTGATTTCTTCTGTGAATTAAAATAAATTTATATAATGTTCTTATATTCTAAATTAAATAATTTCAAGTAAAAGAAAAAAAAATTAATGAATTATAAGAAACATTTTACAGTAATATATTGTTTATTTGTCAGGAAGGGACTAAAGTAAAACAATACAATATATTAAAATATGGTGGCAAATCAGCAAGAATAATTTTCCTGCTCCATTTGATTTGGCAAGGAAGTTTTTTAATGAATCAGAGAGCAGGTGTCTGGAATAGGCGATCATATTCAGAGTTTGTTCATACATCTTGGAACAAACTTTCTGCATAGATAATGTGGTGAAGATAAACATTTTTTGAGCAAGAAACATTATCTCAATCCACTTATTCCATGAAAAATAAATACATTCAATCAAAAACAGAGTGTGTCACCGTAAGCTGAAACTGAATTTTCGTTCTGTCAGCTGCACTCTGAATAAAGGAATTATAGCTCAGTGTTGTTTAGATATGAATGGCAGCAATTTCCAGTACTTCTCATGATTCACAGAAAATTTGTCCTGGAGTGAGGTGCACTTTATTTTTGATTGAATAAGTGTGTTGCGATCCTGGTTTCCTGGACAAAAATTGTCTGTCTTGATGTCTATTATCACCTGTGAAAGTTTTTTTCCATTTTGTTTAGAAACATGATGTTTGCAAAAAAGCAAGAAACAGATTATTTACAAGACAGTTTTTCCAGAATTTGCATTTATTTGTACACCACTAATTCCTAAGAAGGTCATCATTAATGGATAATTTTCTTAAGTGACAGTTTTCAAACAGCGAATAAATAATGTAAAAGCATTCTCTTCCATTTAAATATGATTCTATTTTTAATTATTTTTAATATCTTTATTAATTGACAGTTAAAAGTAAAAATTGTGGGATTTTAAAAATATTTTTTTAAAAGTTATTTTAAGTATTCTGTTTGGCCGAATATTTCAATATTCAGCAGACCGAATAGTTTCATATTCGGCCTAACCAAATATTCGGTAATATGGCCGAATACCGAATATTCGGTGCATCCCTAATAAACACACTAAAGCAAACAGTTTTTAATTCGAAGAAATATTTTAAGAAATATTTAATGTTAAAGGTAGTCAAAATAGTTCTCTTAAAAAAGTTTTATAGGAACGAAAACTATGCATAGAAATTTAACCATGATTTAAAAGGATATAGTTGCGGTTTGCAGAGTGCAATTTTTTTTTTTTTAATTTGTCTAATTTTTTATATTTCAATTTTTATTCAAATTTTCATTATTTTGATGAAGATTTATTTCATATTTCATAAAGTCCATTATTTGAATTGTTGCCAATTTGTAAAATAGAGTACATAATAATATTATCTTTCAATTAAAAAATGTATTTACACGTGACTATTAAAAACAGAAATAAAACTTTGAAAAAATAATTAAATGATCACATGTTAACAGCAGTAAATGTAAAAAATTACATAATAAAAAATATACTTGCATGGGAATATTAAAAACAGAAATAATCTAATTATTACGCATTCAAAGCATTAAATGGGGAAACTTACATCATATTTAAAATACTCAAATAACAATATTTCCAAACAGTTTCAATTAAAAAATATATTTACATGAGAGATTAATTTATTTTGACAAATTCTTTTACCATGTTATTGCAAACTTTTAAACAGCGTAAATAATAATATTTCCTTTCAATTAAAAACTATATTTTTACGTTTAATAATAGGAAGAAAACTGTGAAAATTATATTGGAAACAATGCATTTAAAATGTCTTACTGAAAACAATTTTGGGTACTTCTACATTACTGTTGACAACTTTCCAGTAAAAAAAAAAGTATCACCAAACCCTAATGCCCAAAAAACAAATGGAAGAATATTGCCATTGGAATCTAAAGCCCCACTCACTAAAGTGTCAACTATCAGTAACTTTAAACAATAAAATTTATAATCCATTAATGAAAAGAGAAAAAAAAGTAATCTTAAATATTTATTTATTTACAATATTTTTCTTAAATATCCACCTCGGTTGGTGGATAAGTCTTTATGATGTCAGTTGAATTGAAATGGATTTGTTGTTCGTAACTATGCATAGCAACATTTTTTCAATGCTTTTTCCCTTTTAATATCATAGCAGTGCCGTTTAAGGTTGTAATTATTATTTAAATTAACGAAATAACTAATACATTGGTAAAATATCACTATATAAATACAGATAAATGTCGAATAAAAATCAGTGGATGACACCATGGTAATAGACTTTTAGCGTTAAATCCTATATTTTGGCAAGTTTTTTTCTTTTTTGGATAGTGGCTGACCGGATAACGGATAAGTACCCTATAACATCATTATAAAATTCCCCGATGCAGCAACATTGTTTACTTAGCCATTTTACACAAATTGATTTTCAAATGTTTAATTGATATTATTTAATCAAACACAAAAACAGTTGTTAGCTTTTTCGACAGCAGTTGATACAGCCTTAAAAATCCCTCAGTGAAAGGAAAATAAATGGAAATCCGATTACAGCAGATCACCACTGGTCGTTTAATTATAATTCCATCTTCCATAATCGTTTTAGAGTTGATCAAAATAGCGTGTTTTTAGAGTTTGTGATGTCAGAACGGGGATTGGAGAACACAGAAGTATTCTTTGTATCAACTAGGCAACTGGAACACATAGTTAAACAAATTGAAAACTGAAATTCATAACATGTATAACACCTTTTGATGCAGATGAAGATTTTCGGTTTGAGGTACGAGATTCGAATGGCAATTCCCAATTGAAAGTACACACAGTATTAGAGAATGAAAAGATTCAATTTATAAATATGATAAGAACCCACCAGTACTAACTCTTCTTCGAGTTTAATCCCTTGTTTCAGACACATAACTATGCAGGGAAAAATAAGATTTATCTACTCCTGGAGAAGTTTAACAATTATTTTATTTTCTCCTGAAAATGTTTTTGTTTTATGGTGGCATAAAGAACGAAAATTGCAGTAAATGTTAAAAAATAGGATCTACTTAGTATAATATATTCTGCCTGCTTGTCTAATTATTAGGAAACAGGTAACTAGAGGGTTCAAATCCCAATTCAGGCATGGGTATTTGTAGTAAGTTGGACTGATTCTACTTTAAATGGATGTTGTTTAAATGTATGCAAAAATTGACGCCCAAGTAAATCACCGATAATAAGCTGGAATGAAAATGAGCACCACATCTTTCTGGTCCATTCTGGCCACATCTTTGAAGTTTTGAGAAAGATGCATTTCTGAATAATACTGAAACCATGGAAATATTTGAAATAGTGATAACCACTAATTAAGCAAGTCCTCATATGAAAAAAAAATATATATATATATATTCAATTCAAAAATCATTAAGAACTTTTGCTATGACTTTAGATAATGATAAAGGTGACACATAATAGAAAATAGAATTATTAATGAAATTATTATTTTGAACTAAAAAAAAGGTAGGCAAAAGCACATTTTGTGAGACAGACCCCCCCCCCCCCCAGACACACACACACCACCCCACCCTTGCTATGTTGTTGTTTTTCAGTAAATTTTACCTTGGGATACCAAACAGGAAGTCATTTAGTTAACTAGTGTAAGAATTACAAAGGTTTAAAGTTAGGAACTCCTAATGTTAAATGCATTTGTAACAGTTTCAAAAACAATTGTAATGTGGGTAGTTTTTTAAGCATAACTCAAAAGACACTCAGCAGAATGATCTACAATTTCAGATTTGCCTATTTGAAGCTTCTATAAATCTATTTCTGTTACAAAATTTATAAGTTACAATTCATGTTTGTGTCAAAATTTTATTTCAAAGGTATGTATTTTTTAAATTGATTTATGAAAAAAAAAATATGAATTGTAATTATGAATTTTTTAACAGAAATTGATTTTTAAAAACTTTAATTATGGGAGAATCCAAAATTACAGCTAATTTTGCCAAGTAGCGTTTGCAGGGGCGCACGGTGGACGATTTGCTGATTCTAGCTGGCCAAAATTATTTTTCAACTTCTATTTCATGAAATCTATTTTTCGTTTATATAAACGATATATTAAGCTGATTTAAAGAAAATATATGAAATTTTAAACGGTAGTTTAATAAGAAATCATTATATTTAATTAAAAATTATTAATGTAGTACATTAGATGTGCAGGGTGGCTAGTGGTCAGTGAAAAATACGGTCAAAAAAAGTTATAAACACCAATATATTTTTATAGAGAAATTCATGTTAATTATTTGATCGAATAATCGACATGAATTTTTCTATGAGAATATACTGGTGTTTATCACTTTTTTTGACTGTATTTTACCCTGACCACTAGCCACCCTGATGTTATTTTTTTTTTATTATATTACTATGATGTACCATTCAGTTAAATATTTAAATTATTTAAAGCTTTAAAACATGTAATGAATGAGTTAATCTTTTACTTGATAACTAAAAAGGACAATATTTATGAACTTTTATAATATTATTAAGATTTAAGCGATAGAATTATATTTATTATATGATACCAAATTATAAAAGTAATTTTTTATAATAATCTACTAGAAATTTGGATACAAAATAAATATTAAAGAGTAATACATATTATTACATATACAAAGGAATAAGAAAATTGCGTAGAAATTTTCTGACAATTCGCCATCTAATAGTTCTTCATTCTGGCTTTCTTCAGTAAGTTACGAGTACTCATTGAACGAGGTATTTCAAAACTGCTTTGTAGCCAAGTTTCATATTTTTTCAGAAATTTTTCATGTGCTCTATGTACAGCAGTCCACTTTTGTCTAAACTGGGTCTTCTGTATAATCATTTCCTGCTTGAAAACTTTCATTTGTACTTCGTTATAATTTTCATTTGTCAACAAAACATATTAAGCCAATTCGATTTTTTCGTTAAATGTGGAAGTTTTTTGTTGCTGCTGTATAATATTATAAAAGCTTATTCGTGTGATTGGTTTACATTCTGATGACCCTGGTAAAAAGAAAAGTGTTCTTAAAATAAAAAATATAATAATAACTTTAGACTTTGTATGATAAAAACAACTTTAAAATGTACGGAAGCAGATAGAAGCAGACAAGTAAACGTTTATCCAATATCTAAGACTCTAAACTATTTACTAAAATTAAAAGTTGAGATTTATCTAGCTTTATCATATAACTTTTTGAATTTTCAAAATGAAATTTATTAAAAATACATAAAGTCAATAAAAACATTAAATGTGAAATAACTATTGACAAAAGAAAAAATTATGCTTATAAATTAAAAAAAATAAAGTACATGCCTTGTTCTAAAGCACTCATAATGTACAATTTCTTTCAATTTCTTCAACATTCGCATATTAAAACAATATACTAGAAATCATCGATTTATTCTCCTCTAATAAACGCCAACTTCATACTCACCTACTGGCAGTACGGTTGCATTTATATCAAAAACATCTGCAGTGTCCACCACCTGCACATATAAGGTACATGTGGTAAAAAAAAAATCCAGTTGGATAAACTTTGAAAAATCGACTTTTGGCCAGCTAGAATCAGCAAATCGTCCACCGTGGGGCGTAGCTACAGAGAAGCAGTTGGAGCAAACTGTTCCAGGTGCACAAATCCGAAGACGGCAAAATTAGAAAGGATGAAATAAAGATTTGAAAAAATATTTGCATATTTTTTTCCTTATTAATCACGTGGAATCCGGATTATATGCAATTTCCTATGTGCATATGTGTTTGCATATTTTGGCTATATTTTCTAAAAATGTTTATTGGTGCATAAGCATTTCTAACAAGGAGACTGCCAAACATGATGCGCACTGATTTTGATGATTTTAAAGTATGTTGTAGGGGTCATACCCCTAACTATTCAGGTCAAAGGTTTCCTTCAAATGGGCTCTAGTTTTTGAGAAATTTCGGGTTAAAGTTCAGCATGCTTTTCAAATATCCATTAGTTCGCGATCTTGAACAAGGTCTCCGTGGTGCAGGGCTAGCGCTCTGGATTTGAAAGCCGGACATGAGGGTTCTGTCCTCGCCTGTGACTTTTACCTTTTTTTAATAAATTTTATGTATTTGTCGCGTTGTAAGTTTTATGCAGAATTATGAATTCTGCATCTTTGAACTTTTTGATATTTTCCTAATAAATTCTATTTACATTTTCGAATTTTTTGTGAAAATTTATAGTTTTTTGTGCAGTTTTGAAATTAATATTCTATTGACGAAATTCCAAACTAATTTATATCTAGATTTTATTTTTTTTTAATATTATTTACTCTTTATATTTTAATAACCGTTTTAAAAAAATACTTTTTTTTAACTTTATGAAATTTTAAATGAATTTTATATATATTTTTTTATAATTTATACAAAATATTTTTATTTCAAATCTTTTAAAGGTATGTATGATTAGGTAATTCCAACAACATATTTTGAAAGGAGTAATAAAATATTAAAGCAATAACTCTTATATCCAAGTTTTAGCCAGTTATATATATTTTTTTTATGTTATTTAAATACATTTAACTGTAAAGTTCAAACTCAACATCATTTTTGATTTGCACAAACAAAAAATAATATATTACAATTAATTTTTTTTTCATTCTAACAAGTCGATGCCATACAGAAAAATTCAACTAGAAAAGAAAAATCGTTTGTTAATTACAATACATATAAAAAATATCCAAAAAAAAAATCGTCTGCAATGACTTTTACGGTAATATCAGAATAAATAAAATTTTATTTTTATCAATTTCGTTTAGCTTCCTTTGCAGACATTTACCAAGTTCGAAATAATTTCTTTTTCAAATTTAATGCATTTTTTAATATATTTATCACAATTTAAGTATTTAAAGAATGTATAATATGCTAATTTATACATTCTTCCAATATTGTTAAAACAATTTACTTAAAGAATATATTTAAAGGCGACTTTTAATGCGGAATTTGTTTAGAATATTTTTGCAATATGTATCACACAATTAGTTACATATTTAATAAACTAAAAATGTCGATGCCAGTGATGATAAATATTTTGATAAATATATAATGATAAATATTTCAGCAGTTAACATATTTCAATATATTTAGAACAAATCAAATATTAAGAGGATATATTATTTTGTTAATTTCATTTAAATTTTTTTAAATAGAAAATGCAAATTAAAAAAATGCATAATTTCATAAATACGGTAAATAAATAAGTAAATATACATAAATGTAAACAATAATCATTTTTAAAAGACGAGATATCAAGACATAAATTAGTTTGGATTTTCATCAACCGAAATATTAACATAAAAATTGCGCAAAAACTATAATTTTCACGAAAAATTCGAAAATGTAAATAGAATTTATTAGGAAAATATCAAAAAGTTCAAAGGTGCAGAACTCATTATTCTGAATAAAACTTCCAACGCGACAAATATATAAAATTTATTAAAAAAAGGTAAAAGTCACAGGCGAGGACAGAACCCTCATCTCCGGCTTTCAAATCCAGAGTGCACCACAGAGTCCCTGCACCACAGAGACCTTGTTCAATATTGCGTACTAATGGGTATTTGAAATGCATACTGAACTTTAACCCGAAATTTCTCGAAAACTAAAGCCCATTTGAAGGAAACTTTTGACCTGAATAATTAGGGGTATGACCCCTACAACATATTTTAAAATCATCAAAATCTGTGCGCATCATGTTTGGTGGTCCCCTTGTAAGATTCATCCAAAGTGCATATTTTATATTATTCATTCGGTAAAAGAAAAAAATATATAAATTTATACTTTCCCAAATCCTTATAAATTTCTAGACATCAAGTCATTTAATGTGCGATTGTGAAACTGGCGGTAAATAAATAATTTTTATATGGCGCCATCTTCTCATACGTTTAAATGTTTTTTGTTTTGGAAAAACATAGGGGGTAGGAAATAGGGAATCCATACAGTTAGGTTAGTTATACAGTAAAGTTATGCAGTATATCGTATATGAAAAAAATGCATACCTTGTCAAAAGAAGTTTCATGTTGACCAACATTTAAAAACTTCAAGTAACATATCCAAAAAGAGTAATAACCGTTCAAAGATGCAAACTTTTTAAGAAATCGATCACTCTTAAGTAATAAAAGGAATTTCAAAGCAAAAAATAACTTTACTTTGGATTTGTGTGTAGTAATGTTTTGAAGTAATTTACCATTAAACAAATTGAATAATCCCAATTTCAAAAACTTTCTGAAGAACTTTCAGAAATTGAAAATTTCATTTATTCACGTAACTTATTTTTCTATCTATAATAATAAGGAAAGAAAATTGTCTGTCTGTTTATGTATATGTGCTCTGTTCTGAAGAGACCGTTGCATGCAAAGCTATAAAATTTTGGAATTAAATTCTTCTATATCTGAAATAATACACCTCGATGCCCGGTTTTGTATTTTTTGAATAGATTTTGTTAATTTAAATTTTTATGTGATTTTTAGTGTCTTTTTGCGTTTTGAGGTGATTTTGCTACTTTAAGGAAAATAATTCAGTTTTAGTCTTTTAGCCAAATATAGTAAATTTTGTCCTCTTTTCAATAAAGTTTATTTGGAATTTGTACAGCAAATCTCTGATTTTTTTCGGATTTTTTATGCAATTTTTAGAGTTTTTTCACGTTTTGTAGATATTTTTCGACATTCCTATAAAAAATTCTGTTTTAATCTTTTAGCACTATATAATAAATTTTGTCCTCTGGGATTTTTTTATATTTTAGCGTTTTTCTGCAATTCGCTGTGATTTTTACAGAATAGTAGAAGGAATCCATTTTCAATCTTCTAGCTCAATGTAATAAATTTTGTACACTTTTCAATAAAATGTATTCGGTATTCATGTAGCAATTTTTTATTGTGATTTTCAGAGTTTTTTTGCTTTTTGGGCTACTTTTTTATGGAACTGGGCATTGTCAGGTGAGTCAGGTAATAGAAAAAATAAATAAAACTTTTTTCCCCTTAAAAATTACTTATTTCATTTCAAGTCATTTTAATGCTATTTTGATCAAAATAAAGGACAAACAGAAATAGTGCCTTTTTTAAATCTAGTATTAGAATATAATAATGCTATTTTAAAAGAAAGTTTGTGATATTTGTATGTCTGGCATTGACTTCAGCGATCTGTTGATATGGCAACAATCAGATGGGAATAATTTGTTGTTCAATTTCCTTTGTGACAGTAGGATATTTTTTAATTTGAATGTTTTTTTTTTTTTTTTTTAGAGAGATATAACACGAAATGAATATTTTCGTTTGTATTTAATCAACGAGCATTCGGTTAAGGTTTGCGAAATTTTTTGTTTTCTATTGTGTACGAGTCATAATCATTTTTCATATGAAAACAACGTTAGTGATTCTTATATCTATTTTCATCATGAACTCCGCTCAGGCCGCAGTTCTGTTCTGCATATTTACAAAGTAACTTTCATTCGTAAGTAGATACAATTGGCATGTATTGTTTTTTCTATAGTAAGCAATCAAGCAGTGTTTACCCTTTTTCTATAAAAGCATCAGATCTTTAAGATAATGATGTCGAATTTTTAATTTAACATGATTTTCAGGGACACGATAATCACGAAAAATTGTTATGAGAAAGGAATTATAATTTGTTACTTTTTATAGGAAATCATAAAGCATTATTTAATTCTTAAGTATATATAAATAGTACTTTATAAATATGAAACAATTTTCAAATACTATGCAATTTTTTTCTCTATTGCATACTTTTGGTATCGGGCTCTGGCCCCTTGGATTTAAAATCGTCGGGTTCGGACTCCAGAAAAAAAAGTCCAAACTTATCTCTACCCCTTCTACCTGATTTGACACATTATTAATCAATGAACTTTTAAACTGTAAGATGGAAGAAAAATTGCAATCTTGAATGGCATATAAGTGTGTAAACTCTTATCTTTTTCCATTTTCTAATTTTTTAAACGATTGGCTTAACTTCCTTTTTTTGTATGACAAACTTATTGAGTTATGGTATTTTGAATTTTGGTAGTTTCAGCGTTTTGTGTCTCTAAGAAACAGAAAGGCGTGTTTAATTCAAATGGGAAATTAAAATTAAAAATTTATTGAAAATACTGTGTTTTTTTATTAGCATTCCATATTAGAGGTCAGCACTGGCCTGCGAGCTGGGTCCGAGCCAGTTTTCATTGAGACTCTAGCGAGACCTAGTAATCACTCTTTCTGAGCTGGACCTAACTTTTTTCTGCAAACTCGGGCAGGACTGGGCCTGGACTTCATTCTTCACATAGGTCAGCACGGGCCGAAATTTTCAAGCCCCGTCCCGACTCAGCCCATATGAAAATCATTGGCCCGGCCTGGCCCATACAAAAATCAGCAAAATGAGTCACGACACAACAATTTTTGCAAAAAATGCACAAATTTTTAAACAGTCATTATTCAACAATTAAAATTTGTTTTAAAGAATAATACATACATTTCTAGGTAAAAAATACTCAGTAAAATCTGTGAAACAGAACCTGCCTATGACGGAAACCTGTCTTAAACGGAAAAATATCTTGATCTGTGCAAAATGAGTACAATAAACCGTGCGAAAAAATATATAATACATAAAAACACACAATGTACTTGCTAAGAATGGAACCTGTCTATAACGGATTTTTCTTCTCTACTGATTTTTCTTATCTTAATTTTTACTTTCTTCTATCTTTACAAGAAGAAAGTATTGGATTCATGAAAAATTTCGACTTCCTGTTTTCTACGGATTTATATGTTTTAAAAGGTCCTGAACACGATTTGACTGTTTTTAGAAAATGTCTTTCTGTCTATGTTGTGTGTGTGTATGACGAAAATTTGTGGGCACTCTATCTCAAGAACCAATGCATGGAATATAATAAAACTTTAGATTCAATTAGAGGTTGACATAAATTGTTGCTGATTAGTTTTGGTGTAAATCTCCCAACAGGTGCCGCTGCTAAGATTTTAAGATTTCAAGATTTACATGATTTTAGCTACAGTCATAGCTCAAAAATTAATGGATGGAATTTAATAACACTTTAGATTCAATTAGACCTTGATGTACGAGAAATTGGTGCTGATTAGTTTTTGATGTAAATCGTCCAACAGGTGGTGCTGCATTTTGCATCATTTCTTTAAAGCTCTTACTTCAAGAACTAATGCATGAATTTTCATCAAACTTCAGATTCCTTTAGACGTTGACTCAAGTTGTTGATTAGGTTTTGGTGTAAATATCCCAACAGGTGGTGCTGCTATGTTGCATTTTTCAGGATTTATACGATTTTAGCGATAGTCATATCTCAAGAATTAATACATGAAATTTCATCAGATTTCATATTGTATTAGACCTTGACATAAGTTGGTGTTAATTAGGTTTTGGTGAAAGTTTGGAAGAAAGTTTTGGGATTAGCACATACGACTAGTCTTCTCACTAAATCCTCATTTGAATGTGATTGTGTAAGTCAATTTTTTTAATCAGTGTTTATGTACGTAATTGTCTAAGTAGTCACTAACATTGTTGATATTTTGTACTCCATGTATTTCAAGCATAATCTGAAAATAAAATGTATGCATAAGTAAAGTGTTCTTCTTAAATAATTTTAATTGTAAAATAATATTGCTTCAGAAATTTTGGCATGTTTTTTACAAATTCAGTCGGGAAGTGCCTGGTCGAACTTTTAGTTTCTATACTGGTTTGGGCTCAAGCCGAAATTATAGCTTTTATACCAGAACAAAACAAAATTTGTACGGTCCGGGTTTGGGCCTAACTTTTTGTTTTTATACCAGCTGGGCCAATAAAATGTTTGGCCAGTCCAAACTTTCAACTTTTAAACAGGGCTAAAAAAAAATTTGTACGAGTCGGGCCTGGAAATTTCAGCCCGTGCAGACCTCTATTCTATATAATGCTTCGAAAGCCTTGAAAAAAAAAAAAAAAATCAGTTACTGAAGGCGGCAAATTGTATTAGGTCCATGGGCGTTTAAAAAAAAAAATCCTGGCTAGTTCGTAAAAAATATTAGTAGATACTCCGTGCTGAAATATGGTTAATTTTATTATTTTATTTGTACTTCTTATGTTTAATATCTTGTTAAAATGGTTAAACTTTCAAATAAAAGTAATTTTTAAATTGAAATAAGAATTAATATATGGTTTTTAAACTTAAGTTTGGCAGAACTTGAACTTTGGCTTTACTTGCTCCAGTGCGCTGAACATGTAGCTATGCCACTCAGGGTTTGAGTTATGTTTAAAAATCTGTCTCTGCATTGTAATCTGTTTTGCAGCTGTTACAGATGAATTTGACATTATGAGTTGCAAATTTTAAATAAACCTTGTAAACTACTTGACCGAATGACTCCTCTTTTGGTATCCTAATTTACCGAAAAAGCCAAATATGATGTCAAAATTAGATGTTTGTATCGAAAATTCCAGTGTTGGATAGAATTTCACTATGAAGATGACCCCTCTACCCAAGCTTTTTCTCTCCGTAGCATAAATTGATTAAAAACATACTTTCCAGTCGAATGCCTATTTTTTTTTTCCTTGGACAATTTGGTAATTAAAATATATGGAGTGTTTTTTTTGCCTACTGCACTTTTTAGGTTAAGGGTGGGGAGAGAAGAATTCAAAATTGATTCATCAATCTTTAACTTATATATTCATTTAAGCAGACAAAAACACACTACATATAGTATACTAACTATTAAAAAAAAAAAATCAGACTTTTTTTTTTTATTTGAGATAATTTTTTTTTTTTATGTGTATTGTCATTAAACTTGTTTGTTCATTTATATTAATTCATTTTGCAGGAATCTATACGTACCCTCTTGTCTGAGTATTTGGAGCGTTTTTCACAGTTAGCTGGAAGCTTGATAAATTGTGGGCCAGTTTTGAATTGGTTTGAAGTAAGTTCCTTCAAATTTTTTTGTCATTCAAAAATGTGCACTAATGCTTACAGCATTGCTGCACTTTTAATGTTGTTTATTTTGATTATATTGACACTACTGCATTTTTCATTACAATTACTAATGTTTAGTGACTGGTTAAATCAAAGGCAAACATTAGATTTCTTTAAATTTATTTATGGTTAAAAAAAAATGATGCTGTGTACTTAATTTTAATGCTAATTGCAAATGAGCATAAAATTGTTTTTTATATAATTTCATATTTAATATTATCATTGTGTCATAGAAAAAGAAATTAATCATTAACTCTTCTCTTTTTTTCTTCTCCTTTTACTTAGTTGGATAATAGAGGCAACCGTCTTATCGTCACTGATGAAGTTGCAATAAACACTCCTGCTGTTGCTGCTGCATATGTTGTAGTGCCTTATTCTGCTCAAGCTACAGATGAAATATCATTTGATGTGAGTAACACATTCTTTATGATTAAAAGAAAAAATATATTTATGTTTATGAATTTTACTTCCCTGAAATACCTTTCCTTTAAAAATGAATTAATTATAAAAGAAATTAGAATTTTCAGTTATTTTTCCAGAAACTTGAAAGGATTGAGTTAAAAATTTATTTACAGTAATTTATTATACTGCATATATTAAAGTAGAAAATTGTGCTTTTCTGGTTCATATATTAAAAAATGGCGGCTTGACTGGTGATGATTGGAAAAAGAGGGGGCAAATAGGTGATCATGATAACTCATTGCAGAATTGACTTTGAACAGTAAAAAAAATGTTTTTTTTTTTTTTTTTTAGTCCAAAAGCAAGTGAAATGCATGCCATTTAAAAAAAAAAAAAAAAAAAAAAAAAAAAAAATTATATATGTATTTTCAGTGAAATAGCATTCATACAAACTCAAATGTAGAATTTCAACTAAAACTTTCGTTACATACAGTTATACAGAAAAGTCAGGAATTGCTATTTAAAGTTTTAGAATAATACATAATAGCATAGCTATAACATATAATAATATCTATTAATATATCGAAACAACGTATTTCACTAGAAAAATTTGTTACTATTAGTTTTCAAAAAGTTAAAGTTTATTCATTGAAAATTAGCCAAGATAGGCTGTCTACTGATTTTAAAAATTGCTGTTCAAAAAAAAATTAAAAAAAAACTTTAAAGTTTCGTTATTGTTTATTCGCTGAGGTGAATGCTACTTTTATAATTCCATAATTACCCTTTCACTTTCTACAGAGATTTCTAACTAATAAAATATTATTTTCATGTGCAGAAAAAGTACTTTAAGCAGGAAAAAAAAAAATAATAATAATCGAAATTTTGGACAAGTCAAAGCGGTGTTACTGCTTAATTTGTTTTATTACTTCATTTTACACTTAATTTTAGTTGGTTTCTCTATCATGTACAAACCTAGAGATTTTTTTTTCTTTTATTCATTTCAATTGAAACGATTTATATGAAAGTTGACAGGGTATGTATAGTTCTATCACAATTTTCGTACAGAATTTTTTGTCTTATAATAGCAGAAAAATATTACAAATTACACGATTAAACGCCGAAAGATTTTTAATCTGAAGAAAAGATATTAGAAAAAGATTTCTTATGTAAATTAGAGGTGTCATACTACTTGGAAATTCCAGGGAGTGGATCCACCTTGAGTTTGTCTCTTATTTATTAGTGACAATATTTTAGTCAGGTTTTATAGAAAACGTTCCACATGATTGTAATTTGTCTGTAAGTTTCTTATTATTAACATTTTTCTGACTTGTGGGAAAATTCCTAGATCATTGCAAAATGTTAGTGTATTTTGAATGATTTATTTCCAAAATGTCTATAGCAACAAAAATAATTTTGGTGTTATTATTAAAAAAAAATCTATTATAAAACTTTCTTTTTTTTTTTTTTTTTTTTTTTTTTCCCAAACGATTCTAACTTTTTGACATAAAAAAAAACTAGATAACAATTAGCCTTTTATAAATCTTGTGTTATTATTATTTTTTTAGTCTTAGAGCATCACTAGAAAGCCTTATTTTAACAATATCCATATATTTAAAGCTGTTTGGTAATTCTGTCAAATCTATTCCATCGAAATTCGATCGAATACGCATGCGTCAAAAAATCACCGGCCAATGAGGTGAGGGTCTATGACTGTCTCTACAAACGTGTTTGGGATCGTATCATCTGTTGTTTTTTTCTGTTGTCACGTTGCGTTAAACCTAGGAAGATATTTATCTAGAACTCACTGTGGAGTGTTTAGAAGGTATTTATTTTATTTATTTATTTTATTTATTGTAATTTGTATGAATACTTAGATGTCCATTTCGGATTTACTGTTTAAAAATGAATTTAGGCTCATAAGTTGGCGAAATCCCGATGGAAATTTTTTTTTTAGATCTCTATCATTTTGTTTATATAGTACAGAAAATAATTATTCAAACGTGTAGAACACGTAATACAAAATTGGACCACTTATGGTCTGTTTATTATCGGGAATGAATCTTATGGTGTTCCGATTGATAATGAATTCGATTATGTAAATATAATGTCAAAAGACAGTACGCACGGTAGTAATATTTTTATTATTATGTGTTCGAAAAAAGCAGAATCTGAGCATCTGAATATAAGTTATAAAATAAACAGAAATATATTATCTCTATTCGATTTAAAAGTTTTGTCATTACATAAGTGGGCTATTTTATTTGTAAAAAGTATGTATGCATTATATTGTTTGTATGTATACAAATCTTTATAATGTTTTGATTTGCAAACTCTTAATATTTGAATAATGTTTACATTATATTTGTTTGTATGTATACAAACAATATATGTATACAAAGAAGTATATATACAAACAATGTATAATGTATCATGTAACAATATTAATATTTACATTGTATTGTTTGTATGTATATAAATCTTGAATGTTTTAAATGGGCAAATTTGTAATGTTTTTTCTGTTATTTTTTTTAAATGTCAAAAAAAGATAAATTTTCAAACTTGGTATAAATAACTTAGGTACTTTTCTCTATTATCCCATTGACCACTTTTCATAACAAAACAGAAATATATTATCTCTATTCGATTTAAAAGTTTTATCATTATATAAGTGGGCTATTTTATTTGTAAAGAGTATGTATGCATTATATTGTTTGTATGTATACAAATCTTTAGAATGTTTTGATTTGCAAACTCTTAATATTTGAATAATGTTTACATTATATTTGTTTGTATGTATACAAACAATATATGTATACAAAGAAGTATATATGCAAACAATGTATATAATGTATCATGTAACAATATTAATATTTACATTGTATTGTTTGTATATATACAAATCTTGAATGTTTTAAATGGGCAAATTTGTAATGTTTTTTTATGTTATTTTTTTTAAATGTCAAAAAAAGATAAATTTTCAAACTTGGTATAAAAAACTTGAGTACTTCTCTATTATCCCATCGACCACTTTTCATAACAAAATACTATCGCCAAACTGTATGATTAAATGCCAAAATTGCAGTCCCATTTACTTGATGTCGAAAACATTATACGTGTTTTTTATGTCATCAAGTTGTTTTTAATTCAACATTTGCGTGTATTTTTCATTATGTTTATTTGATTTATTAGTTATTTCATTAATTAAAATAACAATTGTATCCTTAAATTCTTATATTTTATTTATTTATTTTGATATTCCAATGACAACGTTCTCCCATTTATTTGGCGATAGTTTTTTTTTATGAAAAGTGGTCGATGAGATAATAAGAGAAGTACCAAAACTTAATTACGTATATGAGTATATTCTTTGACAGTATTAATCATTACTCGATATTTTAAAACTGCATCATATTTGTAGAATTATATTAATTTAAACAATGCTTCTATTGAAGTGTGAAGAACCATATACCTCTATGAAGAACCATATATTTACATAATTGTCTTCATTAGCAATCGGAACACCATAAGATTCATCCCCGATAATAAACGGACTATAAGTGGTCCAATTTTGTATTACGTGTTCTATGATATTTTTACATACATTTAAATAATCATTTTCTGTACTATATAAACAAAATGATAGAGATCTAAAAAGACAATTTCCATCGGGATTGATTTCGCGAACGTTAAAAGAGCCTAAATTCATTTTTAAACAGTAAATCCAAAATGGACACCTAAGTATTCATACAAATTATAATAAATGAAATAAATAAATACCTTCTAAACACTCCACAGTGAGTTCTATATAAATACCTTCCTAGGTTTAACGCAAAGTGCAAGAAAAAAACAACAGGAGATGATCCCAAACACGTTTCTAGAGACCGTAATAGACCTTCACCTCATTGGCCGGTCCTACCGGAAGATTTTTTTTATGCATGCGTATTGGGTCGAATATTGTTGAAACATTTGACAAAATAAGCAAACTGTTTCCACCTAGGTATTTATACACAATACAACAAATAAAATAAATGCCTTCAAAACCCTTTTGATCATCACATCAGCGTGCAAGACAATTTTTTTACCGGAAACCGTTTGATGAATTTCATTATTTTTCCGTTATCGATTGACAAATTTTACGATTTTACCGCTAACGATTGCTGAATTTCACAATTTATCGACTATTGATTAACGAATTTCATGATTTTTTCCATGAACATTTGTCGAATTGCACAAAAAAAATTAAGAATATCGTCAAATTGTCTTGGGTAAAAAAATTTTGAATATTGTCAAATGCCATCGAGAAAAAAGTCTCTTTGTCAAATGATTTTGAAGAAAAAATCGGGAAATTCACAAAATGGTTTCGGAAAAAACTTCACCAAATGGTTTCAAAATTCTTTGAGTGACAGCGGGAAAAAAAATTTCATTTTACATTCAATCATCGCAATTGGCGAGTGTGACTAAGTTTAGCCAGTGGTGGCAATAACATCAATCACCAATTTCCAGTATTACTCGCCGATTGGTGAATGTTAATTTTGTCTTATATCACAAACTGTATTTACATATACTACTAGATATAATGATTATGAACCATGATTTTTCTGTTATTGGGCGAGATTCATGTTTTTTCAGCAATTCTTTGACGAAATTAGTGTTTTTTCAGCGATCCTTTGAAGAATTTCGCATTTTTCTCACGATCCTTAACGAAATTCGCATTTTCCAGCAATTCTTTGATAAAATACATTTTATTCCGCAATTTTTAGACGAAATTTAGTAAAAAAGCGTGATCTTTTGGTGAAATTTCCTTTTTTGCGATTCTTTGACAAAATTTGCTTATCTTTCGCGATCCTTTTGCATAATTACGTTTTTTCTGTGGTCTTTTAACAAAAGTCATGTTTTCCCATTATCCTTTGATAAAGTAGGGTTTTTTCCTCAATCATTTGACAAAATCTGTTATTTTCCCCCCGCGAAGATTGGTTAGATGTTTTTAGTCTGCAGGTGCCCTTAAAAAGTCTGTGACGCCCGTTGCTGCATCGCACACATTCTTCCATGGGGCATTGAACGAAGTAAATTCAACCTAAAGAATCATTGTTTCATTCCTGACATTTCTCGAAAGAAACAACGTTCAACTCATTGACTGAATTGTAAAGGGCGAAATGTGTCAATTAGCAGAAAGTGCGCAATTTGTTCGTTCATGGAAAAAATCGTGTTAACCGATAGTCGATAAAATTCGAAATTCGTCAATCGATAGCGGAAGAAGTGCAAAATTCATTAATCTACACAGTGGAAAAATCGCAAAATTCATCAACTGGTTTCGGGAGAAAAATTTTTCGAATATCGTCGAATTTCTTCGAGAAAAAAATTCACAATCTGCCAATTTCGGGGATGAAATTTACCAAATGGTTTCAAAATTTGTCGCGCGACAGCAGAGAAAAAAAATCTTTTTCCATTCAATCATCGCAATTGGTGAGTGTGACTATTATGTTTGACCAGTGGTGGCAATAAAGTCCATTGCCAAATTTTCAGTATTACTCGCTGTTTGGCAAGTGCTAATTTTGTCCTATACTTCAAAACCCTTTTTATCATCACATCAGTGTGCAGGACAGTTTTTTTTACGGGAGACCATTTGATGAATTTCGTGATTTTTCCGTTATCGATTGACCAATTTTACTGCTATCGATTGTTGAATTTTATAATTTATCAACTATTGATTAGCGAATTTCCTGATTTTTTCCATGAACGTTTGACGAATTACGCAAAAAAAAAAAAGAATATCGTTAAATTGTCTTGGGTAAAAAAAAATTTAATATTGTCAAATGCCTTCGAGAAAAAGGTTGCAAGTTGAAATGGCTGTGACTTCTTTTTCATGTTATGCATCTCCGGTGTCCATCCCCCCCCCCCCCCCCCCAAGTGGGACACTTTTCTAAATTTTGCACATACCCCTCATGTGATATATCGGTGGAAAAGTCTTTGACCACTTATTCATGTTATGCATCTCCGGGGTCCATCCCGCCCCCCCCCCCCCCCCTAAGGGGGGCACTTTTCAAAATTTTGTTGACACCCCTCATGTCATACGTGTCCATCTCCTCACTTTGCCCCCCCCCCCCCCCCCCCAAAGGGTACTTTCTAAATTTTGCACATTACCCTCATGTTATATATCATTGGAAAGGTCTGTGACCACTTAATCATTTTATGCATCTCCAATGTCCATCTCCCCACTTTGCCCCCCCACCCGCCTAAGGGATACTTTTCTAAATTTTGTTGACACCCCTCATGTCATATATCATTGGAAAGGTCTGTGACCACTTAATCATATTATGCATCTCCGATGCCCATCTCCCCACTTCCCCCCCCCCCCCCCAAGGGATACTTTTCTAAATTTTGTTGACACCCCTCATGTCATATATTGTTGGAAAGGTCTGTAACTGCTTAATCATATTATGCATCTCCGATGTCCATCTCCCCACTTTGCCCCCCCCCCCCCCCCCAAAGGGTACTTTCTAAATTTTGCCCATTACCCTCATGTTATATATCATTGGAAAGGTCTGTGACCACTTAATCATTTTATGCATCTCCAATGTCCATCTCCCCACTTTGCCCCCCCACCCGCCTAAGGGATACTTTTCTAAATTTTGTTGACACCCCTCATGTCATATATCATTGGAAAGGTCTGTGACCACTTAATCATATTATGCATCTCCGATGCCCATCTCCCCACTTCCCCCCCCCCCCCCAAGGGATACTTTTCTAAATTTTGTTGACACCCCTCATGTCATATATTGTTGGAAAGGTCTGTAACTGCTTAATCATATTATGCATCTCCGATGTCCATCTCCCCACTTTGCCCCCCCCCCCCCAAAGGGTACTTTCTAAATTTTGCCCATTACCCTCATGTTATATATCATTGGAAAGGTCTGTGACCACTTAATCATATTATGCATCTCCGATGTCCATCTCCCCACTTTGCCCCCCTCCCTCCCCCAAAGGGTACTTTCTAAATTTTGCACACAACCCTCATGTTATATATCATTGGAAAGGTCTGTGACCACTTAATCATATTATGCATCTCCAATGTCCATCTCCCCACTTTGCCCCCCCACCCCCCTAAGGGATACTTTTCTAAATTTTGTTGACACCCCTCATGTCATATATCATTGAAAGGTCTGTGACCACTTAATCATATTATGCATCTCCAATGTCCATCTCCCCACTTTGCCCTCCCCCCCCCCCCCAAGAGATTCTTTTCTAAATTTTGTTGACACCCCTCATGTCATATATTGTTGGAAAGGTCTGTAACTGCTTAATCATATTATGCATCTCCGATGTACATCTCCCCACTTTGCCCCCCCCCAAAAGGGTACTTTCTAAATTTTGCACATTACCCTCATGTTATATATCATTGGAAAGGTCTGTAACTGCTTTATCATATTATGCATCTCCGATGTCCATCTCCCCACTTTGCCCCCACCAAAGGGTACTTTCTAAATTTTGCACATTACCCTCATGTTATATATCATTAGAAAGGTCTTTGACCACTTAATCATATTATGCATCTCCGATGTCCATCTCCCCACTTTGCCCCCCCCCCCCCCCCCCGTACTTTCTAAATTTTGCACACAACCCTCATGTTATATATCATTGGAAAGGTCTGTGACCGCTTAATCATATTATGCATCTCCGGTGTCCATCTCCTCACTTTGCCCCCCCCCAAGGGGTACTTTCTAAATTTTGCACACAACCTCATGTTATATATCATTGGAAAGGTCTGTCACCACTTAATCATATTATGCATCTCCCATGTCCATCCCCCCACTTTGACCCCCCAAGGGTGTACTTTTCTAAATTTTGCATACACCCCTCATGTGATTTATCGATGGAAAAGTCTGTGACCACTTAATCATATTATGCTCCCCACTATGAAATTTGTCAAGTTAAAGCAACTATAAATTTTACTTTTATGGTATTATCAAGTTGTTTGCCGTCAAATTTTGACGGGTTCCATCTAGTAATAAATTATAACACCTTGTAATAATATATTACTTTTAAATGCTAAAGGTGTAAAATTAACAACATAATATAAATTAAAATAACTTTTATTAGTTGTTTTACATGTTTCGACTCTTTCCGAGTCATTATCAAAAACAAAAATAAAAAATATGTTCCTTAGTTTAAGTCAAAATGTTATCTGGGACAATAGGACGTGCTTAAATAAATTTTAGATATTAAATTTTATTGACTAGAAATCGATAATTAATATTTATATTTTTTATGTTGGTATTTCATGGTACGATTTACATTACATAGATTAAGTAATCTATGATTAATATTAACACTTCCAAAATGAAAGATACTTTTAGACCAGGGGCGCCATTTGGGAGAGCAATTTCCCCCTCAATGAATTTGATATTTTGAAGTGTATTGGGTGTCACAGATCAGATTTGGTTTTTTTAAAAAATCTGAAATTGCACAACAGCTAAAATGATTTGCAAATTTGATTAAAATACAATTCTGACATTCTTAAATTCTGACATTAGTATTAAAAAAACACTTTAAGCACAGAAATGAATAAATATCAATAAGGTTTGCTAAAGCCTTGCTATTGCAATTTTCTCAAAGTGAAGCACATTTATCAGTAATGAGTACTTGGGCTAATTTTATATTCAAATGTGAGAATAAAACTGTATCAATTGTGTTCAATACCACTGTGTGCAACAAGATAAAAAAAAAAAAGTCTTCCTCTACTTCATCTCAAAAAAGTTTTGAAATGGCATCTCTGTTTTAATGATGCGCGAACAAGAATTAGGTGAACAGTTGGGTAAAGTAACAAGTTAAGGTTTCACATTTTGTTTCTTTCAATACTTTAAATTTTTTTCATTCAAAATCAATTGATGAATTCAATTAAAATTTAATTACATCTTCACTATTTTAATTTTTTAAAATCTAGATTAAAAAAAGTGTTACAAATGCATCAGAAACTGTAAAAGAGAAATAATAAAATTGTAAGCAAATACTATATAGATTTTCTAAAAAGTGCTATGCAACAAATTTATTTTCTAATGCGGTAAAGCCTGTTTATAACAGAATCTTGCTATAAACGAAAAAAAAATCATGGTCTCGCCAAACTAATGCCATACGATTATACCTTCAAAAATGAAAATAAGCTGTCTAAAATGGAATTTTTCACTGGTCGTTTGCTTTTTTGTCTAAGCAGGTTTTATTGTTTCATATTATGTTGGGGACCCGCATTGGAATTATTACCGGGGCCCACGGGCTCTCTGTACGGCCCTGGGCACAAAGCATTTATACATGCATTGTAATGATCATACCATTAAAGAATTTCATGTATTTTTTACATTACAATACAACCTTGTTGCTGTATCCAGTGATCTTTTTTTTTTTTTTCATAGGTGTGAAGCATTTATATATGCAATATAGTAATTCTGGCATTACCTAATGCTATGTATTTTTTAGATTATTTTCCGATGAAGTTGTTCTTATATTTCCTGCTCTAAAAGCTCTGGTTTAAATTTATGACAGTTTTGCTAAACAGTTGACCTTTTTCGAAGTCTGGGAAACTGGACTATATTTTAATAAAAAGAGAATTAATGTCTGTCAGGGCAATTGACCTTTGTTTGGCCTAATAATGTTTTTATTTTAATTCATCAAAGAACCTTTGCTTTGAAAAATGTAGTTATATTTAGCAATTTCATTTCAATTATTTCATTACTTTTAAAAGTATAGATCATAACTCTTCGGCAATTATTATGAGTGACAAAAAAAATACCATACCTCTTAAGGGGAAGGAGCAGAGATGGACCGCAAAATTTGGGAACCACTGTTGTAAAGTGTTAAAAACCTTATTTCATAAAATTCTGTATTTTTTAATGTGCTTCATTTTTTAAAATATTTAATAAGTTTACAAAGTTTGCATGCTTCTGTGACCTTATCACCCCCCCCCCCCCCCTGAAAATAAATAGCTAGGGGATACTTGACATAAAATAAAAAACTGACCCCCCCCTTACCTTTGACTACACCTCTGATTTACCATCAAATGCTTTTGCTTCATAGAAAGTTTCTGTGGATGTGTACTTTGAGGCATATTTTATATCTTATTAGCTGTTACACGTGATGTCGTTCACGTAACATTAAAAGAAAAATAAATGCATTAATTAAGGAAAACATTTCACCCGATAATTAAAAGCATATGTAATTAATCAACTCTTTATCACATTTTATAGGACACAATACAGTATAGTCAAAGCACCTTATAACGAAATTGAAAGTGCTCCAAAGATTTGCTCGTTATAACGTGCTTTCGTTAAAACGTTATAACGAATTATTTCGTTATATAGTAAGAACGCCAATTACCTTGACTAATATGGTCTGAGCGTAATCTTGAGTATGCAAAATTCCATATAATGGAGACAATCATATAAAAGGACGTTTTATTACATAAAGATATGTCTTAAAATAACTTTTGTTTAATAAAAAAAAGCTAGGCCTAATGTATTCATATTATATTAAGCCTCCATAGTAAGGATCATTTTTACTACAAACATAAAAGAGAAGAAAGGCGTTGATTTAAAAAGGAATTTCTAGGAAATCATATTTTTGCGAATAAATACGTACAATTCATAAAACAGAATTTTTATTTTGTGATGATAGATCTGGATGACTGAACTTCAGATAATTAGAATTTTGTTGTAGTATTTTACAATATCTATATATATATATCTTATTCTGCTACATGCTACACGCTACACATAAAAAAAAACCGGACAAATTTAAATGTAAAAAAAAATATTGATTTAATTCTCTTAAAGGGCAGTTTTACATACCTATATAGGCTTGAAGAATGAAGTTAACAAGATCTGCTTTCTTTCCTTAATAACATTGACTAATATTGCACAGCCTATTTTGACAACATACACGTTAATTTCATTCGTTAACAAGTTTTTATTGTGCATGTAACACACAATTATCTGTAAATACTCGAGAACATCAGACGGTAAAATCTTCTCACCAGCTTCTAGAAGGATGTTTCCACTGACACTGCCAACACATGCCTCATCTTCTGTAATTTTTTAGCTCACAGGCTATCAAAGCCTGAGAGCTAATGTGCCCGTCGGTTCTGTATGTACGTAACACAATAACTCTTGATAGAACTAACCGTTTTGCTTTAAATTTTGTTTATAGGTTCCTTGTGATAAGGCGCTTCCCTGATTAGTTTTGGGGGTTCATTGGTTAAGATTAAAGGGGGGGACGAGAGGCTAACCCCCCTTAATTCAGATAAATGAGTTTTTCATGCAGAATTATCCTATTTTCTTCAAATGTTGTATATATGTTCGTTGTAATAAGGTGCTTCCCTGATTATTTTGGTGATTCATTAGTTAATTATAAGGGGGGGGGGATGATACCATCGTGAATATATTATCAATTTCTTTAAATTTTCGAGGGATTTTTTCAAATTCTTTGAAATAAGAGTATAGTACACAATTAGTGTGAATAGCCTGTGAGCTCAATGCCCTCAGTTTAACTGGGCAGTTTTCTCTTTTTTATTTATGATGTTCTCTTCATCGAATTCTTCATTTGCCATGTTTAATGTTTGAATCAACATTAACATATTGATCAAATCTAAACTCGGAAATCAGATTTAAAAGGATGAAATCAGTTCATCTGTATTTTCCAATTTAGGTAAAGAAACAGTTTCATAATTGTTTAAAGGTGATGGAAAAAATCTCGAAACTGAAAAAGCATTAACAACAAAACATTGCACCAAGCTTTATTTATCAGATAAATTGCTTTCAGCTCGTCTATTTTTGTTTATTTTGTGTCATCTGAATTCACGATTTTTTTTTCACAAGCATCTTCCAGTATTTAGCTTTAAACTAATGAAAAATTCCTTGGTCTCATGGTTGCACTTTGGATGTAGTGTTAGGTGGTAAAAGAAGTAATTTTATAAATTAAACACGAACAGAACTCGCATGCGAAGAGACATTGAGACAGTGTCTAAAAAAAGCAGAACTTATCTTTTGGCTTTTTGCTTCTATTCGTCAAACTCTGAAATCCATTCTTTAAAAAGGCATTTCATCATTCAAGCTTTTCAATTACGCATGTACATTGCAGGCAAAGTTTTTGTTACGTTTTTAGGGATACACCGTGAATTCTTTGCTTTTCCAATTACAAGAGGTTTTCGCCTTCAGAGAACATAATGCTAATGAAACTAGGTCTTAGCTCTTTTTCCCACCGTGACAAGTTTCTTTTTTTAAAGTTAAAGTTTTGTCAGGCTCAGGCATCCATATTAAATACATCTTTTCAATCGTAATCCTAAAAAAATTTTGAGTTTTCGTTCTTCCATTCTTCAGCAGTTTCTTCTGAAATATTAGGCTGTTTCTCCACATAATTTTTTATCCACAATTTCATATCTTTTTTTAATTTGCTCAACCAACCATCATTTACATGAAAGTCTTTATATACAAGTGTTTCGGCAAACGCATATGCTTTTTATTGCAAAATGCTTCCACTAATATGTAAGTTTTTGGATCTTGCATCTTTAAACAATGAAAAGAATACTTCCTCCACAACTTCATATTTCGCTGTACATATACGTTAAAACGACGAGGAAACTGCACTCTTTTTTAATATTTTAATATTTTTTTCTTAATTTTTCAATTGCTGAGAGTGCTACTTAGAATCCCAAATTTGTTCACTACATCGCTTATTTTAACATTATTTTTGACGCATTTTATAATTTCAACTTTCTCTTCTAAACTCAAACTTTTCCTTTTTTTTTTGACAGACATAGCTAGTTTACAAAAAGTTTTTAAAATTAGCATGCGATAAATTTACACGAAAAGCAAATGTCAATGAAATCAGTCATCAAATAAAAAATAACATAATTCCAGTTCAGCTAAGCTGTCGCCCCTCTGTCTGTCTTAAAATACTGCCCCTCCCCCAAATCTCTCTTGGAAGTATTGAAAATATGTGACTGGTCGTAGACAAAAAAATTGAAGGTTATCTCATGAATAAAATAGCTGTTATTTAAAAAATAAAACTCTATTTCGTAACCATTTTTTAAGTAAAAAAAATGTAAAAAATTCGCTATATCGTTCTTTTATCAATTTTCATGCTCGAATTCTTTTCGTTATAAATATTTCGTTATATCGTTTCGAATTCAGTATTCTTTAACATACAGACTAACTAAATGGTTATGAGCATTTCGTTATATCGTGCTTTTCGTTATATCGTAGTTCGTTATAAAGTGCTTCAACTGTATTTCCTTGTTATAGGGGCCTGGACATAACTTGGTCTTAAAAAAGTAAAATTTTGTGCTAAATAATATCAAACAATTGCAAAAATGAAACTACAACTAATGAAAATAGGAGTCAATGGTGAGCAAGGAAATGATCATATCAAAAACTGAAAAGTGTTTACCATGCAAAAAACAAACCTGGATACAAAAATGTAATTACTTTTGTGCAAAATTTCGCCCACTAAAAAAAAAAGCAAATTGACTATGGGCCCAATTAAAGAGTCTAACCTCCCTATTCTCGGCTATTTTCTACGATAAAATTTCTACTATGTACAACATACTTTCGCATTTATAATATTAGAAATTAGAACGATCGGCTTGTTTAAGTCTACGCAATTCGGCTTGAGGAAAAGCTCCATTACCTTTTGATTTCTTCTTTGCTGTTGCAATACATGAATTTTTCAATCAATTTCATTTTTGTTTTGGTAACATTGTTTTGTTTTTCCATTTTTTAAAAATATTATAAATTTACTTAAACATTTCATTAAAATTTATGTCACTTTTTGTCATCTCATTTTTATCATCCTTCACAAAAATCTATTATAAAAAAGAACATTCAAAAAAGCTATTTTTTAAAATAACAACCAATAATTAGTTTAAAACTAAAAGAAATGTGACTTAAAATCTGATTGCCAAACCAGAATTTACAAACATGTCTCGATTGTACCAATATTACTTCAAGCTCTTCAATCTTAATTTTAATATTGAGAGAAGGAAAATGGTGTTACTTTGATGTAATCCTATTAAATCTTTCGATTTTGTGAACGAAAATGCAATTTTATTAACATTCATCAAAAATAGTTTTTTTCAAGCAATAGAGTTCATTTTGTAGTTTTTAAGAATGAAAATCACAATTTACCACTAACCATGACGTCATTTTTGACATAGATAATTTTGCATTTTTTTGTTACATGTAATATCCATTTTCTTTTTAAACGTTTTTCTCTTTTTTGTCAACTTTTTAAAATTTTTTATTTAAAATGGGATATATTTATATTAGCCATGCGCAGACGATTAACAACCATCAAATATTGTTCCCATCAACATATTTCGTATTAATTTAATTTAAAATCCAAACCTTTTACTCATTTCATTTAAAATGCAGAACTTTAATTTTATATACATACATTTAAAATACATATGTTACATACATTTAAAATACTCATTTCATGTGAAATACAACAGAAAAAAAAAAAAAGAAGAAAGCAACATAGGAAAAAAAAACAAGATCATTTTATTTTATAAACAAAGCATATCCGCTTCATTTTCGATATATAACTTCATATTTTCCTGTTTCCCATACTTACTCAAATTCATGCACCTTGTATGTATCATTATTATTATTAAATACTTTTAAAAGCATGTTTCCTTTCTAATATGACGTCATTTAATCTTATTTGTAATTCTTCTTCTTATTATTTTTTTCATTTTCATTTTTCATGTGGAAATTTTTTATTTGAAAATTAATTATTGAGGGAAAATTATTATTCCAGGTCTGTATTTTTTGGCAACAATAATGGTTAGCAACGAAAAATGGTTAATTAAATTTTCCAGGAAAAATATTCATTGATTCTCTATGAAAATAATGAAATTTTGAATTATTAAGAAAAACATTTGAAAATAATAAACAACACCTACCCTATAATCATTTTTGGGTTATAATTCATCTATAAGCAAAGGTACAGGGCCATTAAATCCTCCGTTTTCACGTTTACTTCAGCCAAACATTCACACACACAATCACATTTATAATATTATTAGGATTTCTTTCACAGTTGAAATCGATTATAGATTGAATTGTTGAGCGAGGTCTTTGAGAGGACAATTTGAAAAATCTCTCGTAATGTTTTGTAGTAATTGTGAAGCCTCATTATTAATTTTCCTTTTGTCATCTGTCATTTCTTTGCCCTTTAAAATTCATTGTGCCTTTTTTTAACACTTTCCAACCTAGTTGAAAAGTGTTTATGACTTCGGTTTGTCTTGCCGTCTGCCCGTGCTCTAACTCCCGTAAATATGCTCTGATTGCCTTGCAATTTTTATATGCTATTGTCGTTATCTATAGCACGTTCCCTATTTCAACTGAAGTGTGTAGCAATTATAGTCTTTTACAGGGACACTCAAAAGAATTCCATTCCATTACGGTCTGTGGGGAAAAATCATTTGCGGTTTATTTTAATGGTATTACACAATTGCAAACACATTGTAATTGATATATATCACTAAGGTGTATTATTAATGGCTTAATATGGAATAGGGTGTGCATAGCACTTTCAGTTAATTTACAGGGACAGTCAAAAGAATTCCATTACATTACGTCTATGGAGAAAAATCGTCTGCGGTTTATTTAAATAATGTTTCACTATTTTAAACGCATTGAAATTTATATATATTACCAAGGTGCATTACAAGAGGTTTACTACAGAATAGTGTGTGTATAGCAGTCATCGTTCATTTACAGGTACACACAAAAGAATTCTCTACTGTCTGTTAACAATAATTCCTGGAAGTGCGTTTTCAGTTACTGAACGCGATTTTAAATTTAACTCACTTTTTGTTTATTACGTGGTGTGTATAAATTCTGTAGATCATATACAGGGAAGCACAAAAGTTCGCGAACACATTTCCGTTTATTGACAGAAACTCCGGAAGGAGAATTTTAAACTGTGCTACGCGTTTCTTAACTGAACTAAAATTTGTCATCCTATGTAGTATATATACAAATCTATAAATCATATACAGGGCTAAATAAAAGTATTCGGATATTTTTCTGAATATTGTATACGTTAGAAATTCCTGAAATTATGTTTTTAAATGTGTTATGCGTTTTTCAAATTGTTTACTTAGATGTTATCTTTCAGCTTATTAAACGGTATGATTTATAAAATTATTTTGGAAGCGTTGGAAAGTGTTACATAATCTATGCTTGATGCATGATTTTTAGTTCTTGTTTTGTACGAACTTGATGCAAATAAACTTTAAATATTTTAGCAGCTTTAAATTTTGTAAATCTTATACCGCAGATCATTTTTGATGCGCAAAGAATGACAATTCTGCTTCTGATGGACAGATTTATGCATATCCAAATAAATATTTTTAAAATCTGCAATTTCTTTAATTTTAATAATTTTTGTTTCAATTTTCGAAGCTTATTATGTATTTTTTTATAATGTATGATTGAGATTTATTTATATTTGTATGTTAATTACAATTGCTTTTTATAAATGCCTTCCTTTTCATAACAATTATGTAGCAACTAATTAAATATGTGAAACAACAAACAAGAGGTATACACCTTTTTGTTTAATATAGGTATTTGTTTACAACGTATACTTGTTTCACAACGTATGGATACTTATGACACCTAAAATCATGAAAAAAAAATTACACATTTTATTTTTAGTGAATTTTAAAAGCTTGTTCAACTAGAAAGATTTCAAACTATTTCATTTGACAAAATCTTGGTATTTCAGAGGTTTAAAAAACCATAAACTGAGAAAAATGCGCATTTTCAAATCATTAGTGCAAATAGCAGATGTTTGTGAAGTTAGCTGTAGTTGCAATTAAAGTATGTGGCTCTTTTAGTCTGTTGTAGTATAAAATTCCTAAAAATAATATTGCATCAGAGTACAAAATTTTTGAAGTTCTGAATGAGTTTCCGTAACTAAGAGGATTTTGTATTTTAATTTTCTCCATATTTTATATTAAATGTCCCATTTTATAATAAGTTATTGGTTAGAGTTTTCTTTTTTCTATATAGCTTTATGTAAATCTTTTTTAATATCAAGTGTAGATTTTATTCATGAAGAGGAAAAAAGAAATCAAATTTGTCAGGTTTTCTGATGATACATATTGTTATGTCTTGATTTCATACTAAAAGTTATTTTTTTTTTTTAAATTACCACAGTGGTGGCTCGTCCATTGGCGTACATGAGCACGTGAACCCCCAAAGAAAATGAAAAAAATAATTTAACAAATTAAATAATATAATTATAAAAACCTTTCTAAATTTTTTGTCAATCTCCAATTCGTGTACCATTCACTCACTCCCCCTCCCCCATCACCCTTTTTTTGATACATCCACAATAAACCGTTACTGAAGACATTTAGGAAGTTTTCAACACCGAGCGCTCAGCATTTTCTTGATCAGACTCGTGACCGGCAAAATGCTCTTCAAAATCGGCTTATGCGGACGGGAGCGGAGAGACGAAAGTAAGGTCGGGGCCACACTCAAATCGTTCCGTTCGCACAACCTCCAATGTGCAGCAGCATACATTTTTATTGGTAATTTCCTTGTTCGTTTGATTTCTCTTGCGATTTGAATATTAAGTCAGATATTTTTCTACTAATTGTTAATATGTCTGTTTGTATTGTTCTTACTTTTATTATAATGTGTAAGAAGTAGTTACAAAAAGTTAAAATGGAAAATAGTAAAATCAATATTTCAGAGCTAAAGAAACTGCACATTTCATCATTGCCCCTGGAAAGAAAGATTGAAATTAAATTGCGTAAACCAACACCTTTTTTAAATCTTTTAATAAGTGACAAAATCTAAAACTAGAGATTTCAAAAAGTAATTTAAACAGGATTTATATGAAAAATGTCAATGGATTTATGGATGGGAATTAATGGACAGGCTGTTTTGTTTTCCCTGTCTCCTATATGCAAAACAAAGCGGTGATTCAGGTTGGGTGAGTTACGGTGTAGCTAATTTATCACATCTAACTCAAAAAATAAAGAAACATGAATGCTCTCAATTGTATTTAAATTCCACATTCGAATCTAACTTGTTTGGAAAAATGGATATTCGTCAACAGCTGGACAGTGCATTCCCCCCACCTGAACTTCATATTGTCCTCCTTGGAACAGTAAAATTTCATCCATACAAAAATGATTCTGAATTTTCAATACTGCACAAATGTACTTTAACCTATATGTTAAGTCATACCTACAAAATTTATTTTCGTAATTTTTATATTTGGATTGTGAACCCCCCTTTAAATAATCCACGGCCACTGAATTACCACATAATTTATTTGCACCATTAGAGCATTGATTACTATTGCTAATGATACCTTCTTTGATTCATTTTCTGTGGTTATACCTTAATAATTGAATCTTTGATGTACTATTTTTTTTTTTTTACATTATTATTTAAAAAATATTTAGTTTAATAATACATTGTATTTTATAAGATTTAAATTAACCCATTTCTTTGTTTAAAAAAAAAAAAAAAAAAAAAAAAGTGAAAAGAAAAAGGGGATCAAAGTATTGTAATTTATGAGCATAACTATAAATCCAAAAATCAAGGTTGATTTAATTTTCTCTGTATGTAGAATGAATTGTGTATAATCTGTTTTAATTTAAGATTACCTTTATATCATTTGAGATTAAAAAAAATAAATAATAGTTTAGTTTTTCAAATTGTCAAAAAAATAAAAAATAAATAAAAAGCAAAATTTTCATTTACCTTGTACTTCATAATAATGAAATCTGAGACAGAAGTAAAAGTTAAAAACAGCAATTTAACACAGCACAATGCTCCTAATTGTGAAAAAATTGAGTAAAAGTGAAATTTTTTTTATCAATTATTTTTTTTCTAATATAATATCTTCATAACTGCCACCATTAACTGCCCTTTCCCTACCAAGTAAATAAATATACACTGCTCAAAACAATTAAAGGATATTTGAAGTTTTATATAAAATAAAGATATAAACGAAATTTTTTTTTGCCGAAAATAGAAGAAGATAATCACAAATGCAAATTTTTCTGGTTTTCAAACTGTGGAGTATGCAAATTTTGAGTTCGACGTCAAAAACGTCGCTTCAGCGGCAGCGAATGAAATTTGACTTTCAACTGGATAAAAGAGAATGAAGACAAGGATGATCGGCATTCAGTGATTGCTTTGTTTCGATGAGTACGATGTCTCAGCGAAGTCATTTGACAGATTCAGAAGCTTGGAGAATTGTTGGTAGGTTAGAAGGGGGCCAAACTCAAGCCGAAGTAGCGCAAGCCATTGGAGTGTCACAAAGTGTCATTTCCAGGATCTGGAACCGTTTTTTGGAGAGTGTATGTGCAGGCCGAAGACCAGGGCAAGGTTGTAGACGGGCAACAACGCCCAATGAAGATCAGTATTTAGCGTTAACAGCTCGGAGACACCGAAACATGAACGCTACTCTTCTCCAACAACACCTTCGCTCGGCTACAGGCACCACGATTTCAACTGAGACTGTCCGAAACCGGCTCCATGCTGTAGGTCTGTATGCTCGCCGACCGATGGTATGTGTTAGATTAACATCAAGGCATCGTCGCGACCGCAGGGAGTGGGCAACCGAGCATGTCAACTGGAGGAGAAATGAATGGAGCAATATTCTGTTTTCTGACGAGTCCCGTTTTTCTGTGCATCCGGATAATAGGCGTATTTTCATCTGGAGGGACCGCGGCAGTAGGAATAATCCTGCGTTCGTGCACGAAAGTGTCAGATTTGGCGGTGGAGGAGTGTTGGTGTATGGTGGCATCTCCATTGACGGGCGCACTGACCTCTACATCATTCGAGATGGAGCTCTGACTGGTCGCCGATATAGGGATGAGATCCTCAGACCTATTGTAGTCCCTTACGCTGCAGCAATCGGAGATAACTTCATTTTAATGGACGATAACTGCAGGCCACATGGTGCAAACCTGGTGGAGGATTTCCTTTTCGAGGAAGGAATCGTTCGAATGGAATGGCCAGCGTGTTCTCCAGACATGAATCCAATCGAGCACGTTTGGGACGCTCTAGGAAGACGAGTTTCTGGCCGCCAACAACCCCCACAAACTCTCCAAGAACTGGAAAGAGCTCTTCTGGAAGAGTGGGGCAGAATACCCCAACTCGTCATTAATAGCCTCATTGAGTCCATGCCTCAAAGGTGTTCAACGTTGCTGGCCGCCCATGGAAACCATACCCCCTACTGAAAATGATTTTCTTTGAAGAAAACACCTTTTCTTATTCTTTTTTTCTCATATGCACAAATTGTGTTTTTTTCCTTTTGTACACAAATGCGCAATAAAATGCATTTTTTTCTGCCAAACATGTGTAATTTATTCTCATATAACCTACTATGTCTGTCGACCATGTATCAATCAGCTAAAAAGTTTCCCAGATACAAAATCCACCTAAAACTGCAATATCCTTTAATTGTTTTGAGCAGTGTATTATGAATCAGAAATTATACTTAATAATTCTAATTAAAAAAGTACCACACAGAAACAAGACATATTTTATTAAATAAATTTTCAAAAAATGTTTATTTGACTTGAAAAAAACCTGTAACGTTTGAAGCTATCTAAATATTTTAAATATTTTAATAAACCCCTTCACAATGAGGGTCACATATACGCAAAGTATAAGATGTGCACAATCCTTAATTTTTTTCTACCAGTACTTTTTAATTAAAAGATTGAAAATTGTTTATGGTATGTTTGTTGTGAAGGAGTTAATGTGTATTACTTCTGAGCCATCCTGAGAATATTTGTAATTTCATGAGAAATTTTAAATTCATCTTTTACTAAGAAGTTATTGTGTTAAATGAGTGGTGAGCTTGCTTAGACAGTGCATTTGTTCTGTCATCAAAATTCAGTATTAAATTGAATCGAAAGCATTTTAAATGAGATCCATGTGAAAATATTTTGCTGCACAACAGATACTGCAAAGACCTGTTCAGAATAATAAAAGTTAATTTAATTTACCATTAATAACTGGTAATGATACCAGACATTGAAAAAAAAAAATCTAATTGAATAACAAAACAAAACAAAAAGTTCATTTTCACACTTTTTCAGCATCTCCTCAATTTCTTTTTAATATATTTTCTCTTATTTTTAATATTGACTTATGTACTGACATAGATTTAGGGAGATTTAAGGAAGAAATGATTGCCATTTATGGATGTGAAAATAAAATATTTATTGAGGAACCAACAAAGTTCTATAATGTAGCTAGAGGTATGCAGAAGTGCCAAGCTCTCATTAATCTAATTTTACCCAGATTTAATGTTTCGCACCAGACATTTTTTTTTTAAAGAAATGAAATGAAATAAATTCTATGTAGAAACCTGAAATTAAATAAATAAAGATGTATAATTTTTTTCTGATTCGAAACGCTGTTAAACTGGGTCAAATTAAGCCTTATATTACGGAGGATTAGTGGAAACTTGGCATCTCTGAGTATGCATCTATACTTTTTCTTTAAGGCAACATATTTTAAGACCTTTTTTTTTAAATCTTTTGAAAAAAGAAGAAAAGCATACTAATTAAAATTTTTGTATCAAATACGGAATTATTTATTAAAACATAGAACTAATTCTCTATTTGCAATAAAGAAAATACCAATTCTTTATTACATTTGTATTAGTTCAATAATTCAATCCATTAAATATATAGCACCTATAATATATAGCATTGTTTACTTGAAATTCCCTATAAAATTGCATCGGTTGCAGCTTTGTCTTTTCTTTTCGTAAACTGTTTCACCATTGGCCTTCTGCGATAAATTTGTTAATATCTTTTTACATTTCCTCCTCATTCCTCCAATTTCGGAAAATTTACCGATCTACTTCAAAAACTTGTTTAATCGCGTTATTTAAGTGAGACTTACCGCTGTTTGATTAGAAGATGAAAGAGGATGAATAATGCACTTCTGATAGTCTTCGTTGTCTAATTGGTTACTCCTTATAATATTTGATTTAAAAGAACATCGGACATTGGTCTGTCAATGCATCCTTTTTGAAAATCTGAGCGATTGGAAGGTTTTCCCTTCTCGATTAAAGGAAATGATTGCTCTTTTGGAAATGCGAAAGATATGTATTTTATTCATAAGATATAGACTTTCCAGAAAATGGTGCATTCACATTTTTAAGTAAATGGGAACAAAATAAAACATCATTTTTATGTTTTGCTGCAATTAACAATAAGCGAACTATACATCCACTTTATTAGGGGAAATTAAGAAGAGTTTTTTTATTTTCTTTTTTCAAAATTAGGTTTGCTTTTTTCTCCTCTTTTAATTTTAGTTTGAAGGAATTTTGGTACTTATCAATTATCTTTGCCGGAATAGTACCGTAATTTTTCTTTTACTGTCTGGCGCCACTTCTTTTTTTAAACAGTTGCCTTTACTTATTTAATCACGGAAATACCCTAATTAAATAAGGCATATTACTTTTCTTTATTACTGGTACCAAAAACAATTGTTGTATGCACATTTGAAAGATAAATGTATGCACCCATGGTTTCGAAGGGACGAAGAGACTCTCAATTTTGGTTAATATTAAATTATGCATTTAAATATATTGCCAAGAATTCGCTCCAAGATATTTTTTTTCACTTCGATTTTGTGCACATCTATCTATGCTAATATTATAAAGGAGTAAAGATTGTTTTTTTGTTTTTTTGTTTGTTTGTAGGGGGTAATCTCTGGAACTACCGAACCGATTTCAAAAGTGATAGTGGCAAATTGATGGTGACAACCCCTGCTCCAACATAGGCTATATTTTATGTCGGTGCCACTACCCCAGGGGGGTGCAGGAGCGAACGTTCTGAAATTGCGATCTTTTTCATACTGAAGGAGCTAGAAATTTGAAATTTGGCATTGTAGTTAATTATAACATGTAAATGCTCTGTAAAAAAAAAATAAAAAAAAAATCGAAATTTAAAAGGGTGAAATGAGCGAAAAGCCTTCTAAAAACATTCTAAATTACAATTTCTATGGAATCTCTGGAACTACCGAGCCTATTTCAAAAGTGATGGTGGCAAATTGATGGTGACAACCCCTGCTCCAATATAGGCTATATTTTATGTCGGTGTCACTAACCCCAGGGGTGTGCAGGAGCGAAAAACGTTCTAAAATTGCGATCTTTTTTATACTGAAGGAGCTAGAAATTTGAAATTTGGCATTGTAGTTACTTATAAGATGTAAATGCTCTCTAAGAATAAAATTTAAAAAAAATTCGAAATTTAAAAGGGTGAAATGAGCGAAAATCGTTCTAAAAACATTCTAAATTACAATTTCTATGGAATCTCTGGAACTACCGAACCGATTTAAAAAATGATGGTGGCAAATTGATGGTGACAGCCCCTGCTTCAATATAGACTGTATTTTATGTCGGTGTCACTAACCCCAGGGGGGGGGGTGCAGGAGCGAAAAATGTTCTAAAATTGCGATCTTTTTTATACTGAAGGAGCTAGAAATTTGAAATTTGGCATTGTAGTTACTTTTAAGATGTAAATGCTCTCTAAAAACAAAATAAAAAAAATTCGAAATTTAAAAGGGTGAAATGAGCGAAAAGCGTTCTAAAAACCTTCTAAATTACAATTTCTATGGAATCTCTAGAACTACCGAACCGATTTCAAAAGTGATGGTGGCAAATTGGTGGTGACAATCCCTGCTCCAACAGCCTCTTTAATAAAAAAAACTATGCATTTCTGACGACTGGGTTTTTCGCTAATTGTTGCCAGATTCATCTCGGAAAATGAAACATTTGAAGTTACTGAAAAAAAATAGTAGCTCGAAAAGTATTTGTCAGAAAATTGTTAGGCAAACTGCGTTTGAAAGGTAAAAAATTGTATTTTTCTTGATATAAATTTCAAATCTAATGATTATGCCATTTTTCAAATATTGAATTTGAAAAATTACTGAAGGAGCTAGAAATTTGAAATTTGGCATTGTAGTTACTTTTAAGATGTAAATGCTCTCTAAAAACAAAATAAAAAAAATTCGAAATTTAAAAGGGTGAAATGAGCGAAAAGCGTTCTAAAAACCTTCTAAATTACAATTTCTATGGAATCTCTAGAACTACCGAACGGATTTCAAAAGTGATGGTGGCAAATTGGTGGTGACAATCCCTGCTCCAACAGCCTCTTTAATAAAAAAAACTATGCATTTCTGACGACTGGGTTTTTCGCTAATTGTTGCCAGATTCATCTCGGAAAATTAAACATTTGAAGTTACTGAAAAAAAAATAGTAGCTCGAAAAGTATTTGTCAGAAAATTGTTAGGCAAACTGCGTTTGAAAGGTAAAAAATTGTATTTTTCTTGATATAAATTTCAAATCTAATGATTATGCCATTTTTCAAATATTGAATTTGAAAAATTACCAAATTTCACAATGGAGTACCATAGCAAAACCTTCATGCGTAAAAAGATAATGATAAGGGCGACGTGTCCTGGCGTGTATATTGGCTATAGCAGGAGTCACAAATTATAGTAGCCTTATTATTCTGTTAAAATATAAAAGTGAATTATGAAATGTCAATATTTTGTTGGATTAAAAGTTCGTTATAAGAAATTGACCAGCGTAGCGGGCGTAGCTTGCTAGTACAAGAATATTTTAAAAAGAAATGCAATATACAGTTGTGGAAAATAGAGTATATCCCTACTAATTATAATGCAAATCTCCGTATAAAAATTAGACTGTTAGTAAATGTTAATGTCTACTATTAAATGGATTAAGATTTGAAGGCCGCCTACATATTAAAAATTGTACCTACTTTTATTTGTTCAAATGGTAAAACACCTACGTTTGACCCTACATTTGAGTTTCTTGGATTAAATCAGTCCTGAAAAGTAAATTACAGATATATCCGCAAGTATAGGAGATAGGTATAAATGAAAATATGTTAGGGCAGCGACTCCCAAACTATAGGTCGCTCGCGATCCACTGATGGATCCTGAGCGATGTTTAGGCGGTTCGGCAAACAATCGGCCAAATCTTTAAAAATGCGCAAAATTTTATCTGCTGCAAAAATGTTACAACGCTAAAGGAAAACATTGCGAAAAAATATATATATAGAAAAATAACTTTGTGAAAAAACAGTGTTTTGTTAAATTTGGTATAAAGAGAGGGTTGAGGCCAAAAAAAAAAAGCTTTTGATTATTTCATTTTTACATTAGGATTACCTATTAGGATTACGATGTTTAGGCGGGTCGGGAAACGATCGGCCAAATCTTCAAAAATGTGCAAAAATTTTATCTTCTGCAAAAATGTTACAAAGCTAAAAGAAAACATCGCGAAAAAATATAGAAAAATAACTTTGTGAAAAAACAGTGTTTTGTTAAATTTGGTTTAGAGAGCGGGTTGAGGCTGAAAAAAAAAAAAAAATGTTTTTTTTTTTTTCTCGATAAAAGTTACAGGCTGTATCGTTGATACAAAAGAAATCATAAATTCCATTTACTTTTAAACTATATTTTTTATAATAAATGCATTTTTCCTTATGTAGTAAAGAAAGCTTTTGATTATTTCATTTTTACATTAGGATTACCTACCGTTCTCGGTGTATGCATTGTGCGATAGTGCCCCTTTTCTTTAGAATAGATTGTTCAAAAGTTTTTAATGTACCTATATTTGGGGGTCGTGATAAAATTTGTAACATTAAGGTGGATCGCATAACAATAAAGTTTGGGAACCACCGTATTAGGGGATTATCCATAAATTAAAAAATAAAAAAAATCTCGCAGGTAAAAAAGTACAAGAGCCATTCAATTGATTACAGGAAAATTTGTAAATAAAATCTAAATGAACTTTTATGAAATAAATTTTTATACAACTTTTCCCAATTTCTTTCTAAGGATTTTTTATTAACGATAACAGGAGCCGGCATACTTAAACCGTCGGAAAGTAAAAGTTCACAAATCATCTCCAAAACTAGTGATAGAAATGAGATGTAAACATAGCCACGGTTTACACGGTGCTGTTTCAATTTATGTAAAAAAAAAAAAAATCATAATTTGTTTTTTTAATATGAATTTATTAATTATTTTAATAATTAAAAATATGTTTTTGAAAGTGTTTAAAATTTGTGTAATGAATTATCCATGTGCTATGCGCAGTATTTTGCCTTTACATGAAAGTGCTTGGTGCTATTTCATTACTTTCATTTCATATAAAATCTAAGAAATTTATATCATCGTATATTATTGTGTGGAAAGTTAAAAATACTTTATATTGTAGTATTTTAAAGTACTCATATGTAAAATCATCTTTTTATTTTATTATAGATTTCTTTTTCTTAAAGAACATTATTTTTTGAAAATCTAATTAATGATGCTATTTCAGTTTACGAAATAAAACTACGAATCGTCGCAATATTAATAAATCTCATAGTTTTATTAAATATTGCGCCGGTACTTGGGGTGGGCGGGTGGGTGAAGCGGACGAAAGAATTGACAAAGAAAATTTATGAGTCATTTCTTGTCCGTCATAACATCATAAGAAACACCCTTTTTTTACTTAGATTTTGTTTCAATGGTTTTTTGTTCAAAGAAACTGGACTGCCGAAGAGCATCACGTTTTCCCTCCCTGCATTATCCCTTCTCTCCCCCTTAGTGCGGAAGTAGGTCTCACCCGGTTGGGAACTGGGCTTTCACGATATCGCTAGATATAATGTTTATCGCGCTTTTGGCGTTCAAGTGAATATTTAATTTACGGATATTTAATAGAAAGGATGGGTGGGGGAAGAAAACATGTATTTTTTTTTCAACTATATGGCGTGTATTAATTGAATTTTCCGTGATACTTCTTTTATGGACTTTCTTCTAAGAGCGGAATTAAATTTCATTATTCAGCTACTCAGTTGATATTTAATTATTATTTATACATCCGTTTTTCTAACAAATTATGTTTATAAATAGCATTTTTAAATTTTTGATTTCTTCTATATTAAGTTTTTATTATTTGAAAGAATTTTTTTATATGGACAGGAAAAAAAAAAGAAGAAGAATATGATGCAATTAGAATTTTAAAATCTCTGCAGAAGTTAAATGTAAATGTGTATTGTAAAATAAATAAATAAATAAGTAAAATAAAATAAAAAATTCTAGTGAAATTTTGAATTCTGTGAAATTAAAAAATGAGATTTTTTTAAAAGAAATAATTTTATATAAAAAAAAAAATCTTTGTATAAATGTTTTCAAAAAATTAGCTATTTTAACCCTAATAGTCCTCACTGTTTATTCCTTTTTCTTTTCTTTTTAATGTACCTTTTAAAAAAACGCCTATATTACTATATTGGCTTATAATAAAAACTTATCGTATCGAACGAAAATTATCATTTCTTTTTTTGTAAAATAATGAAAGTCTCATATAATAATCCCGGAAACACATGGGCGACGGTTCAGTTGTTAGAAACTTTCTGATAAAATTATGAGGCGAAATAATTTTTCCCTTTTTCTTTCTAGTTTTTTTTTTTAATAATTAATGATAACAGGAGCCGGCAAACTTAGACAGTCGGAAAGTAAAATTTCTCAGCATCTCCAAAACTAATGATAGAAATGAGCTGTAAACATAGCCACGTTTTACACATACAAACTGCCTTAGATCTGCATCAATAAGATCGTGTAATGTGAGAGAAATGACTTTAAATAAAAATTATTATAATAAAAATAATTATTATAGATTTTAATGTTTAACTTTTTATATATGTATTAAATGTTTTACACCAATATAGCAAGGATTTGTGATTTATTCGCATCTCATTTATTTACTTGGTAAAATAATTATAATCGCCATTTATCGAAATATTTGTTTTAGGGCTCCTTTAGTTACATTTATCATTATAGGCTTCCTTTAATTGTATTTATTATTGTTCTTTTACTTCACTACATGATTTTGTAGTCTTAAGCTTAGGATGGTGTGTGCGCCGTACGAAAATGAAACCATATAAAGTTACGAAAGAAACAAAGACTTGGAACATAAATAAGAACTGCGCAGAGAAAAATCCTAAGTTTTGCGTGATAGATGATATAGAGTGTATGTGCATTTAGTTGTACGCGTATGAAACTACCCTTAATTTTAACTCTTGAGAAAAAAAAAATTGCCTGGATCACACTAAATCAAACCAAATCCTGATATTAAACTTTTGATTTGGCTTGATTGATTTGATCATTTTATTTCATTTATTAGTTTCAGTTTTTTAAATCCTTAACCCGCACACGCACGGGGTAGATTTCACCCCATTTACATTTACCCATTACATTTCTTCGTAAAAAGAGAGCGCGATTTTTACAGAAACTACTACAAATTCTTTAAATAAATATAAAAAACATGATTTTTTCCTTAAAAAGAAGCAGAACTGATGCATTTTATAATATATGTCAGTAGATTTCTTTTTGTAACGTATTTAGGCAAAACTATAAAGTGAAAAAATGGGGTGAGATTTACCCCATGCGTGTGCTAAAGTTCAAAAATAGGTGCGTTTGCTTATGAGTTAAGCTGGTGTCACCCTCTACATTTTGACAAAGTTACAAAGGCATTTTCATCCACACTTCCACTAAAGTCTTAACCCTTCTGTGGCATATCGCATTTTTTGATCAACCGTTGCACACTGGGTCAATTTGATCCTTAGCTTTTTCAGCAAGCTGTATCTCCGCCAGCTTATACCAAATGTTTAGATTTTACTGCATTTTTTTTTTTTTTTTTTTTTTTTTTTTTTTTAAAATATAGTTTTTGAACTGTACTAAGATCGTTTTATTAATTTTAACCAGGAATTAATTTTTATAGAGAAATATTTATATTTCTTTTAAATGCTAAAAGGTGTAAAATAACAACATAATACAGATTAAAATAACTTTTATTAGGTTGTTTTACATGTTTCGACTCACTCCGAGTCATTTTCAAAAACAAATGAGAATATCCCATAATTGCACGAGCTTTGAAGTTATTATTTTCATGTACTTTTTAAAAATTACGCACTTTATCTTTTATTTTTTACTTTGTTGTTTATTTTCATATCTGTGACCATGGAGTAACTCGAGCCACAGTTTCGGTAAATTAAAAGATGCCGCATTGTTACATATTGTGTTTTTGCGTATTAGTATCTCTATGGTTTCTCTTATTATGAATGGATAGTATAGCCTGGAGGGAAATATTATTTTACTTTCATTGAAATTTATTTGGATGGTTTCTTCTTGATATAATCTTGCCAGGGCTGTAGTTTTTAGCTCATAGGCTATCAAAGCCTGAGAGCTTATGTGCCCGCCCGTTCTGTATGTATGTATGTATGTACGTATGTACGTATGTACGTACGTAACGCGATAACTCTTGACAGAAATGACCGTTTTGCTTCCAATTCTGTTTATAGGTTCCTTGTGATAAGGCGCTTCCCTGATTAGTTTTGGGGATTGATTGTTTAACTATAAAGGGGGGAACGGGGGGGCTAACCCCCTTAATTAAGATAAATGGTTTTTTCATGCAGAATTGTCCAATTTTCTTCAAATTTTGTATATAGGTTCATTGTGATAAGGTTCTTTCCTGATTAGTTTTGGGGGTTCAAAGAGTAAGTATAAAGGGGCTAACGGGGGGGGGGAATCCTCCCCCTTAATTTAGATAAATGCATTTTTCATGCAGAGTTATCCGATTTTCTTCCAATTTTGTTTATAGGTTCCTTGTGATAAGGCGCTTCCCTGATTAGTTTTGGGGATTGATTGGTTAACTATAAAGGGGGGGAACGGGGGGCTAACCCCCCTTAATTTGGATAAATGGTTTTTTCATGCAGAATTATCCAATTTTCTTCAAATTTTGTATATAGGTTCATTGTGATAAGGTTCTTTCCGGATTAGTTTTGGGGGTTCATAGGTTAAGTATAAAGGGGGTAACGGGGGGGGGGGGGTTAATCCTCCCCCCTTATTTTAGATAAATGATTTTTTTCATGCAGAGTTATCCGATTTTCTTCAAACTTTCTATATGGGCTCATTGTGGTAAGAGGTTTCCCTGATTAGTTTTGGGGGTTCATTGGTGAAGTGTAAAGGAGGGAAACGGGGGCTACCCCCCCCCCTCCCCCCTTAATTTTGATAAATGGTTTTTTCATGCAGAATTATCCAATTTACTCCAAATTTTGTATATAGGCTCATTGTGGTAAGGCACTTCCCTGATTAGTTTTGGGGGTTCACTGGTAAAGTATAAAGGAGGGAACGGGGGGGACTAACCCCCCTTGATATAGATAAATATGTTTTTTAAGCAGAATTATCCGATTTTCTTCAAATTTTATATATATGTTCATTGTGATAAGGCGCTTCTGTGATTAGTTTTGGGGGTTCTTTGGTTAAGTATGAAGGGGGGACGGGGGGCTAACCCCCCCCCCTTAATTTAGATAAATGGATTCTTCATGCAGAATTATCCGATTTTTTTCAAATTTTGTATATAGGTTCATTGTGGTAAGGCGCTTCTCTGATTAGTTTTATGGGTTCATTGGTTAATTATAAGAAGGAGAAACGGGGGATGGTTCCCCCCTCTTAATATATTGTCGATTTCTTCATTTTTCGAGGGCTTATTTCAAATTCTTTGAAATAAGAATATTATTTACAGTTAGTGTGAATAGCCTGTGAGCTCAATGCCGTCAGTTTAACTGGGCAGTTTTCTTTTATTCTATTATCAGCTATATGCTCTTTTTTCTGTAATTAAATTTCCTGCTGGTCATGCCTATGTAGTTCCGTCTTCTTTAATAAAAGGTATTTCATATACTCCTGAATAATTCTCAAAATTAATTGGGTCAAGTTTACTGCAAATGATATTATTTAATTTTTGAGGGGGTTTGGCTATTTTGTAGCCAAATTGGTGTAGCCAAACGCGGTTATAATACGCGGTTTGGAATATGTGTTAGAGTAGGATGAGATATTTTGGTGGGAAATATATTAGTTCCCCAGGAGGAGGAGTCGGTGGTGTGGTGGAGCTCCTCCTCCTCCTGTGACTTGAGAGTGCTCCTCTTCTCGAGTGCTCATACTGTAAGAAGAAGGTAAAATTTTTGAGGGAGTTGAATTTTTTTTTTTTTTTTTTTAATCGAACTATAGTATGCGGTTTGGAATATATGTTAGAGTAGGATGAGATATTTTGGCGGAAAATATGTTTTCGAAGTGAGGTTTGAGATAAAAAATAGTAATTATAAATAGTCATTAAAAATAGTAATTAAAAATATTAATAAAGGGAGTTTGAATTAATTTTGAGGGTGAAGTTTTTTCTTTAACATACTATAAGGCGAAACTTTATTTTTAGATGTGAATGATTTTTTTTTTTTTTTTAAATAGTAATTAAAAATATCAAATATAAAAAATAATAACTAAGAAATAAATAAAAAATATTAATTAAGAGATATGTTAATTTTTCGGACTTAAGAATTTGGTGTAACAGATGGGTTAATGAATATCATTACAAATTCGATACAAGTTTTTCTAAAATGGATATTTAAAAAAAAATACAGGGACCCCTATATTATGTATTAATTATACTGTACTAAAGTGTTTCCCACCCCTATTTTTATAGAGATCCCTTCGATATAATGTAGGCTAACAATACACATATATTTCCCTGCTCAACAGCGCGAAAATTTCTGACACATTTCCTAATTCATTTTTAAGTATAAAAGCATGATACTTGCTGGCATGAGTATTGAAGTGATTTGCAATCGAACAGTTTTCTTCATTTTCCGATAAATGAATTACATCTTGAGTTATAAGCGATTATTGTCTCAGGATGGCAGTTTTTTTCTTTCCTGTGCTGTCGCGCAAAGAAATTCGGTTCAAAACGACTACTTAGACAGCATTTTCTGGGGAAAAAAAAATACTGCTTTTAATAACAAACGGGGGAAAAAAAATTCGCCTGCATTTAATAAGTGCACCTGCTAATTTGATATATTTGCAAACAAAAATTAATTTAAACAGTGTGTCAGAAAGTTACCATTTTATATTTGAGAAGAGCCTCAATTGAATTACATAAACATTTTTCTTTGGCCGTTTACTTTTACTTTCTTCTATCTTTACAAGAAAATATTGGATTCGTGAAAAGTTTCGACTTCCGGTTTTCGACGGATTTATACGTTTTAGAAGGATCTGAACACGATTTGATTGTTTTTAGAAAATGTCTGTCCGTGAGTCTCCGAATCAAAATTACTCAAGTTTGAAACATGTATATACTCATTTCTGAAAACATGCACACACACACACACAAGAATAAAACATCATGTGCTCATATTTGAGGATGTTCATGTTTCAAACAACAGTAAACAGCAGCTAGAGAAAAAAAGCGCTAGTGCTGCCATATCTGGTTCTATTTACGATTATGAGAGGATAAACTAAATTTACGCTTTTACCCAGAGCCAGCATCGAACCAGAGTCCTACTAGTTACAAGTTCATTGCTTTATCCACTTCGCCATCAAGATCACATGAGTGGGTTATTTTAAATGCAAGTCATCGCATGATTCCGACGCATGTTAATATTTTTATAGGATTAATTAATTTGTTGCTGAGAAAAATAGAAATTTTTAACGGGATTTCGGATAGATTTGGTCAATTTGAGATGGTAGTTAAGATTGTACAACTTTATTATTTATGTGGGGAAGGGGAGATATGAATTATACAAATTTTCAATAAGATTGTTCTCAGTATATTTCTTAAAGGAAAAAGCGCTCCCTGGATATTGAAATTTAACTGACAGAATTTTCTTTTTGACACATTTTAACCCATTAACACCACAATTATTATTTTTCTCTTAAAAAATGGAAATATTGCATTTCATTCAAATTAATATGAACTGACTTCTATGTGCTCATTTTTTTTTTTTTAGTATCGCCATGTTTCAAAAATGAGTTTAAACTGATTCTAATCATTTTTGAGTATTGTACCGTACTCTAAAAAAAAAAAAAAAAAAAAAATCCACAGTGAATTGTTTCCTAAAAAACGTAGTACTACATCAAATATTTCACTAAAGTCAATTTTATTGTTTTGTTCTGTTTTTATGCACCATTTAGAATAATAAAAATAGTTAAAAATACCTAAGGAGTGCTTATTTAGTTTAAAAATAATTTAAATTAACAATTGCAGAATTCTGGCAAAACATGAGCTTCATTTTTCCCGATTTTCTTGTTGTAATATAATTTTAGAATGATCTACATAAATATATATAATTTTTAAGTTAAACCATTAATATGTACTAAAATGCTTCATTTTCCACTGATTATGTTTTGTGTGGGTTTTTTTTCAGGTAACATAGGTTAATTTTTGGAAAAGTGGGTTTTTTCAAATTCTCGCTTAATTGGCTGCCATTTTGTAACAAAGTGATAAAATGAAAAATGCTCAACATTAAAATCTTAATCAGAACAAGCTGTAAAAATTTAGCCAGGTTTAATTTTTTTTAATTCTTTATTAGACTTTATATAGAGAAAATTTCAAAAAATGTTTTTTAATTTTATTTTAGAGGACAGCACAATATGTCCATGTTTTAAAAATGAGTATGAACTGGCCTCTATGTGAACAGTTTCGAGTTTGTCCATGTTTCAATATTCTGAGTATTTCAGAATTGAAAGCATTGTGTCGTCATATTTGTAACAAAAAGTTTCAAAGCAAAATGAAAACATCGATTTACTCAGATTTGAAAGTGTCATTTTTCTCAGTGTACTTATTAATAGAAATTGAAGATAGTTTTGCATAGCGCAAATTCATTCTTAATTTTAATGCTACTACTTATCTTTCTAATTTCGGAGACGTTGTTTGCCAGGCTTATTAGAGGACCCTTACGAGGTCATCTAGAATTTCATTTTTGGAGGCTTGGTTGCTGTTTGTCATTCTGTCGCGAATTGCAGCCTTGACGGTTTTCTTTCTGAAACTTATTACGATTTGTCAGTCTAAATGTTTCAATTTTTTGTCCTTTTTTTTTAAATATCCATGGTCCCTTATTTACTAGATTAGAAAGTAATTAGAAATGCATACATCCATTTTTTTCCCTCTCGCGTTTCACTTTGATGTTTGATGTTGTTACAACATTTATTATTCGTCTCCAAATAAATGATAAAGAGGATGTATTTCTTTTCATTTTTAAAGACCTTGATAGTGCCTGCAACTTTTATACTTGTTTGAAAAGGATGTCCATATTTTCTAATTTCACCTAATAATAGTGTTGCATCAATGTCTATAATTGTATGTTTTTTTTTAAATTTTCAATATTAAGAGCCTACATCAGTCATGCGAAAAAACGCTCAAGCTAATGTTAAGTCTATGGGAAGGTTCTAGCGCGATTTCTCGCTCGCATTTTAATATTTTTAAATGCTTTTTTTTTTTTTTTTTTTTTTTGCATAGGATAGCTGAGGTCAATCTCCAACGTTGTTAGTTTTTACTTTTTCGATTTTGGTTCCAGATATTTTATATAAGGGCACTTTCACTTTCAGAACCGGTTCCAAAAGTGAAAATGGCCACTTATAAAAAAAAACTGCCACAAAAATGGAAAAAGTAAAAACTAACAACGTTGGAGATTGACCTCAGTTATCCTATGCAAGAAAAAGCATTTAAAAATATTAAAATGCGAGCGAGTAATCGCGCTAGAACCTTCCCATAGACTTAACATTAGCTTGAGCGTTTCTTAAGACGAACGCAATATGAACTCTATTTGTTACGGACTATCTGTTTTCCATGGGGACCAGATCATCTCCGCAATTAAAAAGAAAAGTCAAGTAAAATGCCTTTTTGAATTTTTTTTTTTTTTTTGACAAATTACTTTGTTTTTGTATATATACTTAAAAATGCGTTTTTTCCAAGCTGATCACCATAAAATTAAAAACCTGGATAGATTTTATTTATTTGAACTCTGAAAACGAAAAGTCAACTTAATGGATTTTTAGGTGCGTTCGTAATTATATAAATACGTAGCACCTATAGTCTTCTGCCCGTCCGTCTGTCCGCATAGAACAGCGTAAAAACTACCCAACCGAATGGGTTGAAATTTAACATAAATAATCGATGCAGAATTTTGTAGAGTCAATTCAAATTTTATGAAAATTGAATCAAAACTTATAAAGTTATTAATAAAAGTTTTCTTCATTCTATTAAATCCTATCATGTAATCTTCATAATAACAAGTGGGAAATCGTACGTCAAACGTGACAAATGAGGTGCGTTCGTAGTGTTATTATTTCAGTGAAATGAATTACGTCGTCTGTTATTATGATACGATTAATTTCCGTAATAAAATAAGTACATTTTAAGGTGGCAACATCTTTTCTTCTTCTTCTTCTTCTTCCTTTTTTTTATTTTTTATTTTTTATTTTACATTTATTGAAAATTCCTATTGGCTTTGAAAATTTCAGAACTTGAAATCCATATTTAGACTCTTTTTCCATTTAATATGTGTTTCTCCGGAAACATCTATCCAAAAAAATTGTCGGTAGATTATAGGATTGCTATAATTAAGCAATTTTAGTATACAGATTCGGTTTTTAAATTCAACAATACGAAAATAATAGGACTCCATCTTAAATAGGACGTAATCACCATGGCAACCTAGTATCATTACCTGTCGTGGGATATCATTGAATTAATGACGTATGATACGATTTAATAAAATGGAGATTGTGACTATAACTTAGTCATATAGGTTATAAAATGTCATATACGTCATAAGGGCTATAACGTCATACATGTCAGATAACTTGGCGATGCATTTCGGTCGCTTGACGATTAATCCTCGGAAGTTGTTATAACAAAGAAGTACCGATTTTTTAAAGAATTCAAATTACTTAATAAATATTTTTATTAATATCTTTTTGAGTTTTGATTGGATTTTCATAAAAATTGAAAAGACTCGACAAAATTATGCAACGATTATTATATATATTACTAGCAAGCTGCGCTGGTCGGTTTCTACAAATGAACCTTGAATCAAACGAAATATATCGTTTAATTAGACCTTGTATTTGAAAGCAATCTGTATATTTACCTGGAATATCCTTCCACGTTACTGAAAAATGACGTGATTGCGCTATTATATTTTCCAATGTGCAGTCAAAATTTTAGCTGTTAAGGACCAACTCTTTTATTTGGTCATTTACAGTTAAGGTTTGCTAAAGAATGATAAAATTATATGCAATATACTAAAACCATCACTAAAATTGTCGAACTAACAATGCAAACAAATTAACTAACAAAATCCATTCAGTAGAAATTTTTTATAAAGGCTAATCTTTGATAATCGGGTTCATCTGATTATAGAACTTTTCCACGTAATTCTAAAACTAACAGAACGATATAAAATATACTAAAACCATCCTTATAAATTATCTACTTAACAATGCAAGTTGCAAAAAATACGCCCAGTATAAACTTTCAAAAAGGCTAATTTTTCGGAATCGGGTTCACCTGACTATATAACCTTCACACATAACTGTTTGACTAAGCAACGTAGTACTGCAACAATATGCAGTACATCAAAACCATTCCTGAAATAGCATCTAACTAACAGTACAATTGTCATCAAAATCCGTCCAGTAGAACTTTTTCAGAAGGCTAATCGTTCATAATCGGAATCAAATATTGAAAAGGCTAATATTTGATTAAAAAAAATGGTCACCCGATTTTCGAATTTTTCTCTATAATTCTAGAACTAAGCAACGTAGAATGATATGTTTTATATAATAAAACTTTCCCTAGAAAATTATCTAACAGTGTAGGTTCCATCGAAATCCATTCGGCAAAATCTTTTAAAAGGGCTAATATTTCATAATCGGATTGATCTGATTGTAGAACTTCCCAGAATAATTCTATAACTAAGCTACGTAGAACGATATGTTATACAATAAAACCTTCCCTGAAAAATTATCTTACAGTTTAAGTTCTACGAAAATCCATTCATAGCAGAACTCGAGTTATAAGCAGCCGGAACGAAATTTCATATATGTAGAAGTAAATAGAAGTATATTGCCATTAATATTGTTTGCATTTGAATAAAAAAAAGGTACTTTTCGGTTAGCTGGACGCCAGTGCTATATATGTATATATATATATATATATATATATATATATATATATATATGTCATGTATATACATGTATTTGTGTAGCTATATGTATATGTATATACATGTATTTGTGTAGATATATGTGCATATATATACATTTATATATATATATCACTGGCGCCCGGCTAACCGAAAAGTACCGAAAAAAAAAAACTACAAAAATGCAGTCGTACACTTTTGGCTTAAAATCTCTCATCAAAACTTTTTTTTTTTTTTTTTTTAATAAAATTAGTAACAGTTTTTTCTTTTATTTTTCCAGATGTATAGATAGCTATTTCAATTCTTTCTGCAATAAAAAAAGACACCTTTTGGCTTAAAATCAAATTGTTTGGGGTCAAAAGTAAAATCAAAATCGCCAGAAACAAAAGATACATCGCCAAATATTGTTTCAATATAGAAATCTTGCTCCTTGAATAATTTTTTAAGCATTACGAACATTTCCAATCGTGTTCAAATTAAATATTTTCGTTTTATAATATTCTCTCATCAAAATTCTTTTTTTTTTCTCTTTCTTTTTTCTTTCTTTTTTTTTTAAATAAAATTAGTAAAAGTTTTTAGCTCACAGGCTATCAAAGCCTGAGAGCTAATGTGCCCGCCCGTTCTGTATGTACGTATGTATGTATGTATGTATGTATGTATGTACGTAACGCGATAACTCGTGATAGAATTATCCGTTTTGCTTCAAATTTTGTTCACAGGTTCATTCTAATGAGGTGCTTCCCTGATTACTTTTGGGAGTTCATTGGTTAAGTATAAAGGGGGGAAACGGGAGTCTACCCCCCCCCCCCTTAATTTTGATAAATGGGTTTTTCATGCAGAATTATCTGATTTTCTTCAAATTTCGTATATAGGTTCATTGTGATAAGGTGCTTCCCTGATTATTTTTGGGTGTTCATTGGATGAGTATAAAGGGGGGTTAACGGGGGCTACCCCCCCCCCCCCCCTTAATTTAGATAAATGGGTTTTTCATGCAGAATTATCCGATTTTCTTCAAATTTTGTATATAGGCTCATTGTGATAAGGCACTTCCCTAATTAGTTTTGGGTGTTCATTGGATGAGTATAAAGGGGGGTTAACGGGGGCTTCCCCCCCCCCCCCCTTAATTTAGATAAATGGGTTTTTCATGCAGAATTATCCGATTTTCTTCAAATTTTGTATATAGATTCATTGTGGTAAGGCGCTTGCCAGAATAGTTTTGGGTTTTCATTTGTTAAGTATAAAGGGGGGAACGGGGGGGGGGTCACCTTCCTTAATTTAGATAAATGGGTTTTTCAAGCAAAATTATCCGATTTTTTTCAAATTTTGTGTATTATTCTTTGTGGTAAGGCGCTTGCCTGATTAGATTTTGGGGGTTTATTGGTTAAGTATAAAGAGTGGAAACGGGTGCTTATCCCTCCCCCCCTTAATATATTGTCGATTTCTTTATTTTTCGAGTGGCATTATTCTTTGAAAAAATAGCATAATATACAATTAGTGTGAATAGCCTGTGAGCTGAATGCCCTCAGTTTAACTGGGCAGTTTTCTTTATTATTCTTTTATTTTTCGACATGTATATCCTTTTCATTTCTTTCTACAACAGTAATGATCGCCAAGAAATTAACAATGGTAACCTTTTCGGCCAAAATAACAGAACTTTCTATCATAATTCTATAACTAATATACATAGAACGTTGTGTTATATACTAAAACCTTCCCTGAAAAATTATCTCTCGAACAGTGTAAGTTCCATCAAAATCCATTCGGCAGAACTCGAGTTATAAAGGAACGGAACGAAATTTCCGTTTGTGTTTTATATATATAGTAGAAGTTTCAAAGCATTCGGTTGGGTAGTTTTTGCGCTCCTATATGCACAGTGTTGAATTCAGACACTTTTCTCCGGGGGGAAATTGCACTTTTCGACCATTAAAAAGCATAAAACATCAAATCTACCGGGGGGGGGGGGACACGCCACCCCCTGAATTCAATACTGTATATGCGGACGGACGGACCAGACGACGACTGTAGGTGCTACGTATTTATATAATTACGAACGCACCTAGCGTAAGTCATGTGACTGAGGAAAACAAATACGGGTTGACCATTTCTTTTTTCTTATGCCAGGAGGTCATTTTTATTAAAAATTACTTTTTCGAATAAAATTGCATAAAAGTTACATTTTTTAAAAGATCGTTCAAAAAAAATTTTTTTTGAGCGATGAGTTACATTTAAATATGTATAGATTCTGAGATAACTTGATTTGAAATTAAATTAACAGCCAATATATCAATCTAATAAAGTAAATAAACACAAGAGATTCGTTCATCGTGAGTCATATAAATATTAAACCATGGAGGTAATCATTCGCAAAGCAAGATCTCCATGGTGAATTTTGCAGCGCTGTCTGGTGTAAAAAAAAAAATCGCATTTGTAAACGTGGCATGCGTAATAAGAGAAAAAAAATGGGGGTGGAGGGTGGGGCATGGTCATTTCGTTCATAACATACGATGTAATTCATTTCACTAAAATAATAACGATGATGATTTTTTTACATTGTATAGTTATAGTACGAACGCGCACCTCGTTTGTTTGTCCCGTTTAACGTACAATTTCCAACTTGTTTTAGTCTCTATAAGATACAGCCATTATATCTACCATTGCTACTACAAAACTCACTTGCAATCCTATTAAGTTTGGAAATTCAACTGCTTATCAAATTAAATTAAACAAATTTTTTAAAAACCTAGAATTTTTTTTTTCTTTGGTATTCTAAAATTTCGTTGACAGAATTAAAAGCTGTGTATATTTTGTAGTGTACAAACAGGCCAAACTTATTAATTGACTGGGTGTGTTAATATTACGACTCAAATTTCTTTCTAATTAACTATATTTGCTTGGAATTTTAAACCCTCTTCATTAAACATGTTCGGCCGAGAGAAGTTTTTCCTTTTAAAAAGAGTAGAAACTTATGAAGGTAATCTTAATACAAATGCTTCTGGTCCTTTCGAGAAACAAATGCAGAGTATGCCACTTTATTAAACAGTAATTAATTGTATTTCTTTTTGTATTACGCCATCAATGGACCTTTGTTGATGATTCTGCTTCTTCAAAGCTCCGAATTTTGGATATTTCTTTTGTTTTCAGATTATGATGATTCAATTTGGTATTTTATCAGTCTTATTATTTATTTATTTATTCAATTTAATTTTGTTTCCCTTTAAATTTTATCATAAATTTATAGAAATACATTTCATCTGTAAATAACGAAGACACCAACTATGCTAACTTATATTTTGCCATTTTAATGATTAATAATTGTTTTTGTACCAATTGACTCAATATTCAAAATCAACTTGTTATCAGTAAATATAATTAGTATGTGAAAATATTCACAGTGTTGATGTTCTTAGTCTTTGTGTGCGACTGTTCACAGCAATAGTTAGATGCAAGAATATTTTTTGTCCTATTTAATAAAAGCAGGTATATTCTTTGAAATGGACCAGGAGACAAAATCTTAAAAGTATCTCATTTTTTTTTTCTTTTGGTTTGAAAATTATAGTTTTTAAAATAAAATGACGCAAACCGCATGTAAATACGATACTTAGGTCAAACGAGTCAAAGTATCAAATCATTTATGCTGTACTGTCTGTGCTTGTTGCGCATTCCTAAAAGATTTCAATGTATTTATCCCCGAATATATTTTTTTTTTTCTCAAAATTTGCCATTTAAAATTTTGCATAATTATTTTTAGTTATATATTGATTAAATTGTTTCAAGATTTTTTTTTTAAAATTATTAAAAAAAAATTTAAATATGTCTCTTGTAGGAAAAATAATTAAAAAAAGGTAATGCTATAATAAGCATAAAAGTGGCTTAAAAATATGAGTATTATTATTTTACCAATAAATATATATATTTTTTTAAATCCTAAAAACTTATTTTTTTTATACTCAACAATGAAAAAGTATGCTAAAAGCATACATATCTCAATTCTAAAATTAAAATTTCTTTATTATCCTCTTTTAAGAATTTACTTTTGTAAAGGAATATAAATATACATTTCATGAAAAAAAGAAGTAAAAAATATTTATAAATATAAATATTCATATAATTTTGTTTGTCGCCCACCATTAGCGTTACCCAATGACAGTGATCTTTATTTTATTTATATTTTTTTTTAAGATCATTGAGATTATAGCTTGAAATAAGACAGTGGGGGATAGGGAGAGATAGCTTTTTATTAAAATGATTTTCCATCTTAATTTACGTTTTTCATGCCTTGTTCTGAAAATAGAACGGTTAAATAGTGGAAGTAGTAGTTGAATTACTTCGTCTTATTTAATCGCAAATTTCTGCCATTAAATAAAGCGAGCATCCGTTTTCCTGAATGAAATACGAAAAAATAAAAAATATCCACTTATAGATAGTACCTTTTTCGTTTTCTTCTAAGAATGTCTTTGATTTAATAAAATACTAGCTGGCCCGCCCGGCGTTGCCCGGGCTCGTGATAATAAATAAATAATAATAATAAAACATCAAGTTTTTATTATTTTATATATTTAATCCGATTTTGTATGAAATAAAAATTCTCGAAAAAATATTGATGTTTGGTGATAAAAGCGCTCATTTTCTTGTTTTTTTTTTTTGTTTTTGTTTTTTTTTTGTTTTTTATTTTTTCTCGTAAGGTCGTTTCATAGTTTTAAAATAAAAAGCTCTTTTTGTCCGAACTCTTTGAAATATTTATTGGTTATAAATAAAACAGTTTTACAGCCCGTGTAAAAATTTCGTGAAAAATATCGTTATCTAGTTGTAAAAGAAATGTTTTCTTGTTTGTTTTCGCGTCGGTTTCTTTAACATAGCAATAAAAAAAATGGTTCTCATCTTCCGAACTCTTTAATCGATTATAAATATAACTGTATCCAAGCTCTCTTTAAAATTTTGCGAAAAAAATACGCATATTTAGTAGTGAAAACGTGAGTTCTTAAAAAAAAAAAAAAAAAGCTTTCAACGCAATGGCCATGTTACGCAATCCGTTTTCAATCAACCTTTTTCAATCCCCCTAGGCTAAACACGTTTCCCGTTTCTGAGAGAAAAAAAACCTTCAAAAAAAAATTGAAGCATGCGCAAAGAGACGATTTTCGTGTGGAGAAGAGGATGTGAACTTGACAGAATGCGCTTTTCGTTTTAAATATATCGATTAGTATTTACTGTATTAAAAATATATATTTTTTTTTTTTTTGGAAGTCCTTCCACGAATTTACCAGAAATTCTTTTTCCTCAGTTATCAATTTATTGTAACTGAAACAGTGCTTTTATTTACTTTCGATTTGAGCTTCATCTCACGTTTGAAAAGAATTGTGTGTTGGAAATTTTCTGATGGGAAATGGGAGCTATTATTCCAGGCGGAGGTGTTTTTTATTATGTTAGTTTCCTCGGGAACTATTGATCAGAATTTGTAGTTTAATATATCTAAATGCCAGAAATTAAATCAGCAACCACTCTATCTAGGAGTAGGTATTTTGTTTGGAAATATTTCCATTTAAAAATATTAATTCATACAAAATCGGTTTAAAGTTATAAAATCATACAAATCCTATGTTAATTAAAAATAGAAAACTGGAGCGGGCGTAGAAGTAGCACTTCCAACTGTAGACTGCCAACCCCCAATTTTAAGTTCGTTTGGAAATATTTCCGTTAAAAAATATAAAATATTTCAGCAATTATTTTAGGTAGTATATTTAAAGTTATTAGATTATGGTCCCGGGCAACGCCGGTCGGGTCTACTAGTTTTCAAATAAATTAAACAATTAGAATTATCAATAATTATAAAAATATTTATGAAAATAGCCAATCCTTCAAGCTAATTAACTGCAATGAATATTTATAGTTCTTTATATAAAGAATTTTTTTCTGCAGTAGTGAGAAATTATTAAACACTGTTTTGACAGAAAATTAATAATCTTTAGGACAGCTCGTGTCATTAATGAAAAAATATCCCTTCATTCGAATAGGGAGGGCTTGAGCCCTCTGAGTCCCTCCCTTTCCTATGCCCCTGCTTTGTCCCTCGTTTTTCAAATGGCAACTGCGTAGACCAATTGTCGATCCTTGAAAGTAATTAACATCTTCAACCTGAGTAATTCTAGAAGTGTCTGTGAAATGATATTGAAAACACACCGAAACGATAGCTATCTTGCCTATCTAATTTCGTGCATGGAACGGCCTCGTGAGTATGAAAGGATTCTTTCCTGGTATAGAGTCAAACAGTGAGAAAGTAAAAAAGAAATGCTGCCTTTAGAAGTTTCTGTTAATACTTACTAATACGGATACATGGGCGCCGGCAGAGGCAGTAGTGCAGGGTTCCCAGCATCATGGAAAGTCAGGGAATTTCAAAGTAGTCAGGGAAAGTCAGGGAAATTTTAAAATATATAGAAAAAGTCAGGGAATTATAAATATTCTCTAAAAAGTCATGGAAAAGTTTTGGAGAAAAATGAAAAATTATGCGAAATTCATCATATAGTCTCGGGGAAAAAATAGAAAATTTTGAAGAGCGATCACACAAAAATAAAATTGCTAATTTTTGACAAAGGATAGCAAAAATAAGTAACAAATTTCGTTGTATGCCCGTGTGGTCAGAGAATTTTTTGAGATTTGGTCAGGGAAAGTCAGGGAATTTTTTGAGATTTGGTCAGGAAAAATCAGGGAATTTGCCAGTCATGTTTTGCTGGGAACCCTGTAGTGTAGCAATTCAGAAATTATAGGAGGGCCTCAGCTAACCAGTTTCTGATAAATTTTAAAATTAGGAGGACTATCACTAATTAATAAAACATTTATGAGAATAACTTATCGTTCAAACTAATTATTAATGCCATTATCACGATATCAACATTTTAATTATTTTAGATAAAATATTAAATATGCTGAAAATTATGGAGAGTTAGTTTTTATCAAATTATGAGACAACAGAGAGTTGAGAGGAGCAGAGAACCCCCCCTCCCCCCACCCATATAATAAAAAGCTTTCACAGAAAATAAGCAGTCTTCGAGTATGAGTGCATGTATGTAATCGTATTTCATAAGCGTTAAATTCCCTGAAATTTCTTGAAATCTCACTTACAGTAATAATGAAGGAAATGAAACTGCTAGTTGAAAATTTCAAATTATTAAATAAAAATGCGACTTGGAGAGCTAAGGTTGTAGTCCCTTATCTTCAGATTTAGAAATGTGTAGTCAATATTTATTGTACAAATATTGACGTCATGTGTTTTACTTCATGTGTTTTTACGGAGATGAATTAAAAACTTCGAGGGCAGAACTTAGAGTTTTGGAACTACTAACGTGACTTGAAAAATATTTGAATGGGAGCATATCTCGAGCCAATCCTTTTCCTATACCGCTGCACGGTGGGGTGGGGGGGTATTTGTCCCTCCCCGGATTTTCAAATTTAATTAACTGAAAAAAAAATTCTGTAATGGTTTTGAAAAAAAAGTAATTTTTTTTTTTCCCGGGTAACTTAAAATAATTAAATATCAAGAGAAAAATAATTGACGATTTTTCGTCAGGGAAGCTCTGCCCCCTGAAAGACCCAAGGAAGACAATATTTAGTTCTGTTTTCCGTTTGGGTTCAAATCGTTAAATATTTATATATCTTAAACGGAAGGTTCAGAAGGGCAGGGCGTCCTTCTCCCAACCCACCCTCTCCTCGACGAGAAAACGAAAAACTGTTTCAATTTTCCATTTTGAAAAAGTCGGCAGAAGCTTACTTTTGTATTTTTAATTATTTCTTATCTTTCTGTATTGCTTTACATTAATGTGTTTCAAAATTGTCTTGCACGAGAGTTTTAATGAAAATTTCTTAGTTTAGTTTATTTAAAATTTTTATTCATCATTTAAAAAAAAAAAACGTGATCCAGGTTGCGGAAATCTTGCCACTCTCCTGGATTTCGTTCTGCCAACCGCCGCCATGGAAAGATAACCGATTAGTAGACATGTTTGTTGCTGTGTGTTTGAAGTTCACAAAAGTGGACTGGCTTAATGTGAATCGCTCCTGCAATTCGGTGTAAAAGTTCTAATTACAGATTGATGAGCTTATTTCTAAATCTGCGTGCCCTTGATCTTGAACATACTTAGTAAAATAAAATAAATGCGTTTATGTATTTCTACTTCTTCATTTATATATTTTGAGCTGTACTGCTATGACTTGGCGGTTTTATTTAGCAGAATGGTCTTTGGAGACTTTGGCCATGACATTCATTTCAACCTCTCTTTTAATTACCCCTTTTCTCCTGTTATATAGCAATTTTTAGATCGAAAGATTTTCTGAAAATGTTGCTAGAAATGCTGACTTTTTCATGTGATTTAAGAAAATTTTAATTTAACATAAAAGGTTAGCCATTAATTAATGTCGCATATGTTTTATGTTTTTTTTTTTTTTTTTTTTTTTTTTTTCACATATTGCTTTGTATGTCGCAGGTTGTCACATTCGAGTAACCCCTCCTCCCCTGTTCTGTCACTTTTTATGCAGCTGTTAATTTAGAGCTAATTTTGACTAAAACAACATTGCGATTATTATTATTAGTAGTATTTTTTTTTTTTTTTTTTTTTTTTTTTTACAACTGTGTAACAAAAATAAAATTAACTTTAAAAAAAAATTACACAATTTATACACAGACCCCCTCCTCCCCCCTTACTCTCAAATAAAACACGAAATTTTATTAAATAAAAAAATATCAATAATCCCATAGAAACAGAAACACTTCAGTAAATAATTTTTCTCGTTCAAATTATGTCTTTTTTTAGTTTACAAAAAAAAAAACTTGACTGGTAGCTATGGTAATATATATTAATCATATTGAGGCTATGGATATTCTTACCAACATTTGGTGTTATTTATCAGTGTCATGCTGTAGTGAGTGGAAGTAACTTATACTCACTATAGCCGTATCACACACTCCGTATTTTTTAAATTCCTACTATTAGCTCACACTCTCTCTCTCTATATATCTTGTTGGAATTTTCAATCGTTAATAAAATATTTTCTATTGATCCAGTCAAGTTCAAATAAATTTTTTTAAACTTGTACTGGATGACAATTGAAGTTAATACATTTCTTCAAATATTAATTCATTCAGTAAATTTAATTAATTAATTTTAATTTTTACATGGGAGAAAAAAACTTCTCCCATTGTTTCATAAATGAAATAAAAGATTTATGTCAAATTTGTGATGCCAACAAAAAATAAAATACCGCAACGATGATTATAAAATAATGTTCAATAAAGATAACGTGGGACATTAATGCTGCACGGGTTTATTTTATATATTTATGATTAAAAAGTAGGAATTGACTTAAAAAATTGTTTTTATATTACTTGTTAAGTTAATATTGAGAAGATGGTTACTGAAAAATAAATAAAAATAAATATTGACAATTTCGACTAACCAAAGACATCCAAAAATATGGCTATGAATCTGGAGTCGATACAGGGTTTTTCCTTGGATTCCATTTTGTGTATATTAAAAGTTATTTTTGTGAAAATTGTTAAATTTTTGTAAAAAATAACATTTTGCAACGAAATATGAAATTCGAAACAAGCATTTATTAATAATTACTACTTTCAGTCCTTCTGCTAAAGCTCTCTTTTCTGATGAACTTGTTTTGCTTGCAAATTACGCATTTTAAAGCCTAACAAAATTAAAATAATGAATGAAGAGTATGTTTTTATGAAATGGAATTTTGTGAAGAGACCTTTTTTTTATAGGAATTTTGTGAAGGAGATCTGTTTTATTAAGAGGAATTTTGTGGAGGCCTGTTTTATTAAAATGAATTTTGTGAGGGACCAATTTTATTAAGAGGAATTTTGTGAAGAGGTTTGTTTTATTAAAGGGATTTTTGAGAAATAGCTCCCAAATTTTGTCTGGATCGACCCCTGTAAATACAAAGCGATATTTCCAATTGAAATAAACTTTAAAACAAGAAAACATACTATCACAAGCAACATTAGAAACAAAACAGTAATACCATACATCCTGTAACAATTTTCCAAATGAAATTAAGATCAAAATTAAATGGAGATAGGCTTCCACAGCATGCGGGATTTAAAAGCTTTTAATGCTTGCAATGCTGTCCCAAGTCTTTCCAATCGGTGTTGAATTCAGACACTTTTCTCTGGGAGGGATTGCTGTGGCTCCGGAGGGGACAATATTGAGTTCCGGGGGGGAAATTGCACTTTTTGACCATTAAAAGCATGCAATCTCAAATCTTCCGGTGGGGGAGGAATGGCCACCCCCTGAGTTCAACACTTTTCAATTAAGGAAAATCAGAGAAAGCAAGTTGTTTAAAATAACACTGGTTAAAAAAAAAATCCAAAATAAAGTTTTGTCACAGGTCTCACCGAGCATAATAACGGCACTGATAAGTATAGTGTATACTGAAGTATATTACATTGTCGATCGTAGGATATAATATAACAAAGCTTTCTAAAGGTAATTTATCAGAGATAGATTTTTTTCTGTTTTTTTTTTTTAATATATATATTTATTTATTTTAAATGCAAACTATTCATTTAAAAACTCGCGTTTATTTTTTCCCATCTTATTTTTCTCTGGTACCTAAGGAAGCGTAAAAAATACGATTGTAAATATTGTGTTATTTGCTTGCAGTACATCTTAATTTACAATTTTCAAACAATATTTCGAATAGAACTTGGAGCCGTGCCTCTATTTCTTAAGATATTTTGTTATGACCCTGAATTAAATGTAAAAATATTCAACGGCCTACTTAAATATTCCGATTTAATCAAAATGCATTCAAGCTTAAGGTTATTGAAAGGCACGTCATGTGTTTGAAAGTTTTAATTGAAAAAAAAAAGAAGGCAAAAGACTTTTGGTCAGGATATTCCCTTGAAATCTCGGTAGTCATTCTGTATGTCTATCGAAGACTGAAAATAGTTGACGATCTACCTCTTCTGAGAGGGTTTTCGTGAATAACATGACCTCTGTACAATAAGACTGGTTCCTGAAACGAAAGTAGGTTATGATGAGTAGTTGAGGCTGAAAAAAATAATGTTCTGTTATATGTAATAGAGACACACATTTAATAGTAATACAGTTAATGGTATCGCTGTAAATGAAAAAGGACTAAAGTTTTTTACCCTTTAATGCTGTTCTCAAATCTAAACTGGCTACAATCTGATATGTTTCTAACAGGGCTTAATTTCTAAAGGAAAAAGTACTGGAGCCCTAATATTCTGCAGTGCTAACACCCGTAGCGTACCCCCCCCCCCCTCCACCGTCACTCCAATCTGCATATTTATATTTCATACATTATTTTTTAAATTGAAAGCATTGTTCTTTTATTTAGCAAAATAAAACAATTAAATACATCTATCTGCGTATACTTAGCTATAAACTATTCCACTTTTTAGTTATTACTACAATAGAAACCTTTGCCTAATCTTAATGTTAATTAATCGCAGAATTCTGTGATTAAATAAGGTAAAGATTATGATTCAAAAATAGTGTTAACACAAAAAATAATGAATAGTTCGCAGCTACGCAGAATAGAAAAAGAGTGTGTGTACTCTTTATTCTTATCAAAATAGCATTAAAATGATTTGAAATGGAAATAAATAGAATTTTGAATTTAAGACAGATTGAGCTCAAACTTGCCCAATTCCGAAGACTGATATAAAAATAGAGACCGTTTCATCTCCATCTCTTACGTGAGCGAAAAATTACGTCACTTATAAGTGTTTTGATACAAAATAAGGCAAAAGATTGGATATGAGATGGAAAGGAAAAGGTAATTTAGGATTCGTTTTTCGGAAGCGGTATTGCACTGAGCTCCGGAGCGCAGTGCTTATGGGCTCCGGTGAATTCTGGCTAATATTTAAATTTTTACTAAAAACAGAGAAGTATCGGAGCTGGGCTCCGGCGCAAATTAAGCCCTGGTTTCTAAGTTAAATTTTATCCGTAAATGCATGAAACTGGCAAGTGCTGTTATTCAGAAACTATGAAATCGAATAGTGTTTCCATTTTTCTATAAAGACGGAGGGTCTTTCAGATAATGTTGTCAAAGTCGGAGTTTTACAATCGAATTTCTGAGCAAGACAGTCTGATAAAGATCGTCATGACGGCAACAAACGCATATGACGCAAGATATAATCCATTTACCGGAAAACGAAAAACACTATTCGATTCTAAATTACAGTGATGTCTGTTAGTTTCATGCTTTTACATTTAAAAATTATTCCGTAAATATGTCAGAAAGTTTAAGTTTTGTTGAGCGAGAAAAATATCTTTTTTGAGAATCGCCGAAAATCGATACTTTTTTATTATTTTTCTCGGCTTTTTAATCTTTTGCTAGAAAAATATAATAATGTTAGTCCTCATTTCAGTCCCAGATTATGACATGGGCGTACCTAAATTTAAAGGGCCCAAATCTGCAGACAAAGTGCTTAAAAACCGCGGTAGAATTTCGTGATTTACACAGTTTTAACAGGATGTCTAGCCACCTGGAAAACCTGGATAAGTTAGGGAAATTTATATGGACTGGAAAAGTTAGGGAAATTTACCATTTCTGAGGAAAAGTCAGGAAAATTTGAAAATTCTGAGAAAAAGTTTGAAACTTCCAAGAAAAACATAGGAAAATGTTTCTTATAAAACTAAAGATTTGAAATTGCAGTGCCATTAAATTCAAACTTTGCTCTTCATAAGTACTGTAAAGAGTATTTCACCTCTCATGCCAATCATTTTGTCTACCCCCTTTCAGTCTTTCTCTGTAACTCAGAGATTTCAGTTCCAGCTTCTCCAAAACTTTCGACTGAATGTTGCAGGATTGGGATTTTGTTAGCTTAATTTATTGAATATTTATTATTTGTGTTAAAATATGTCAAAGCAATCTGTATTTAACTGTGACTGATGCGATAAAGAATTTCATCCTGATTTAACAAAATGGATATAGAACCTGATGCTAAAAGTGTGTATCTGCTGTTTAGCCTGTAAAATGTTCAACAATTTGTAAATTTTGCAAAAAAATATGTAACAAATCAGTAATTGGTGCCTCAGAATCAGTTTTGAAAGTTCCACTCTCAAGTCTCAAATTCACAATTTAAGATTTTTTGTGTTTATCATCATAATCTCAATACCTGGAAATTCTTTTTATTGGTATGGAAAACCTGGAAAAGTCAGGGAAATTTGTTGCTGATCTGGAATAGACAGCCTGTTTTAATAAGTTTTTTTTTTTATGTTTTAACAAGATATTAATACTAGATCAGAAATAAAAATAATTTGTTTTGTTCAAAATTCAGATTCATTTCATAACGCATTGTTATACCTATATATTCTTAACGGCTCGTCCAGTCGTATTTTGAAAGCATGTGTTTGGCACATTGTAGAAATTCCAAATGTGGTATCTAAAATGCATTTAGGCTTGTTTTTATTATAAATGCATCTTGTCACTATGTGTACTTTGTCTGGTTTATGACACAAAAATATTTTCTTATGATTACATTTAAAAGTTATACAAAGGGACACGCATGAAAATTATTTCGCCTTTAATGCATAGTACATGCATCAGAGGCCCCGGATGAAGTCTGTGCCCGAGGCTAAAAGTCGTAGTCGGATCCTGCACCACTCCACGAATTATAAAAAATTACACGGTCTACTAGTTGAGTAAATTGTACCATATTATTAAATATGATTTTGAGTTCCAAAAAATTTATGAGCAATTTTAATTTTGTTCTAAACTTGCAGAAAAACTTTCTCGAAAAAATTAAAATTATGTATTTATATATTTTTTTGAAAAGCCATGGAAAATGACGTGGTAAAGTCAGGGAAAATGAAAAAGTTCAGTGCTGGCCACAATGTGTTTGATTTTTTCCCCTTTTAAAAACTTTTTATACTGTAAAACTGATAACAAATTGTTATTGTAGCACACAATAATCAAGATTAAAATAAGGTGGGTGCATCTGTAATTGAAAATTGAACCAAAAATCTGTAGGAAACAAAAATTAATGTACTGATATGTTAAATTTTGGTTGGTAAAAAATACGTCGAAGGGTCAATTACCGGTTCATTCACCCTATTTTATTAAAATGTATTTCACAAAGATATGTTATTAATGCATTGTTTGTATTGGATTGAACAACCATCTGTCCATATACTAGCTTAAGACTTGTTTTAGATGATTTCGTAGTTGCCTCTTCAGCTGTGCTTACATGAAGCAGATATTATTCCGCGATTACTGAAATTTACGCAAGCTTAGTTCTGCATTTTGCTCATAACGAAGCGTTGTGGAGTAGAAGAAAAAGAGGATTGAAAAGGAGGAGAGCCTAAAAATAACAATTAAAAAAAAAAAGGGTCTTATGAACACAAAGTTCGCTCGCCTACCGAAATCTGCCACTTATCACCCTTTAAAGGGCAGGGCAGGACCTATTAGTTGGTATTCTGTACGAGAAATCGGATTTTTAAGTTGATAGCTTGGAGAAAGGACGAGCTGTGTTGGCAGCTTAGGCAAGGTCACTCCACTCACAACAAAGTTGTCTATTATGTTCGCAGCTCTCCGAACGAACCGGAAGTTTACGATAAGCTCGGGATTGCGGTGGACCAGACGATGCAAGTTGGTTTAAAAAATAAAAAAGATCGGTTAATAAATATATAACATGAGCGGTTTCACTTCGCAGAGTTAAATTACACTAATTAGAGTTACTCCAATTTACGGAATGTTTTGATAAGCGGTAAAAATCTGTAAAAGTAAGAAAAAGAAAGAAAGAAATCTATGAATAGTAAGCAAAAAGAAGTCACTACACTTTTTCCCCCACTTTGTCTCCATTTTCTCACATAATTATTTTTTATCCTTAAAAAAAAAAAAAAAAAAAAAAAAAAAAAAAAGGGCCAATTAACAAAATAATGTTTATTTACTGCTCAGTAAATCTTTTCAGCTTGTATGCAATTTCTAAAATCTAAAGCATATTACTAAGCGAAATTTAACAACAATGGGAACAAAGTTAGGTTGCTTTGGTTTGGTTTGGGATGCTACTGTCATCTTTTGCACACGGGGACTAAATAGTAGGGATGTGACGAATAATGATCTAGCCGAATACCCACCCCCACCCCCACCCCCCCCCCAAAAAAAAAAAAAAAAAATTTTTTTTTGATTATATATAAATATTTTTTTCATTGAAAAATTGAAAAAGAATGAAACGCAAATTGATATTTTATTATTTATATTTATGTGATTAAAATTTTTAATAGATTTAAGTATGTCTTGTAATATTTCAAACACATTGAAAAATAATTTTTAAGTATCATTATATGCACTCTTATGTAGAACTTAAAAACAATTTAAAAATAAAATTTAAACTTGTAAACAAAATAAAAATGAGTTAATGTTCAGCGATTTTTTTTTTTTTTTTAGTAATATACTGAAATAAAATATTACAATATTTTGTATTAAATACATTTTTAAATGCTCTTAAAAAATGCTGACCATTGTAAATAAATATTTTCGACACATTCATAAAGTCATTTTTATACGTGCATGAAATTTGCAGACATTAATGAATATTCAAATGTTTTAGAATCGAACAGTGTTTACTTTTTCATTTTTCTATAAGAGTATTTCCATCTTGAGTTGTATGTAATCTATCATTCCCCAATGAAGACAGTTGTGTCGTTTAAATTTCTAATTTAGAATTATATACCATTTTCTAAAAGATCTTAACTTTTATAAGAAATAAATAAATGCGATACGATGTTTTAATATCCGAGTAACTGTACATTTGATGCAATTAAGAATGAAAATGACTTCATGAATGTGTCAGAAAGTAGCCTGTTTGGATTAGAGAAAAAAATTGCAAAAAGCGAAAAAAAATAATCCTGAATTCATTCCTTGCAATATTCTGGCGCATGTATTCTTTCCGAAGCATTCGGCCAACTAGCCTTCAATATTTGACCAACCGAATAGTCGGCAAAAAGGTCGAATAGTGGCCGCATATTCGTCACATCCCTACTAAATAGACCAGAATCTCAGTTTAAAGTGGGATCCAACGCGTTACAAAAAATTCATGTCTGAATCCATGTTGCCAATTTTATTCCTTTTTTATTTAAAATATCGGCCACTCTTCCAGAATTTCTGTACAGTAATTTTTGTTTTATATTATCACGGAATGTCTGTCATTAAGTAAAAAATAAGTAATAAATTTGCTATACAGAAATTCTGGTAAACATTTTGGATAAAGAAAAAAGGGCTAAATTGGCAACTCTGATCTGAATTAGTAATTGAAACCAGCATCTCTTGAATAGTAGACCAGCTCTAATCAATAGACCTCTAATCAATTCTCTAATCAATAGACCAGCAGATGTGCGGGACAGAGTTGAGGATATTAACAATTCTCCTATTAAATCCACATTTCTATATTTGAGTATTTGAATTAAATCAGAATTTTTTACATAGTATAAAATGCTAGTAGATTTCCATAAGCGCCGGTAAGAAGAGGGAGGTGGAGATTGGATTTAAAACTTAATTTTATTTATCTCTGTTGATTTTGAAAACAAAAATGGTAAAATTTATTCACAAATTTTTTTTTTATTATTGTTTAATACTAAGAAAAATGATCATGAATGTTAATTTTGAAAAGTAGATAAACACAGTCGACTGTTAAAATATTTTGGTCGTATTCTTTTGGCTTCGCTGTAGCCGAATAGAATAATATTATTAATGATAATAAAAGCCTTTGAATTTATTTATTTATTTTTAGATGCAGTGCTTACTGGAAGCAGACAAATTTTGTTCTTGCTCTTTTGTTATATGATCTAGTTTAGAATTACAAGATGTCAGACAAATGAAAGTCGTATTGAAATTTTTTTTGCTTCTTTCTGACAAGCTTACATAAGCTTGTTAACGTGCTGCATTTCAATGACATAAAAAATAATCAAAATAAAAATATTGATGCTCGTCGGATTTGGAAATTATCTTTCAATCGGTTAAGAAGTTTGACAGATAATTTTATTTGATGGTTTACCGTGAAGTTTCTCGCTGGTTGTAATTATGTCTCATTAGGATATTTCTTTCTTTCTTTTGTTTCGTATCAGTCTCATTAAATAAAATACTATGCGTCTTCTTAAATCTTGTCATTAGCGTCATGTAAGTTTAAAAAACTAAATAAAAATTCTGAAGGTAAAGAAAGAAGTTATGCAGATTTTCGGGGGGAAAAATACAGTAAAACCTCTGAATAGTGGATAACTCGAACGCTCGGAATTGTCCGATATTCGAAGGTTAAAACGTACAAATATATATATGTGTTGAGAATTGAAAAAGTACCCGCTAAATAGAGGTTTTACAGTAATAACAATATTTCTTTAAATATTAGTCAATAAAGATACCTTTTAAGGCAAACATCGTTTAAAGCAAAAATTAAGAAGCATTTATTAATCTTAGCCTCATACGCATAAATAAAATCTGCCAATAAGGATGTGTTATTATTATTATTATTATTCTAATGTTCAAATATTTTGTTATTATTATTAACACTGGGCAATCCAACCATGACTGTACGTGTTAAAGATGCCCAATTTACTGTCCAAAACGTTTTTAATTGAAAAAATCTAATAGATATTCTACATTTTGTATATTCTCTTAGATTGCTCACCTACTACACAAAAGCATTATTATATGAAATACACCATTTTTGGTACACCTAAAAGCATTTTCGTATTAGCCGCCTGCCACCGATTAATCGCGAAAAAATATTACTATTTATAGCTGTCTTTGCTATTCTAATTATTTCACTGCTTAAGAGCGCAGTTCGATTACATATCTCTTAAATTCGTGTTTTATTTATTTGTGAATTTTTAATTTCGTTTCGCAATTTAATTATGGACCATTACACGGGAACAAACAAATGCTGGATTATTTACATTGTTTTAAGTGTAAACGGGTTAATCTTTCATAATTGGGTAGCATGCAGATTTTGAAAATATTCTTGTTTGAAAATTATTTTAAAACCATAAAAAATCAGAAAATTGAGATACAATTTTCAAACAAATTGCATTTGAAAGTACTCCCCCCCCCCCACCTCCGACCTATTCGACAGTGTAAAAATTGAAATTATGCTATGTTTAAAAGTTTTAAAAATTGCAGCTATGGCGAAACTTATTGGTCAGGGCGTTGCCACCGTCAATATGACGTCAGCGTTGCTCACAGACATGTTTAATTTAGATACACTAAATTGTCTCAATGTACAGTTACTACCTGCGAGGCAGCGTATTACTGCTTATTTTACTGTTTAATACTGTTAATTTTACGGTATAATACTGGCAGCTGAGGTGCCAGTTTTATACTGTAAAATCAACAATTATTTTTTGCAGTGTGTATAATAAAAATATAGGTACCAATCGACTCGGAATAATGTCTACTAACTAATATTATACACACATTATGCTTCTTCATAAATTATGATGTTACATATTTAAAAAATGTACTGTACTAACTTTAATTACGATCCAAATTTGAGGATGCTAATGTCACATCCGTGTATCAAATCAGACTTTAATTTATACCTTTCTGAAAAAAATCAACTGTTTGATTTTTTTTCTTCTTTTATAATGTTTTACAATGAATAGACCTAAACATGTTTTAGGCATTTTTTTTTTTAAATTCAAAAACATTCTTTTAATTTGCAATAATAAATATTGATTTAAAAAAAATGAAGTATGATCTACATTAATTTTTACACAAAACAAGTTGGAAATTGTACGTCAAACGTGACAAATGAGGTGCGTTCGTACTATAGCTAGTTATATAAATATTCAGATCTTGATGATTTTTAATTCTGTGAAATCAATTATATCGTCTGCAGATTAATTTCTGTCATAAAATAAGTATCTCGGTCGCTTGACGATTAAATCTCGGAAGCTCCTCTAACAAGAAAGCACCGATTTTTTTTTCTTTTAATTCAAATTTCTTAATAAATATTTTTATTAATATCTCCTAAAGTTTTGATTCGATTTTTTAAAAAAACTGAAATGTCTCGACAAAATTCTGCAAAGATAATATATCTTAAATTCCAAACCATTCGGTTGGGTAGTTTTTGCGTTGTTATATGCGGACGAACGGACAGACAGACGGACGGACGGACGGACCAAGCGACGACAATAGGTGCTACGTATTTATATAATTACGAACGCACCTAAAAAGAATAAACAAAAGCAATGCATGCATAGCTCATTCCCGTCATTAGTTTTCGAGAAGAGGGAGACGTTTTAGAGAAATTGTACTTTTTTGACGGTTTAAGGGAGGCGTCTTTTATAGTCGTTTGATCCATAGAAAAGTATATTCTTTAAAGTTAACAGAAATTTTTTTATAAAATTTTCTTTTATGTTGTGCTAGTTTATTTTATATTCAACTTTTTCATATTTTTCCCCCTATAATAAAATGAATGACCCTGATAGTTTTCCCTGTACAATCTTATTATTATTATTTTAAGTTATAGATATAATACATTTTCTTTTACAACTAAGATTTTTTTTTAAATGTGCATAAAGCATGTAGTTTTCCGGGCTGGTTTGTTCCAAGAAACTCAAATAAAACGTCAAAAGAAGGTGTTACTATTTGAAAAACGAAAGTTTGTGTGATTTTTAATATGTAGATGATCGCCGAAACATAATTTATGAAAAGCACTTAATAGTAGATATTATCCTCCAGTTGATTGTTACTTATATCTTTTATATATTATTATTTGCAGCAGAATTAATAGTGGTTGATCCTTTTTTTTTTTTTTTTTTTTCAATGATTGTACACAAATTTTCTATAGTAGTCTATGATATTTGTGGTCCATAATTATAGTCTCAAATTGCTTGTCTTCTGGTCTGATATACGGATATATAAATATCTATATCGCAGCCTTTTTCATATACAAATTGGTTTGCTACTTTGACAAAATAGCAATCTCTTATTCTCTTACTGCTGTTTAGCTAAAGAAAATTTATGGTATCCCCAAGCAAAATGCCTCGATTATTTTGAATAATAAATGGAAGTTAGGGGGGGGAATAGGCTTGTTCTTATACTATTTTTATGCGTTTCCATAACAACTAATGTAGAGGATATTGAGATGTATATACATCGTGTTTTCCTGAATTCTGACATTGCAATAAATATTTTCAGCTTGGGTTTGTGTTCCTAAGAAGTAAAAATCGAATTACTGTATAAATAACAGTTAGTAATTATGTATGCGACAGAAAATTTGAGTTAATAAAAAAACACAAGCTGGCATTTTATTCTGCTTTGGTTTTAACCCTTTCAGGCGCAGAGTAATTCTGTTCGTAAAATGGTGAAATGAGGGATTCACACCAGAATTTACAAACGAATTTCTTAGAAAATAAATACTTGATTTTCTTCATGTTCATTTTTAAAAGCAAAAATTTATTAAAATATTCTGGGTGCAGTTTGGAAAGTTGGAATTAAAATGAAGTGGTCACATTTGTGACCACCGCCCTTGAAAGGGTTAATAGCTGTATTGGTAATGCTTATAGATGCCATTTTCCAATGAGATTTCATCATATGTCTGTTGTGTACAATAAAAGGTGAGCTTTAAACCATAAGAAATCAAGAAATATAGATGCAACAAAAGTATCTTATGCTTTTTATACAGTTTTTATATGAACATTACATTTTTTTTTTTTTTTTTTTTTTAAATCATGATTACGAAAAGATGACTATTTACCATAATTTTAAATAGAATGAAAAAGTGTGTTATAATTAGAATATAACGCATGTTTATCCCCATCCCGTTCTCTCTCTCTCTCTCTCTCTCTCTCTCTCTCTCTCTCTCTCTCTCTCTCTCTATCTCTATCTCTATCTCTATCTCTCTATCTTTAACACTTTCCAACCTAGTTGAAAAGTGTTAAGACTTCGGTTTGTCTGGCCGTCTGTCGTCTGTCCGTCTGTAACTCCCGTAAATAAGCTCGGATTGCTCTGCAATTTTTATATGTTATTGTCGTTATCTATAGCATGTTCCCTATTTCAACTGAAGTGTGTAGCACTTATAGTTTTTTTACAGGGACACTCAAAAGAATTCCGTTACATTGCGGTCTATGGGGAAAAATCATTTGCGATTTATTTTAATGATGTTACACAATTTCAAATACATTGTAATTGATATATATCACTAAGGTGCATTACAAGAAGCTTAATATGGAATATGGTGTGTATAGCACTTATAGTTACTTTACAGGGACAGTCAAAAGAATTCCGTTACATTACGTCTACGGAGAAAAATCGTTTTCGGTTTAATTAATAAATACTGTTTCACTATTTTAAATGCATTGAAATTTATATATATCACTAAGGTGCATTACAAGAGGCTTACTACAGAATATTGTGTGTATAGCAGTCATCGTTCATTTACAGGGACACACAAAAGAATTCTCTACTGTCTGTTAACAATAATTCCTGGAAGTGCGTTTTAAGTTACTAAACGCGATTTTAATCTTAACTAGCTTTTTGTCTATTACGTGGTGTGTATAAATTCTGTAGATCCTATACAGGGCAGCACAAAAGTTTGCGAACACATTTCCGTTTATTGACAGAAACTTCAGAAGGAGAATTTTAAACTGTGCTACGAGTTTTCTAACTAAACTAAAATTTAGTATCCTATGTAGTATATATACAAATCTATAGATCATATACAGGGCTGAATAAAAGTATTCGGATATTTTTCCGAATATTGTATATGTTGGAAATTCCGGAAATTACGTTTTTAAATATGTTATGCGTTTTCCAAATTGTTTACTTAGATGTTATCTTTCTGCTAATTATACAGTTGCTTTTATACAGTTGCTTTTATACAGTTGTCTTATGTTTTCTTCTTTGTTTCTAAACGACAATGATTTGGAAAATTATTTTGGAAGCGTTGGAAAGTGTTACATAATCTATGCTTGGCGCATGATTTTTCGTTCTTGTTTTTTTTTTCTTTTAAAGAAAGTAATTGTAGAAAGAAAATTGAAATTGAAATCAGCAATGTATTTTCTGCTTAATCCCATTTCCCAAAGCGCCATATTAATTCACGTAATTTTCTAGTTTGATTGCGCAGCCAATCCATCAGCGTTTGCTCCGATTAATCTGTCAATCACTTGTTATCTATCCCTTCAGTCAGATGCAGCTTGAAGCCAGTGTGTGTGTTTTGTACAGTATGCTTTTCTATGGATGCTTTTCTCGCTCTCATATCGGATGTCCAAAATAAACGGAATGCAAAGGCAGCTTTATCAATTGACTTTTCGTGGTCATGAACCATAGCATTTTCTCCCGAGGCATTTATGTTTTTCTCAAAGTCGAAAAGATTTTATATTAGTTGGTTATTCGATTGTTTTCTTATGGTATCGTAATTAAAGCTAAAGAAAAAGGTACCTAGTTTCTTTAAAACAGTGATTTGCTGTTTAGAATTTAATATTTTTCAAAAGCTAAATTGAAGATGTTTATATTTTTTTTTACCTTTTTAACACGTACTACGTACCGCAGGATTATCGGGATAGAGTCAATCATTTGAGGGGGAAAAATGTCTATGATTACATGAACGGTCAGGCGATTTTGTACTTCCATAAAAATATCGTTTATGATATTATCTTTTAACAGTCGAACTCCATTAAAAAAAAAAAAAAGCCCAAAGTAAAAAGGGTATTCATCCTGAAATTCAGAAAAATTAAAAATAGACGGTCGTTACTTTTGCAAATTTGATCATTTCAAATTCAAAATTTATTATATACAAATGAAGCTAATTTAAACAATTGCCAAAATAATTTACAGATTTCAAACATTTTTTTTTCCAATAAAAATGCGTTACTATTTTGAACAGTGCAATGATTTTCATTTTACCATAATTACAGGGTATACACTGTCAAAGAATGAATCTCTCTCTAATAATAAAGATAGTGTGTTTGTATGTGGGCTGTTTTTTGAAAAGGCCGCTGCGTGCAGAGCTACAAGATTTTGCAGGTGTACCTGTATGTCTGAAGTTATGCACCTCGAAGCCAGTTTTTAGATTTGTTGATAATTAGCCGAGATTAATTAAAAATCATAATGAACATCGAAAAATGACTAACTTCCTTCATTCCGCTGATTGTGCCTGCCCCTCTCCGGACGTTCCGCGGAACTTCGTGCAGACCACGAAACATTATTTTTTCTTCCAATTTTCAAAATGCGATCGGCGTGTTCCCCGTAATAGCTACAGAGCCAAACTTTGGATATGCGATATTTTTCCGCATAAGCATGATTATGCAGAAAGTTTCTTCCCTTTTTTTCTGAAATAAAAAGAAGATTCAGGTTACTTTCGTTTAAAAAAGTTTCCCACAAGTCCTATCGTTCTGGTAAAGAAAGTCTCCCGGATGTCCAATCGTCCTGCCTTTTTTTTCATCCTGCTGTCCAAGTGTGCCTTTTTTACAACTTTCACCCGTTCGATTGTGCAAGACGAGTCATAAAATAAAGATAAGTACCATCTGTTTTTCGGACTCTTTGATATAATTTCTGACTTTGAAATCATTCGAAATATCTAAAACGTATCTTAGGTTAATAACCTCTGAATGAGTCTTATTTTTAATCAGGCATTGGCTACATTTTTCTTTGGATTCATTTCTGCGGTTCAGTGCATACTCTTCGAATTAAATCAATATGTTTGTGTGTTTGAATCTAACATATGCTATTATTTTCTTTTTATGTTTCTCTCCCCCCCCCCCTCCCGCACCCGTATATATATATATATATATATATATATATATATATATATATATATATATATATATATTATAGAGAGGGGGGGGGGTTCCCTTATGAGCCACCCTCTTGCTAAAACCTACTCCTCCTGACTTGTGTGCTTTTCCCTTCTTTATCTAGATAGGTCAGATCTTTAAATAGAATAGATCCTCTTCATTTCCAAGTTCCAAGAATGTTCCTTTCTACTTAATGTTTCAGGTAGGTCTCAGACCTATCATTTTTTTTTCTTGTTTCTCATGATACTGTGTAATTAAAGTATTTGTGGAACTTTTAACTTGAAATTTATCTTCAGTTAAAGGTTTCATCACATTCGGAGTGATTAGTATATAACTTGTTGGGAAGGAGGGGGGGGGGGGGGGGGAGACTTTTGACATAAAAGTGCAACTGTCAAAATTTTACAATATACATATATATCTTGTTTGCTATTTTTTTTTTCTTTTTTGAAAAACAGTGTGCGTTGAAAAAATAGATTGTTTTTTCATAGAAATGTAACTAAACGCAGAGCATAAATAGGTGTTTTTTCCTTCTTTTTTTAAAGCTACGTTGGACATAATTAATAATAATACAGTAAAACCTATGACAATAGAACCTATGTTTCATGGAATCCTGCCTTAAACGGAATAAATTCATTGTTACAACGAAAATACCATCTGCTAAGACGAAAACCTGTCTAAAACATAATTTTTCTTCCATGTCTTGCGATTGAATCTTAGCAGGTTTTACTCTAATATCTACACTAACATTTCTTTATCTACTGACGGCAGAAACAAACGTTTCCTTAATTTATTCTTGGATCATTAGATTTTTTTACTAATGCTTCATTTTGGTACTTTGCAAAAGTCTTTAAAAAGTTCTGCATATCAGTAGCATAAAACTTAGGGTGATATGATGTTTTTCTTTGACTGGTCTCCCTGTGGAACAAGAGGGTTCCGTTGGGTTGGAGAATTTTTTTGTAAATCTTTTGGTGCTCTACACATTTTATATACTGGTGTATATTTAGATTAATTGTCAATTCGTATTGCTTTTGAAATATTTCAATTGTTATAAAATAAGAATTGTAAATGTATTGTGTTTTTATCTGAAAGATTTTTTAATGCAAAATTTTCCATTGAACATTTTTCAACGATATAAAAGTCTTCCATACATAAATAGTTGAAAAAAATATCCATTTTTAAAAATAATGTAGCTTCGCTAAATTGGCTATCGGGATATAAAAGATGAATTAAAACCGCACCGATTGTGTTTCATAAAATATATTTAATTCGGTACAATAATGATATTAAATTTAATAAATAATCGTTGTGATAAATCAATCGATTTTTTAATTTAACCATTTACTTGGGAACCATAAGTTTTAAAAAATTCCATTTCCACCTTTTTTTTTTTTTTTTTTTTTGTTTCAATCCAGAAACATTAAAAATTCAGGGTGATTCGTGTATTTGGCAACTTGGCGATAATTCCCCGCCCTGACCATGAAACCCATCCTCTCTTCCTTATGGCAACCCCATGAGTAGTGAGTGTTTTTTTTTTTATTATTATTATTATGCCGTACTCATGCAATACTGCTTGTTGATTAACGTGTAGACTTCATTCGGTTTCAGACTACTTTTCGGAAAAAGGAAATTGTGATTTTCATGAAATTTTATCAATTATGCAATCAACCATTCTGATCATATTTAATTACTGATCAGAAATAAAGCTTTCTGGAAACTATCGATGGGCTGGGTTTTCTTCTGTGTGTTTTCATGCCACGTTTAGCGGCCTTTTAAATAAGGCCAAGTGGAATTTTAGATCTCATAACAAAACCATTGTTTGCTTCCCATGTGTATAGTGTATGATACAATGGATTTTATGTGATATGGATACGAGAATGTTATGGATGAGAAGCTTCCGCTGTTACTTCTTGCGAGATAGTGGTGTTATGTATTTTTATATGTAAGTGTTTACTCGCTTTACCCCCAACAAAAAGTTAGTTAAATATAATTTTTGGGCATGAATTTTCTTTTTACATGACATACTTTTATGCCTACACATTTAAAGTGTGTATTTATATGTTAAAAGTTAACACACCCATCGCGACAGTATATCTTATTCAATCATTTTTATGAAAACTTCAGTACGATATAATATTTTGTACCGTATCCAATTTATTTTTTCTGTAATTTTATACACATACTCGCAGATTTAAATTTGTGTCATAGAAAATGCCCCATGTTCATTTTACAATATATGTAAATTGTATTTTGTTTTATTTACTTTATTAGGATTTGCACCGTTTATCATGTTTAGCTTTTTCATTTTTACATTATCAAGTTCAAAAGTAACTTGCGATAAATTAATTTTCTACTAAAGTAAAATATTTTGAATATCACTTTACCTAAAATGTATTTATTTTTAAGATTCATTTCTACAATTGAATATCTTATTCCTTCCATTTTGACCTTAATTAAAATGGCCAATATATTAGGAAAGCGGATACAAAGTAAAAATTTTGTATCAAACTTTGAAGTCAATTCCTAGAAAATTCAGTGTATTTCTGTTTGGTAGACTATCAAAAAAATATTTAAATTTGCTTTTACTGTATTCTAAGAGGTTTTCTGACCTTCTTAACCCATTAACCACCATGATACTGCATCCTTGTTTGTGTACAGCATTATAGGCTAGTACTGTTTGTAATTCAATAGAAAAGTTTAGCATTAGAAGAAATCATTACAAACTGTTCATGAAGCATAAAAATTTTATTTTTTGTAAATATTTAAAGCATAAATGTGTTATCATCTTTGTTAGTTTTTTTTTTTTAAGAAAAAAAAAAAAAAAAAAAAAACTTAAAATATTAAAGACTGGAAAATAAAATAATTTAAAAAGTCCACTAAAACGTTAATTGCACAATTTTTAATCAAAAATGTAAATTTCCATCCATTCCAACAATAAAATAGATGAAAAAGAAAGGAAATATTAAATTGAAGAAAAATCTTAGATTATAACTTATTTTAGCCTTTAACCAGGGTTGATAAAAATCATGATTTTTAATCTTAATTTATTTGATTTAAATCAGATTTTTTTTTTTAAATTATTATTATTATTTGTATACTGTGTGTGTATTTATTTTCTCTGTATAGATTTACACATTTCTATTAATTTATTACAATTCGTAGATACAATGCAGTGTTTCATTTACTTTCATAAAATAATAGTATTTTCAATTTATAAAAGTTTTATTTAACAGTATAAAAAGGTAATTTTTAATCTGACATGGATGATGGCATTTATTTTAACACGAATGATTAATTTGATCCTTATCAGTTTGTAAATATCAATATAAAAAATACTGATTTAAATCAAACATTTTAAAAAATTCATTTGATTTAAATCAGGCTGATTTAAATGAAGCAACCATGCCTTAAACATAGAAAAATAATCTTATCTGGAATGAAAGATAATGTATAAAATTTAAGGCAAATAATTAATAATTGATGAAAAATACTCAGTATTTTGTGTAATGTATGGATACTTCAATCAGTTTATTTTATAATAAAAAGTTCTTCAATTTTGCAAATAAACCTCTTGTCTAGTGACATTTGAATTTTTCTACTTAATATTTTAATAATTTTAAATAGTGATGTTAATAAATTGAATCACAATGGTTGTACATAAAATGTAACTTTGCTTGGTACTTTTCTGTTATATGGACACCATTGTCGCCAAGCATACATTTACATACATTATGCATTAGCACACATTTTGGCATGGTGTCTGTATAACAGAAAAGTACCCTTTGCTATTATATTTTAACATATTTAAAATTATTATTGTACATTTGTAACAAAATTTAAGCAATCTGTTCCAAGTATATAAATTTTAACCAAAACAAACAAAAAGTTTTTTTTAAGATTTAAAAGTGATTTTTTTGTAAACTAATTACAATTTGTAAGACATTAGTAACAATTCATATGAAATAAATTAATTATAAGAATTCACAAGAATGTTTGAAAATAATGCATAACTATAAGTATTAAAAAGCGGGGGGAAAAAATAGAGCATAATTTACAACATAAAAATAGACTGTAGAGTGTGGAATATTTTGGTAAATTAAAGAACTCCCAGTGGTCTGAAGTAGTGAAACTACAATAGCCATTGGTTTTTCTAAAGTTTGTTTGTAGTATAAGATGTTAGATTTTGAAAAGTGTAATGTTATGTATGAGTAGCGCAGTACAGGAAATCAATAGTTTGTAGCGAGCGCTGACACTATTTCAGGAGGGGTAAGGGGGGGGGGATGAGACATTTTATAAATCACGTATGGTCAACTTGCTTCTTTTGTGCAAAATGTGCTCTGTGCAATAATTTTTTAATGTCAGCGACAAATCTGAACTGTAGTGTTCAGCAATTAATCATGTGGCATAATTTTTTCATTGACACATGCTGGTGAGAACAAGTGCTGATCCACCAAAGAAAATAGGTGGGAGGTTTATCAGTAATATGATAGGAAAACCTATATAAGCAGGTGTGTAGTGGAGGGTATATGGACATATACACTGTATACATTCTGAGTTTTTATTTTTTAATGAGCTATGTATGCCCTCTGTTTCTCGAATAAAGCTATACTCTCTGATTTGTTTACAACTACAACGCTGCAGGTAAGGTCACTTTGCACTCATATGGAAAACATACACTTTAAAAATAAACTTAAAGAAAACCTACCTAAAAAGATTTTTCTATCATGTAATCATATTATATGATAGGAAGTGCAAAGTGGTCTTACCCTGCGTGTACCACTACTTGCCAGACCTTCCCCCTTATTTTTTGTAAGTGAATTTTCTTTTTTTTTTTTTTTTTTTTTTTTTTTTTTTCAACATTTTCTTGTATGTTATTTTTCTTAGTTTTTTAATACCCTTGGTTATATCACACTTATTTGATTGTGTTCCAGTAGACATGATATAATGAGGGGCATTTGATTGTGTTCCAGTAGACATGATATAATGGGGGGCAGGGCCACTGCATTACTTAATCCTCAATTTCTAGTGTAGGTTGAATCCTTTGACAAAGTCTGAAAGTAGTGTGAAGTGTGACTACTTTTGAAAAATAGTTTGTAGTTGTTACTTTTTAAAACATGTAGTTGTAGTTAACTGCATTTTAGATAAAGTAGTTGTAGTTTTTCTGACCAACTATGAACTTCAGTTACTTAATTTTAAGTGTATATTCTATTACTACAGTTATGTAGTACTCAGTACATTTAACATGGCCATAAAGAATACATTTTCCTTTATTTTCTTGCATATAATTAATAGTAATTGTGTCTAAATGTAAAGTGTGTTTAGGGAAATTTAGTAAACTCCACAGTAAGGATAAAGGGTAAAAGTGACATGGTGCCGATTTTTCTGTAGTATTAATTCCATACATCATTATTAGAATTTAAGATGCAAAAGTAGTTAGGTAGTTTTTTATTTAATAAGACTAGGGGGCTCTGCCCCCTGCTCGCTACGCTCACCAAGCCCCGTTCTTATTTCAGTCTCTTAAAACCTGGTAATGTATCCTGTTTTAAAAAGATGATGATGATGATATCACGAACGGCGACTATCTTCTGTAATCAGGTTATAATGCTTTTTCATTTAACTGGTTATAATGCTTTTTCATTTAATTCATCTTTTTTATTTTTAATATTCATGTGTAAACACAATTTTTATGATGTAATTTTCTTTATTTCCTGCTTTCAACACGTGATCATTTAATTATTATTTTAAACTTTCATTATTGTTTTTAATAGTCTTGTGCAAATACATTTTTTATTTGAGATAAAACATAATCCTTTGCACTTATTTAGAAATTGGCAACAATATAAAAATTGACTTTTTCAATGAAAGATTTTTTACTCGTTTTTTAAGAATTTTTTGTTTTTATTGTCCGACTGATAATTTTTTTAATTTCTGAAAGCTTGTTATATTTTGCATCTGGTGGTATGATTTTCGAATCCGTAGGATGGCTAAGAAAAAAGTAATAGCTCTTCAAAAAAGTCCCTAGTTAAAAAGCGATGAGAATAACCCGGAATATCTATGCAGAATTTGATAGGTCCATTTCTAAATCGTTTTTGGCTCAGTTCCAGGTTACTTTTTTTTAATATAGAAGGAAAAAGTTTTGCATCTTCCAACATTCCAATTGCCTTAAAGCAGTTAATATTACTTGTGACAAACTTGTCTATAGTGAGTTATTGTTTGAAATAATTACTAGTTTTAAATAATTATATGCAAAATCACTTCTAATCAGTTATGTTTAGGTAATTTAGAAAAAATTAAACACTAAAATATTTTATGAATTCTGCATAATACAAGTAATTGTAAAAGTCATCGAAGTTGTTTCATTTTGTGGATTCTACACTTGCTGTCTTGAAATTTTTATGTTTTGTTAATGAAATTACTTTTAGAAACACACACTTTATCATATCATTACGTCCTTTCTTTTTTCAATAATTATTTATACTCTTCTCTATAAATTTAGTAAATTTTATAAAAAGACTGTATTTTACAAGTTGAAATATGTACAAATTATTTTTTCCCTTATGAATATTTTTGTTGCAAGTAAATTAAAATTTCCAATTACAATCTTTCAAATTATGATGATATTGAAGATAACAATGCTGATTATTGACTGGATCTGTTCTGTAAATAATTGAGAAATTTTTTGCCACAAATATTTTCACTTGTTAGCATCTAATATATTCTTATTCTATTTTTTAGGTGGGTGACATGATTTCTGTGATTGATATGCCTCCTCCTGAGGAGTCATCATGGTGGAGAGGAAAAAAAGGCTTTGAGGTAACTTATCAACTTTTAAGCGAATAAACTTATCTTAGCATTAAGTAGCAATTGAAATTAATAAATGGAGTTTGAATTAATACACACCAGTCTCTTCTCACATACCTTCTGAATGGTTTCAAGTTCTTAATTTTAACATGTTTACTCCTAGTCTCAATTAATCCAAATTGCATGTAACTTTTCTGAAATCATCATCTTGAGACTTTTAATATTCTTGTTTCTGCTATATTAAGTTTTTTGTCATTGTGTTAAATTTATAAGAACTTAACAACTTTCTAGGTGAAGCTAATCTTTGGAATAATAAACAACATTTGTAAGGCAATCAATGTTCATGAATGAAACTTAAGCAATATTAGTCTGTCCCACTCTAATATGGCAAAAGCTCACTTTATATAATGGGAAAGTCTCATTGATGAACACTTTTGAATACATTTCAATCAATGAAAGTGTACAATTTTATATGAATTTTAAATAAAACATTCTGAATTAATATCTCCAGTTTTACCTAGCCACAAATTATGCTTTTATAAATCTATATAAGAAAAAATTGCTCCTAATTGAATCAATATATCTATAATCAACCATTAATTGTAAAAAAATCATTTAAATTTTATTAGAAATCAATTTTTATTTTCTTAACATTTACAGTATTTTAAAAACTTTTCATTATTTTTTTTAACACTGTTACTGATTATTTTTCATTATATTTTTTATTGTGTTCTATTGAAAGTTGATTAATGAACAGAACATGTACAAGTAAAAATCTTAAAAAAAAAAAAAAAAAAAAAAAAACTGGATTTTTGATTTAGTTGTACTGAAAGATGTCTTGAAAGCACTGAAAATCAGAACATCTAGCAACATTAATAATACTGTGTGTTACATATGTGATTGATTCCCATGTTTATGTTAGAGATAGAGATAACACCGGCAGCTCTTACAAATATTTCAAAATAAACTAGATCGAATTAATTAAGGATTTTTAACTGAAACACAGTAAGTTAGCTTGTGTGCATGAAATTCAGAGAGCTTATCATGCCACAGCTGAAAGTAACTCTTACAGGAATACTGAATTCAAAAGAAAATACTGCATAAAAAAGATAGAAAAATCAAATAGCATTTAAGTTTTTTATGGATTGTGCACATGATTGAAATGCGAGAAGTTTTATTTTAAAAAATGTCATTCAGAGTTTATTTATCAAAAGTTTTAAGATGCTGTAGCTTTAGAATCAATGACTTCTACAAGTTAATCAGGTTTATAACCAATTGGTGTACGCGAGCATAAATTGTCACAAATTTGTTATAACCTGTTTTTATTTTTTGTTTGTGTGCATGTGTAATCACGGCAAACATTTACTTCCATGTTTATATGACTGCTATTTGTATAATTATATAAACCATGTTTATTTAATTTACATTTAACTATATACAATTGCATCCATCTTTATACAACTGCTCTCATACACCTGAAACCATATTATTGCAAACATTGCTCGAGTTTGATTCCAGCATGTGATCAGCTGACTTATGTTAGTCCAAGTGAAAATTCATTTCTAGCAGTGTCCACAACTGCTTTATCAAGTTTGTCTTCGAGATCATTGAAATGGCATATACCAGAGCCACGAGATTGCCTATAGCATTTCCATTAAAACTTTGACCTTTAATTACTCCGGCCATCGATCAAAGTTCAAAAAGCTGGCCACGTTATTAACTCTTTTTTACTAAGATCTATAATCTATATTTGTGGTAAATTACACTGTAATTGGTTGAGAAATTGCCAAAAAATCATGTTCATTTCATTGTCGAATTTGAGTGGTTAACATCTGGAAAAAGCATCTCTCACATTCGGCTTACTGTACTTCAATTAAATTTTAAATTAATGGATGCTATTCTCGTGACATCGCACTGAATATAAATATAATTTTTCTATGTTTTATAAAAAGTATACATGTTTAAATATGTTTATAATTAAACATGCAAATTAAATAAATTCATAAAGCCATGTGTCTGAAAATTGTCCATAGATTCTTTAAATTTTTGTGCAATTTCTTCTTAAGTTTTGGCAACAGAAAAGAAAAATTACATTTATGACTGCAATTTTCTTTCAATCTAAATTGCTATAGGGTAGTTTTCATTAGAACTTTAACCATTAATTATTCGGACCACAGACCGAATTTCCAAAATTCGTCTACGTTATGACCTTTGTATTACTGAAATCTACGTCTGTGATAAATGACATTGTAAATAATCGATCCATTATCGAAAAATCTTGTTCATTTCACTGTCAGATTGAAATGAATACATAGGAAGCTTCACTTGCCTTCAGCTTTCTGGGCTTCAATAAAAAAAGTTTTTCCCATTCTCTTTCAGATCCAATATCCTGTTTTATAATTTAAATTCTCTTTTAAAATTTTTATATATCCTTGTGATTACATATTGTTGGCCTACATTTTTTTTTTTTTTTTTTTTTTTTCAGTAAAAAAAAATGCTTTTATAAAAATTTAAGTGTTATTACTTTTTATGCGCACATTTTAAAGTTTTAGTATCCTCATTACTAGGGCTGGGCGATATATCGATAAAATCGATAAAACCGATATAAAATGCATACCGTGATACCGATATAAAAAAATCCTACCCAACGGTATATCGCAAATATCATAAATTTGACGAAAACCATGAAAACCACAATATTAAATCTCTTCCTCGTCTTCGAGTATTCATGAATACGAACGGTGTGAGCTCCCCCAGCCTAAACCATGATACACCGGATACAGCCTAACCATGATACAGCCATGATACTAAACTATGATACTAAACCATGATACAGCCTAAACCATGATACTAACGGTGTGGATTCTCGCAGCTGATAAGGTTTTTGAAAAGAGGAAGGGTGATTTTCTCCAGCTCTGAGCGCATGCGTGGGATATCGCCTATTCTTTCATTTCATTATGATATTCAGTGGCACCGGTGTGGATGAATATTCGAAGTTATTGAATGATGCGTAAATTTAGGGCGATAAAGAAAGGAGGTATTTTATTTGCAACAGTTGATTTAATGAGACAAATGAGCAAAGAATAATTCAGACATGTTTTTATTTGTTTTTTATAATTATTATTTTATGAAAAAAATATTAATTCCTTAGTAGTATTTATTAATGCATATTCTAGGGTAGAGAAGGATTTTTAAAAATGCAACTATTTTTTCTTCTATACCGCGAGTTTTTTTCTCCCCAGAATTTATTTTAAAAATCGCGTTCGCCTGACAGAGAGAGAGATATGAGTATTTGGTATTTGATTGCATCTGTATATATGACCACTGGTCACTGCCAAAAATCATTTGGTGGTAATTTTGCATTTAAAATTTTAAAACCATTAACCATTATTATATTTTATTTGCAACGGTGGAAATGAATATCATGCAATTTTAATTTTAATCGAATAAAATATGTTGAAATGTTTCTTCCATGCGATTTATCCCCCCCCCCCCCCCCACCCCTCTTCACAAATGAGATATTAAAAAACAGTTTAGGCGATGGCGCGGCAAACAAGAAAAAGATAATATATATTTATTTCTTCATAATTTTAGTTGTAAAATATTAATGTACTATCTGATAAAAAAATAATCGAACATGCAGATTATTCATTTTTTAATTATTTTTCATATTTCCATCCATTTTTTAAATTTTCTTCGTGTTTTTTAGCTGCGTTCATAATTATATAAATACGTAGCACCTATTGTCGTCGTCTGGTTCGGCCGTCTGTCTGTCCGTCTGTCCGCATATAACAACGCAAAAACTACCCAAACGAATGGTTTGAAATTTGAAATTTAAGATATATTATCTTTGCAGAATTTTGTCGAGACATTTCAAATTTTATGAAAATCGAATCTTTAGCAGATAATAAAAATATTTATTAAGAAATTTGATTTTTTTTTTTTTAATCAGTGCTTTCTTGTTATAGGAGTTTCCGAAGTTTAATTGTCAAGCGATCGAGATACTTATTTTATAACAGAAATGAATCTGCAGACGATGTAACTCATTTCACAGAATTAAAAATCATCAAGATCGGAATATTTATATAACTAGCTATAGTACGAACGCACCTCATTTGTCACGTTTGACGTACAATTTCCAACTTGTTTCCATTATCATGAAAAAATGTGCTTGATGACCATTTAATACTCTAACCAGTCTTGAATTCCGATATTTTTCTCTAGGAGGTATTTCGAAGGTTCGGGATGGCAGGTAGCTGTGTGTGTGTGGAGGGGGAGGGGGGGATTATCATGGTCGCCTGCAAGGGAGGACAATTGCCTCTTCCTGAATTTTGAAATTTAAATCTGTATTTTTTTATGTTGAATAAAATATATAATTTACTTATCCCCAAGTAGCATGATTAATTACGCACTGACAGAAGAAAGAACTATGAAATTTTGGTCACCGGGGATCTGCCCGCTAAAACTCTCATGGAACAAAGTTTTTATTATTTTTTTAAATTTTTTTTGAGTTTATGTGTTAAAAAATTATCTCATCTGACGAAAAAGAGATGTAAAAAAAATTGATATTTTTTATTTGTTAACTTTCTGTATTGCATGTTGAGGACTAGCAGCACAACTGTTTCAATATCTTACACCCCCTGTGTTTCGTCGACGTCCATGGCATCAGCGTGTGTCTGAGAGGTGGGGGGGTGGAATTTGCACTTTCGGGACATCAATTAACGGAAAATGTGGAGACTCTAGGGACTCAGTATCACTCCTGAATTTCTCACTGACTGTAATGTTAAAGTAAAACAATTTCTGTTGAAATATTTTACATGATAGATAATGTTTCTCTGAAGTGTTTATTTAAGTTATTTGGGATTTTGAATATATCAGTACAGGAAATTGCTGATTGTTTTAATGTAATATATGCTGTTAAATTTATTATATTATAAATTGAGTGGAGGAGGGTGTGAAGCGAACCAATAATTACGACGAGCAAACTGAAAATTTTTGTTTGAATTGTTGTAATAATCAGTCTCATTACTTTGTTAGAGATTTCACAAGAAGCTAAAATTTCATAAAGCGCAAATTGGCGAATAATTTAGTAAAACTTATTTTATATTATTTATAGATTTTTTTATGCAAGTAATGCTCTTTAAAAGATGTTATATATAGCAATTGTTTTAATAATGGAATATGGAAGTATTTAAAATTTCCATGTTTGGTACCAGATGCGGTTTTACTAGCCCGTGTCCCTTGAAGGCGAAATTTTTATTCATTGCTACAAATGATATCTTTTAAATATATTTAAGTTTTAACCAAATTTTTTGTCTATTTCACACTAGTTTGATTTTAGCGACTCAAACGGTCTCCTAAATTCGCTTTCGTCTAAAGCCAGCCCTATTGTGGAAATACGAGTAAAACTGATTTTTAGGTAGATTTCGTAAGAAATACTACCTATTATATTCTCCCCTAAATTGGTATTTTTGAAACATTTTTGCAGATCTACGCCGATCATGACTCCCAAAACCCAAAACCACCCCCCAGTTCAAAACTTTATCTATCTATGTCACTTTTTTATGGACACGATAACTGCAATAATTCTGCACGAATCTCTTCCAAACTGATACATAAAATCAAGGGGCATAAAATCTCGGTCAAGCTCGTTAATGGGCAAAATCTAACCAGGAGGGGGAGGGGGAGTGCTTTTTGTGAAAACAGAAAAAACCCCATAACTTCTTAATTATGATTCTTAATATTATCTAAAACTTTTATATTGACAAGTTTTTTTCATAAGACCAACCCTTATAGCAAAAAAAACAAAAAAAATCCTGCCGGCTCCGCCTGCAAACAAGTTGGGAAACAAGTAAGATTGCGGGCGGTCCCAACTGCGGCATCATGGCAAAAAGGTAATTTCTTTCGCAATTCCCAACAAACTGGCGCCCCGCGGTCTGCGTCTTTGAAATCTACCTGTGCCTGTAGGCCAAGCCGTCAGGGATTTTTTTCTTTCTTTCTTCTTCTCAAAATATTCTTTTATTTATTCTGTATATTTAGTGTTAATATCACGATATATCGTCATATCGCGATATTTAGCTGACGATATACCACGATATTGAAATTGAGATATCGCCCAGCCCTACTCATTACAATGACTTTAATTGTGATTTTCATGATAGTAACTAACCCAGTAGCAGAATTTTCTATGTTAATCTACAGCAAACCAAAATTTACCTGTGACCCAAGAATGCTGGACCAAACTTACTATCATAAGAAATTATAGTAGGTCAATAAAATAAGCAAAATTTGCATTTACAAAGAAAATATAAAAATACAATCTAGAGACAAAAATTAAATTTTAGCAATTCTTAGCAGAGTAAGCTAATTGGTAATTTTTTTGTAAGCTAATTGGTCTGCAAGGTTTGAAAAAATCTGCAGCTGTGCTACACTGTTTCTGTTCCTGGGGTAAATAATATTCTAAGTATATTTATGTAATCTTTTTACTTTTATTTGACAGCTATTTATTCCATCATGATGCCATCTTTGTTCCTTTAATCCTCTCACTGACAAGCATGTGTTAATATGTTCACTAAGCTTCAGGTTTCACTACTGACGTGTAATCACAACATAATAATTACACAGTTCAAAAAATAGGATAAGTAAAATTACTCACCCTTCCAAGGTAGGACGCCTTCTTAAGAATCAGGAGTTTCGATTTTAAATAGAGACGGTCATTTTGTGGATTTTTTAAACACAAGACATGATGAAGAGACTCTGGTACAAATTTCTAGTACTTTAATTCACACCTATTTACATTCTTCTATTTACATTATATACAACATTAATTAAATTGAATTTAAGACATTCGTTCTTATTTCGCGGTACAACCGACATCGTTCACTCAAGTTACTTCTCAGAATAATAATAAAGTCTCTGAGTTGCCAAATGACAAAAACAAAAGTTTCTTTTAGCAATGAAAAAAAATGTTCATGGAGGCAAATGTTTAGAGTCTATGCACACACAAAAAAATGTCCAGTTCATGGAATTCGGTGTTTTGCGACATCCTCCCACCTTGAGGTTCGGGAAACTAACGAAGCTCAAAATATTTACAAATCAAGTCTCTGTGGCTGCTTCAGATTTCTACCAGCTCGAGATCGCCGATTGACACCTTCAGGCACAGAACATTCGTGCTTAAGATCAGGGACAGAGGCACAATCAGGTACGGAAGACTCATGCTCGAGATCAGGGACAGTGGCACCAGCAGGCACAGAAGACTCATTCTCAAGATCAGGTCCAGAGGCATCATCAGGTACGGAAGACTCTGTCACAGTAGCAGGATCAGCCATGTCATCTACAGAAACAGGAACGCTATCTATTAAAAAAGGATAGATTAGTTCATGATTAATCTCTAGAGGATATAGTCTTTTAATAGGTCTCAAAAAGGAACCTGTTTTTGTTTTAATTTTGGCTACACGAAATTTGCCATCTTTACCAGCATACAATTCTTCAATTTTGCCTAAAGGCCAATTAATTCTTTTTGAATTATCATCCCCAATTAAAACAATGTCATCCCTTTTTAATTCAGTTTCTCTTTTTCTTTCCGCACTCTCTCGAAGCTGTCCCAGGTACTCTACTCTAAAGCGTTTTCTTAGATCTTCTCTAACCTTTTGTTGATAAGCAAATCTTTTTCTAATTTTTGTTGAATCAATTATGTCGAATTCGGGAACTCTCGAATCTTTGAGATCTTGCAAGAACATTGCGGGGGTAAGAGGATCAAGATCATCATCATCTGCAACATATGTCAGCGGTCTAGAATTTATTACGCTTTCAGCGTCACATAAAACAGTGTATAATTCTTCATAATTTAGGCTGGCCTTTCCAAGCACTTTTCGTAAAATATTTTTCAACATTCCTATCATGCGTTCAAAAAAACCTCCCCACCAGGGAGCTGAAGGTGGATTAAATTTCCATTGAATTTTTCTTTCAATTGCGAATTTTTGCAAACTCTCAATATTTACTGACTTTAATTCTGTAGATGCTTTCACTAGATTTTTTCCATTATCAGAAATAATGGTAGACGGTCTCCCTCTTCTTGATATAAATCTTCTCATAGCTAAGATGAGATTTTCCGTTGAGAGCGAAGATACTAATTCTAGATGTATCGCGCGAAACACGGCGCATGTAAAAAGTGCTACCCAAACTTTCGAGCCATTCCTTAAAAATAATGGTCCGCATAGATCGAGACCAACAATTTCAAAAACTGAAGCTTCTTTGACTCGTTCTTCCGGAAGAAGGGCAATAGGTGTCTCAGCGGGTGATGCACTGAATCGCCTGCATGTCACGCAACCTTTTATTATTTTTCGAACCGTTCTTCTACATCTTAATATCCAAAATTGTTCTCTCAAAACTGACATTACAATTTGTATTCCCGCATGGCTAAGTTTAATATGTTTTCTTCTTATGAGCGAATAGGTGATATTATGATCGAAAGGCAGAACTATCGGGTATCGGAAAGAATGGGAATCTTTTCTCATTGCAATTCGTGTTTTTACTCGGACTAAACCTTGATCATCAGTAAAAGTCTGTAAAGAGGTGTAGCACGGTTTGGATTCACCTATTAAACACCTCTGAGCATATTTCAATACAACGTGTTCTGCGTGAGTTATTTCTTCAACTGTTAACATTTTCTCTAAATTTCTGGGCAATTGATGTTGGTAATTCAGAGTCCCAAGTTACTTTATTTTTCCATAATTCTTGCAATAGTATTTTAGGGAAAAGAGTTACTGGGCAAGTATAACCGATGGGGTCAAAAATTTTGTGAACCTCCGACAAGATTTTCCTTTTCGTGACGGGTTCATCGTCCTTATTAATTTCTCTTATATCTATGGAAAGACTATCTGCGGGTAATAGCCATCGTAGGCCTAAAACTGGAACAATTTTGTTTTCTGGGGAGGGAATTTGTTTCATCGGGGAATGAGAATAACTGTGTTCCCATCCTCTGAGGTCAAATTTAGCTTGACTAAGAATGTATTTCGATTCTGTTATAAAATCATTGAGTTGTTCCTCATTGTCCAGACTAGTGACGCAATTGTCAACATAAAATGATTCCGACAGTCTAGAAGCTGTTTCCTGCATAGAGGGAGGTGACTTTCTTAAATGGTATTGTAAAGTAGCTCCCAACAAATAGGGACTGTAGGTAAGCCCGAAAACAACTCTTCTGTGTTGGAAAGTTTTTGTTTTTTCAGAATTTCCCTCCTTCCACCATAAAAATCTTAAAAAGGGTCTGTCCTTTTCATTTAAACTAATTTGTAAAAAGGCTTTTCTTATGTCTGATATTACACCAATTTTCCTCAATCGGAACCGATTTATCAATGAAGGGATAAGTTCTACTAAATTGGGGCCTTTCAACAAGCAATCGTTAATAGATGGTGAGCCTTTTTCCCTCGCTGATCCATCGAAAACAGGACGTATTCGAGTCGTGGAATTTTCTTTTATGACAGCTCTGTGTGGCAGAAAAAATTCAGGTTCCGTTCCCGGAGTTGATTCGACCTCCTCAATAATACCCTCTTGAAGCCACTCATTAAATACTGATTCATAGGCTGCCAAATTGCCGGATTTCTTTAATTGATCTACGCAGTTTTTTAATCTACGTTCTGAAATTTTCCGAGCACTGGGAAGAGGGGGGTGACCTACAATCCATGGGAGACTAACCTCATATCGCCCTTCATTATTTATTTGAATATTTTTAGTAAAATGCTCTTTTACAGCTTCTTCGAGTTCTAAACTGGATCCTTTATCACATGGATCAAGAATTCCTAAAGTGTCTAATCGCCATAAATCCGTTAATTTTGCTTCATTTACATGTAACGATAAAACTACTTTCGTAGAATCGTTATATTCATTAGTTTTACCAATCAATGTCCACCCTAGTTTGGTATGGATTGCAGTTAAATCACTATTCAAGGATTTTATTTTTCCTGTTACTAATTTCCCATAGATATCAGCTCCGATAAGTAAACTTATTTCCTGTTCATTTTTAATTTTTGGAATCCCTGTATATGTACCATAATCTGAGAATTTTATCCCATTTCTTCTAGCTTCTTTAATCCAAGGCCCATATTTTATTTTAGGAACTTCAGTACATATTTTGTCTTGATCATAGACATCGAAATTGCAATTGAAAGTGTTCTCTAAGTTACTTAAATATATTTTATATCGTTTATGAACATGTGTCTCTTGAATACCCCCAAACAAACTATGAACCATATTTTCTTCTCCCACCGCTTCATATCCCATACGATTAATAATATCTTTCGTTAAATAAGACCGTTGGCTGCCAGAATCAATCAAACATCGCACTAACATTTGTTTATTTTTATCCTTTAATTCTAAACGGACAGTTAAAGTCTGCATTAACACTTCACGATTACAAGTTTTGTTTGATAATGACGTACTTTCCTTATTTTCTGGCGCAATTTCTTTTTCAGGACACATAATTCTATAATGTCGTTTTAAACAAGCGTTGCATTTAACATATTTTCTGCAATTTTTAGCAACGTGCCCCATCTTGAGACAAACGAAGCAACATCCAAACTGCTTCAAAGATTCTTTTTTACCCTGTAACGATTTATTTTTAAATAATTCGCATTCAATCAATAAATGTTTCTCTTTACATTCTGGGCATCGAATCTGTTTAGAAAAATAAACACTTTCATTGATCAAACCAGAAGCAGTCGGAATATTTTTTGACGCCTGTTTTTCTCGCACCTGCTTCCCAGACATAGTGTCGACATTCGAAGAATCTTGATTGCAGATTAAAAACGCAGTTCTTTCACGTGAAATAACTTCCAATTTTAGAAAATCTATTATTTCCGCAACTTTTAATTCTTCGTCATTTCCACATTTTTTTGTTATCTGTAATACTATGTCAGACGGTAATAATTTAATTAGAATAGGTGCGAGCAGCGCTGAATATTTTTCAATCTCTAATCCAAGAGATTTCAAATTTCTGATTTCGGTTTCACAAATATCCAGTAATCTGCGTAATGCATAAACATCACTGGATTTCTTTACTGAATTAAGCGATAACAGTTTATTGAGATGTGAATTAATAACTAAATGTTTTTTGCCGAATCTTTCTTTTAAAGTCTCTATAGCCGATAAATAGTTGCTATTAGTTAAACTATAGCCTTTTATCGAACTAGCTGCATCTGAAGTTAGATATGACTTCAAATAATTGAATTTTTCGACATCCGATAAATCTGTATTTTTATGAATAGTAGATTCGTATTGGTCCCAAAATCTTTGCCAATCTGAAGGATCGCCGTTAAATTTTTCAATTACTAGTTTGGGTAAATTTATGCGAATGGATTCTAAACCCCGAACTACGATTCTTTCTTCAGAATTATTTACTGTTGTAGTAGAAACATTTAAACTAGATTGAGATTCTAATTTCGATTTGGCTCGTTTAACTTTCGTTTTTAAAATAACTAAATTCGAATTATATTCATCACATTTTAATACCTCAGCTTCTATCTCGTCTAATTTAAGGTTTTTCTGAATTTCAGAATCGAGATATTGAAGCTCTTTTTCCTTCAATTCTAACTCAGCGAGAAATTGTTCTAATGTCTCTTCATCGGCACTGTTTTCTGAAATTGCCGCCTCTATTTTATTCGTTAATTTAGTAGTTTGTGATCTGACAGTAGTGCGTTTCGCTTTATTAATTGCATCCATTATTTTAAATCAATATTCACTATTAATTTATCGAATAAAAATATTGCAATTATCTCATATTCAAAGCACTACGAAACTACAATAACGATATTTCTGATTCAATTTATTTCTAGGCAGTCCCTGTTTTCGGGCGCCAAATGACGTGTAATCACAACATAATAATTACACAGTTCAAAAAATAGGATAAGTAAAATTACTCACCCTTCCAAGGTAGGACGCCTTCTTAAGAATCAGGAGTTTCGATTTTAAATAGAGACGGTCATTTTGTGGATTTTTTAAACACAAGACATGATGAAGAGACTCTGGTACAAATTTCTAGTACTTTAATTCACACCTATTTACATTCTTCTATTTACATTATATACAACATTAATTAAATTGAATTTAAGACATTCGTTCTTATTTCGCGGTACAACCGACATCGTTCACTCAAGTTACTTCTCAGAATAATAATAAAGTCTCTGAGTTGCCAAATGACAAAAACAAAAGTTTCTTTTAGCAATGAAAAAAAATGTTCATGGAGGCAAATGTTTAGAGTCTATGCACACACAAAAAAATGTCCAGTTCATGGAATTCGGTGTTTTGCGACAACTACAATATAAGCATTATTTTCTTTAAATTATAAAATTCTATTGATTTAATGAATTTTTAATGTGCTGAGCAATGAATAATACTCTCAAAGATTAATTCATATTTGTAATTTTTTTATATTCAATGTTGAAAAATTAGTTTTTCTTAGCATTTAAAACAAAATGCAGAGAAAAAGACATTACAGATTGCCCTTTTGCAAGACTGTCAGAGGGTTAAAGGTTTATAATGTAAGTTTACTGTGTGATTGCAAAATAAATGTTTATTCAAGTGTACTAAACCCTGAATCACTAAACCTTTTTAAAGAATGATGTTGTTATTAGCTCTTCATAAATTTGATGACATCGACATGCCAAATTTATAACTTAATTCTTAAAGTTGGGTTCAACTTACTCTTCCAAGAATTAAAGTCACAGATAAAGGATAAAGTCAAAAGTAAAGATTTAAATCAATCATCCTCTAGGTGGCTGTCCCATATTTTATCTTTTCCTAAAAATATATTAAAATAGTTGTAGACCAAAGGTTTTTACCACAATTGCGTAATATTAAGGAATTTTGGTACAAAATCGCAAAACAAAAGTTTAGTAACCTGTGTTTTATGAGCAGTCTTATAAAAAGTGTAAAAAAGCCCCCAAATGCTCAAAGAATTAAATTTAAACTTTGAATATAACTGGAGAAGGTAATATTATCTTTAGATCAGTTGATTTTAGGTTACATTAAAAATTATAGTACCTTCTATTTATATGTACCGTATATTTTAACTTGTAACACACACCTATGATATGAGACACTTTTTTTTTCTATTTTTAGGAATATTCGCCGTATTAAGTGCCACTTTTTTTTTCTATTTTTAGGTATATTTGCCATATTAAGTGCACCTTTTTTTTTGCAAAGAAAACTTTCATGAGATATGTCACATGAAAATACAATAAAGAGCATTTAAAAGTATAATAACTAGTACAAACATGAAAAAAATAAGCAAATGCAAAATGAGGAAAATGCTGCTACCAAGCCTATCTGATTGAATCCTCACAAAGCATGCATTTGGAACTGTACCCTCGTTCACTCAAATAATCACATTTTCTTTTCTTATCCATTGATATAGGAATCTCAATTCTTATGTAAATTTTTAGCTTTTATTTTTATATATGGCATGTCTATACATATTAAATTCTTGGGTATGTTTAACAAAACCTTTTTTGCTTCCTTTCAAAGTTAAAAATTATAGAAATTTTTTTGAATTGGACTGCTTGATGAAGGAAGTCAATTATATGATTTCTCCTCCGGGTCATTGCATGTCAAATCAACCAGTGACTCAACCTGACCATTTTAGATTTTGATGAAACTTACAGGAATCATTCTCCCTGATGATACAAATGAGAATATACTTTTATAATTTTTTTATCTCAGTAAATTTTCATAGAATTAATTTTTTTAATTTCTAAAAATCATTTTTTGGCTGGTATAGATGTTTTCAGTTTTATATTTCTCAAGTTTTATCAGGTGTAGAGAGTTATGTGACCCCTCATTTAAAGACAATTTCATAAGGTTTAATTTGATATGCAAGTTGACTATGCTTGGTTTTTAAAAAAAAAATAATTTAATTAAATTTAAAATTTTAAAATAATTTTTTTTAAAATAGTGTTTTTTTAAAAATTTTGAAAAAAAATATATGTTTATTGTAATGTTATAAACTTTAAATTCTGAAAGTTGTAGAGTGGGATCTCAATGAGATCAGCAGTTATGTTAAAAAACTAATGTTAAATACCAATTGGGGCTGTTTTTTAAAGGTGGCACCTCGCCAACTTTATGATTGTGCTAAAGATATCATTATTTTATTCATTTTTAACATTTTTTTTTTTTATATAACTGCTGATTCCATTGAGATCCCACTCTAAAACTTTCAGAATTTAAAAATTATAATATTACAAAAAACATATTTTTTTCAAAATTTTTAAAAAACACTATTTAAAATTTTTTTTAATTAAATTAAAATAACTTTTTAAAAATTATGCATAGTCAACTTTCAGATCAAATTAAACCTTATGAAATTCTCTTTAAAATGAGGGGTCAAACAACTCTCTACGCCTGATAGAACTTGAGAAATTGAAAATTGAAAACATTTATACAAGCCAAAAAATGATGATTTTTTGAAATTAAAAAAATTAATTGTATGAAAATTTACTGAGATAAAAAAATTATAAAAGTATATTCTCATTTCTATCATCAGGGAGAATGATTCCTGAAGGTTTCATTAAAATCTGAAATAGTCAGGTTGAAAATTGAAAAATTTTGGTTGATTTGACATGGAATGACCCCTCCAGTAAAATTGCAGTTTGTTTTCAAGGATATTATTATTTAAATTAGAGAAAATGAGAGTTAAATGTTTAATTATTAATCTTTAGAAAATAAATGTTGTGCAGTATAGAATGTTACATTATATTTTGTGTTGAATAGGGCTGGACGATATCAGAAATTTAATATCGCAATATATCAACAAGTTAATATTGATATTACTGATATATCACGATACTAGTTTAAAAGGGGGGGGGGGGGGAGCAAGATCATTTGCTATTTTAAGATAAATGATATGGTATCAACAATTTAAACACAAAACCTAGTTGGATGCAACGAATTAAAATTTTTATATATTTTTACTCATAGAACATAATTTTTATTTTCTACGTTTTTTAAAACAAAATATTTAAAAGGAAATAAACTAATTGTTTAATAACTATTTGCATTACCATTACTTTCATAAAGCTTTTCTTTAAAGATAGTATATCTCCTATTCTTCTCATTTTATTCTATTAATATATACTTTTTTTTAAGTTTCATTTTCACCACTAGGATATGATTAATATATGATTAAAAAGCACAATTAATAAAATGAAATTCAAAGTTTTCCACATAAAAATGTATAGAATTTTCGTTTCATAGAATTTAATTATTTGTTTAATAATACCAAATTTTGTTTTACTTGGTTTTACAGTTGTGGGGGGGGGGGGGGGGGGGGGGGGGGGGGTTGGGTTGAGTCTCATTTCGTTTATTCTGTACATGAAATGGGTCCGGGCCAAACCACCCATACATCACGATCTTTTCGTCATATATCCTTCGTTTAATCTTGGCATAAAGAAATCAGTCCATCCTGAAAAACTTCATTTTATCAATTATCATTATCGTTTCTTATCTTTAATTTAGCAAAGGATAACCTTGAATGACTAAAAATATGAATTTAAGAAATTTAAAAAATATCGCATATTTTGATAAATTTACGATTTATTACAAAATTTAATCATAGCAACCATGCAATTTTTGTTTCATTTTTTTGCGTTAATTATAATCTAACATTTTTTAAATTATTTAATTTATCTCTCATTGAAAAAAAAAAGTATTCTTTACTGAATAACTGATAGACATCTGTTCAGAAATTTAATTTACTAATAAAATCCGCTAGAATAAGCAATAAGTTAAATTTCGATAATCTAGTGAAATTCAGTGTAAAAATTTTCAATGTATTTAAAGTACCTTTTTTATGAACGGGCAACCAAAAAAGACCGAATCTATCCAATTCGATACACTCATTTTAAGCTCAGATATAAATTACTTCCGAATCCAAGAAACCGCACTCTATAAATAAAGCATTATCAATACTACACTATAATCAATGCTCAACTTTTTCGTCATGACATATCAAAAGCTCAGAGTTATCGGAATAAGTCTGGACCAATCACAGCAGCCAAACAAGGACTGAGCGATTATTGTTATTCAGTAGCGAAAGTGTTATTCAGTATTTATCTGTAACGAACAGTAGAATTTGTGGTTTTTAAAGACTGGATGTATTGGGATATATTGGAATATTCCTTACTTTGATATATGATAGAGAGATAATCAGCAAAGGTAATTTTCCGTTTTTGATGAAGCAGGATAGTGAATAAATAGATGGATCAAATGAAAAAAGAATTGAAGGACATATTGGTACGGGATATTTGTCGCTGTTTTTCGGGGCTCGATTTCGCGGTGATCGTAAAACAAAACATGAATATTATTGTTATTGGTATATATCGGCTGAGTCAGAGTTTAAATATTGTTATTGCGATATTTAAAAAATATCAATATTTGACCGATATATTGATAAATAATCCAGCCCTAGTGTTGAATATGTTATTAGAAGTATAAAGGAGTAGTATTGATTTTTAAATAAGAAATATATAATTATTTTGTAATAAAGCTTTTATCTGCAAAAATATGTTTCCAGTTTGTTTTTATAAAAGATGAATTAGCTTTGTAATTGTTTACCAATATGAATTCTCGGTTATGTATGTTTAAAAACTTATGAACATCTACCTTGTCTTCAGGTTGGTTTCTTTCCTTCTGAATGTGTGGAAGTTATTGGTGACAAAGTTCCAAATGCTTTCAAGCTTTCTAATGCATCAACAAAACCAGGTACAATATTAAATTTTCATATTTCTATTTTTTTTTTTTTATGTATTACTTATACTAATAATTGTTTTTGTTTTGTAGTTTTCCGTAGGCATGGGAAGTTGATTGCATTTTTCCGATCATTTCTTCTTTCTCGCCCCTCTCGAAGAAAATTGAAACAGAGTGGAATTTTGAAAGAAAGAGTGTTTGGCTGTGATTTAGGAGAGCATCTTTTAAATACTGGACGAGAGAGTATGTGTTTAATTTCTCAACATATTGTTCATTTGATTTTTAGTATAACAGCATAATTTATTTGGGAACATTAACTATCAGGTAACCGAAAAAGTTCTGTCGTTTTTAGATGAAAGAAAACAAACAGCAAATTGTATTGGAAAGAATATAATTTATTCATCAAAATAACCACCCTCACAAGCAATAACCTTTTCCCAATGGGAAACAAGCTTATAAATTCCATTTTTATAAAAGTGACAATCTTTAGAGTTGAAAAAGTTCTCTAACTCCGTTGCCATAGCCTCTCGACTTCTGAACTGTCGATTGCACAGATTATTATCGAAGCTTAAAAATAAGTGATAATCAGAAGGGCTAATGTCAGGGGAATAAGGAGAGTGCAAAAGCGATTCCAAGGGTCTGAATTGTGTGAGAGGTCACACGCACGACATGAGGCTTAACATTAGGAAAAGAACACCTTTACGGTTCATCAAAGCTGGCTTTTTTAAAAAAGTGATTGGTGAACTCGACATTGTTGGCCACTATAGACATTCGCAGTAATAGTCTAACCAGATGATAACAGTTCATAGTGAACAATTCCATTTGCTGTCCACCATATGCACAATAACACCTTCTGCTGTGATGTATCTTGGATTTGGTGGTCTGTGGTACAGCATCAATGGCTGACAACCAATGATGCGAACTTTTGGGATTGCTGTACAACAGCCACTTCTCATCACAGGTTAATACATGGGCAAGAAATGGTTCCGTTTGATGGTGATGCAGCAAACTCAAACACATGTCTAGGCGCTCGAGCTTCTGGGCAGGTGTCAATTGATGAGGTATCCATTTGCTTAGCTTGTACACTTTCCCCAGACGATGCAAATGTAAATGAATAGTTTCATTACCGGCCGCGAACCTTTCTGATAACATCTGACAGGTTTGAGTGGAATCTTCTTCCAATGCAGCCTGTAATTCCTCATCATTAATGACATGTGGCCGCCCTGCTCATGGGGCATCTTTCAGCGACTCATCACCAGCAGTAAATTTTCTAAACCACCTTTGGGTGGTGCGAATGCTGACACAACCTTCTCCGAAAGCTTGGCATATTTTTTGGGCTGTTTGCACAGCATTTGTTCCCAAGTTTAAACTCATACAACATACAAACACGGATTATACAGTTTGGAGTACTCCTGTTCACGTTCATTTTTCTACTGTTACGAAGATAATCTTTCCAATTTTCTTTATATATGATGACTCTGCATTACATCTTGATTCACATATTTCAGCAATTGTAGTGCCATCTATTATCCATTGCGTGTAACATTCTTTAACGTTTGTCATTTCATAAAAACGACAGAACTTTTTTGGTTATCTGATAATTGTAAATCTAAAATTTTGTTTGCTTCATTATCTTCTAATAACCTTAAAAATTCCTCACATTTTCACTGATAAAAAATATTTAAAAAAGAGGTTTATATGTTAATGCTTATTATCTATCCATGAGATCAAACTGATATCTTGTCAGATGAAAAATATGTAGCCTGAAAGGTGACAAAAACGAGTGTGAAATCTTATGGAAAACAACTGTTTTTGATGTACATTTTCCTTAGAAACTACTGAAGTGATCTCATTAATTTTTATTTTTTGGTATTTAGGTATGTTTTGATCATTTTGTTTCTCTAGAAAGTTATTTTTTTGTTTGCAGAATTATGTAGCTATCACATTTCTATTTCTTGCTGAAAAATCAATGTACAGTTTAGCTGCTGCCAAAACAATTTTTGAAAAAAAAAATTATTGAAATCTTTCTAAAAAGTTCCTGGAAAAAAGATAGTTGTTTTTCATGTTTTTTCACAACTGTTGTTTTCTCGTTGATGAACTGGAGTGTTTCTATTATTTCTAATATGTCCTCTATTAAATTAAAGAGTACTTGTTTGCAATCTCATCAACCATTTATGAAAAAATTTGTCACAAAAAAATATGATTAAATGTCAATAATGCATAGGCATGGCAACACGTTTGTTCTTATCAATTGTGGCATTATATGTCATGTGCAATAATGTGCATAATCCTTTTTTCTTTTTTGGTTAATATAGTTTAGTTTCTGTAATGTAAGCTATAAGTTAACTACTGTTTCTTTTTTTTTCTCACATTTTGATAAAAATGATTAACATTTGAGATATTCTGTCTACAGAAGAACGTGGTTCGGCAGCTTCAAAATTGCATTTGTAGCTGCACCAGTGATCTAACTAAGGTTTAGTGCACATGTGACAATAAATAATTTGGCATCTCTCTGTAAATAAAATAACTAGATTAAAACTCCCCACCTACACATACAAAAATAAAGAAAAATAGAAATTGGGAAAAAAAATGAGATGAAAATCTAAGGTAATTTTTTTTCTTTCAAAATCTATCATGTGTGCTGCGTCATGGTATAAGATATTTGCTAGCTGCTCATGGAAAAGTACTGTATTTTGTAATAGTTTATTCTTATTAATAAGTTGGCAAATAAGTTGCATTTAAATTAAAAAAATTAGAATATCTATTACTTTTAAAGATATGTAAAAGTTCTACAAATGTATAAAAAATGAAAGTATTTAAAGATTTTAAATTTAAACATGTTAATTCAGTATCCTAATTCTAAAAGTAATATAAATGTGAAAATGTGTGTGAATGTTTGGCTGAAGTCAGCGTCAAAACAGATGATTTAATGCCTTTGTATCTTTGCATATAGGTGGATTATAATTCAGGAACGGTTTTAGAATATTTCTTATGTACTTTCAAATACTAGCTGGCTTCACCCGCTAGTGGGCCCCTAATTTACATTGGGGCTTCAAATTGTATAAAACCTCGAATATGATAAACTGCAAACTGAATGAACCTCCGGCTCGGGTCTCTGCTGCTTTCGGCAACTTATGTGCTGTGCACACACCAGAAAAACTCTCAATTTCCACCTTGAATAATATAATTATCTAACCAAACTAACCTCCTACTCGGGTCCCCGCTGTCTGCAGGGACCGTATAGCAGACATGCTGCAAAATCCATTAGTTCCACCACCAGGGGGTGCAATCTCTTCTATACGAACCTCAGGCACGTGTCCCCACTGCATGCGGCACCGTATAGTTGAAATTATTGATAAACTCGATTGGAACTCCTTAAATTATTGCAAAGTATTATTTATCATTGAACAATTATTTAATTGAAGTATACAAGAGTAAGAAATAGAAACATATATTACACGGTGAATAATATTGCTTAAGCATCTATGGCTTGGAAGAGATTAACCTTTAAAGGAAGTAAAATAAAAAATTTCTAATGTTTACAAAGGTAAAGTTCAAGTGATTACTGCCATTCTTAAAAGAAATCAAGAAAAAACAATCTTAAGTTACTGTATTTTTTATTACTTACTTTTATCTTTACAAGAAGAAAGTATTGGATTCATGAAAATTTTCGACTTCTGGTTTTCAACGGATTTATACATTTTTTAGAAGGTCCTGAACACGATTAGAAAGTGTTTGTCTGTGGATCTGTCTGTCTGTAAGTGACAAAAATTTTGTCGATGCTCTATCTCAAGAACTAATGCACGAAATTTGATAAAACTTTAGATTCAGTTCAACCTTGATACAAATTGGTGCCGATTAGTTTTTGGTGTAAATCGCCCAACAGGTGGCACTGCTATGCTACAGTTTTCACGATTGTCACTATAGCTATATCTCAAGAACTAATGCACATAATTTCATTAAACTTAAGATTCTGTTAGACTATGACATAAATAGATACTGGTTACATTTTAGTGTAAATATTCCAACAGGTAGCACTGTTATGCTATTTTTTTCATGATTTTCACGGTAGCTATATCTCATGAACTAATGCACAGAATTTATCAAAATTCGGATTCTGTTAGACCTTGACTTAAATAGATGCTGAGTACATTTTGGTGTAACCAGCCCAACAGGTGGTGCTGCCATGCTACCTTTTTTCATGATATTTACGATAGCTATATCTCAAGAACTAACATGCAGATTTTCCTCAAACTTCAGATTCAGTTAGACGTTGACATAAGTTGTTGTTATTAGGTTTTGGTGTAAATATCCCAACAGGTGGCGCTGCTATGCTGCATTTTTCATGATTTATGCAATTTTAGCAATAATCATATCTCAAGAACTAATGCCCGGAATTTAATAAAACTTTAGATTGTTAGACCTTGATATAAATTGGTGCTGATTTGTTTTTAGTGTGTGTGAAACCTATATGAGATAGAAGAAAGTTTTGAGATTGACACATCTGACTAGTTTATTTATTTTTAATTTTTTTGTATATGCCACATGTTTTTTCCCCTTCAAAATTTACTTTTAAAATCTATGTGCATGTGATACATGATGAGTATTTGGGATTTGACTGGCTTTTGTATATATGGCCATTGGTCTCTGCATAAAATAGTTTGCTGGCAATTTTGAATTCAAATTTACGAAACCAATAAGAAATGTATTGTGAATACTTTGTAATTCTAGCACTTCAGTTTGTCTGATTAGATTTTAATAGAATAAAATCAGTTTTCTTTCTAAATCAAGCATTGAAAATTAGGTTGGGTGTGTGTGTTACATGAGGTCACTGCATACATGAAACAATATAGTAAGTCCTTTAAAATTCTTGTACTCCTTAGAAGTTTTCTAGACTTCTTGGAGTTTTTCTTCTCAAGTTTGTATAAACTCTGCAATAAATTATCTTTTTTTTTTTTTTTTTGAAAATTAAAAATTATTTCTGCATCTTAAAAAAAGTGCAACATTTTTTTACCTTTTAGTACCCATGGTTCTTAAGTGTTGTGCTGAATTTATTGAAGAGTATGGAGTTGTCGATGGCATTTATAGACTTTCTGGTGTCAGTTCCAATATCCAGAGGTTAAGGTATGTTTTTTAATGTTTAAATAATTTCATATCATGTTTATATACTAGTTGAACTCTGTTAATAAGAGAAGCAAAGTAATTATAAAAGTCCTTGTATTAGCCAATATTTGCTATATCCATGAAACACACACTCATAATTAAAGTAATCACTACTATTAATTGCTATAATTATCTCAATGTTAAAATTAACTTAACATAAAGTTATAAAATAGTCTGTCTTACTTTTGTGAGTGTCATTTTCATTAGACTGATCTTTACTTAAGGCAAAATCACAGTACTGAAATCAAAACCTCTAAAGAATTAGTAATTCTAAGGACATGAATGATGTACAGTAATGCAACTGATCACTCCTCTTTTTCCATATAAACTCGGCTAACATTGCAAATAATCACTACAATTTTAGAGCTTTTGATTTAACATATCCTTTTCATTTTAAGTTCATTAAGAGGCATCAAAAGGCTGGTTATAGTGGTTCAGAGTCTCGACCAGGTGGTTGATATAAATTGGTGCTGATTTGTTTTTAGTGTGTGTGAAACCTGTATCAGATAGAAGAAAGTTTTGAGATTGACACATCTGACTAGTTTATTTATTTTTAATTTCATTAAGTTCATTAAGAGGCATCAAAAGGCTGGTTATATAGTGGTCCAGAGTCTCGATTTTAAAAAAGAAAAGAATAAAGGTTTCTTTCTATGCTTCTTTATCATGACTCATTGGTAAATCTTACAAAGGAGTGGTATTTGGAACGTCTCATTCTTTAAAGTTCCCGGGCCATTCCCTTGCATTTTCTTGTGTGGATAGGTGGGGATGAATGATGAAATTCTGTCTGATAAAACTGAAAAATTATTTACATTTTGACAGGCAGTTGAAATGTAGAAATATCGCTGAGAGATAAGTGTTCAATAAGAAAGGGATTTTTTTACCTAATTCCACCCTACTTTTTGCTGAAAAACTCATTAAAATGAACAGATGTTTTGCTCATATTAGCCATGACCCTGCCGCTGTAGCTCGTAAAAAGCATGAAAGTCGTAATATACTTTAAATGATGAACCATTCTATATGTCCAAATTGCTCATTTTAACTGTATTCTCGTTTTAACCGTGTTCATATTAAGTGTGTTTGACTGTAGTTTTAGTTTTTTTAATTTAAATTTATTATGTCAACATAGGATTGTATAATTTTCAATGCTTGTACTTTGCTCCTTTTCAGGCTTGCTTTCGATGAAGATAGACCATTAAATTTGGGTGACCCTGCTACTGTTCATGATATACATTCAGTTGCTTCCTTATTAAAAATGTATTTTAGAGAATTGCCAAATCCCCTTCTCACATATCAGCTTTATGATAAATTTGTTGTAAGTATATTTTCCCCTCTAAAAGTTATATTTCTAATGGAAAAATTCCCATGAGAACTTTGCAGTTTTTTAATAGGTCAATTTCAAAAAAGCACTCTAATAAACATTTACTTTTTAAATTTTATTAAAATTTGCTGCTATATGCTCCTGCACGTGCACACACTTGTCACTAATTTAAATATAGACAGTGAATGAAATATAGCAAGCTTTTCTCATTGAATTAATTATAAATAACAAGAAATGTTAACTTAAATAAATAAATAAATATATATATATATTATTTTCATTTTTCATAGTAAACTAAAATTTTGAATGGAGCCTGTATTTAATACAAACTACACAATAGATAGAGATGTTTTCTTTAAAATTCTTTGTCTATGAGGTAATGTTTTGACACTTGATAGCTTTACTATTGTACTAAGTTAGCAAATCCTTCCCATCAAATTATTATAACTGGCAAAATGTAAATTTTAAAGGAGACTTTATATTTTATTTTATTTTTTCTAGCATCCTAAAATTTTGATGGAGCCTATATTTAGTACATTAATGCTATCTAGACAGTGGAATTCTTTGTATGTAAAGGAATATTTTGGTATCATATGATAATTATATTATCGTAGGTGAAGACTGGTGGCATATGCCACCAGTCATTTGTCCTTTTTTCTATATCACTTACAACATATGATTAAGAAAAGTTAAATATGTAGGCTACTATTTTAAACAATTTGTGTTAAATTAAATCGTAATTATTCAATAAAAGAATTTTCTTAATCACTCATATGTTTGAACATCTTGGAGCAAATTTTGCTCGCAAAACTTTCTTCTAATTCACCCGAAAATGTAATCAGTGAAAATCCTGGGTTTATTTTGATTTTACTTAGAATAAATATTCAATCTCTATGAGAAAGCTGGAAATGCAAGTCAAAGATGCTGAAAATATGCTTCATTATTCCATACAATTTTTACTGTTTTATGAATAACACAGTTCAAAATATTGTAGAACCAATTTTTTGTGAATAAAACATTTTTACTATTGTAATAATTTATGAATTGATTTTTAACGAACATAGTCATTTTGTAACATTTCACCCTCCTTACTTTGAAATGAAGACTACAGCGATTTCTCACTTATGTGACTCTTATGACTCTATTGATTATGTGCCGATTTCTTCACGTCTCAATAGCGTCTTATGGAAAATGTAAAATTTATCTCAAATATGCAATATTTTTTCTTATTTATATAACATAAATCAAAGTCACAAGCCTTTATGGCCTCACTTTTAATTTTTATAAAAATTAACTTCATTAAATTTTGGTTCTTATTTCTTATTTAATTTTTATTTATATAGTTACAATAAATAAAATATTATATAAAATAATAAATGTGCTGTAAAAAATTATAGAGTAACTTCAGATACTTTCCAACAAGGGCAGTTTTAGATACCATTTAAAAATTTAACAAACAATCCCCCCCCCCCTCTAAGAACATAAAAGGTTTGTCAAACATAAAAGGATACATTCATGCTTAATGTCACAAAAATGCAAAATGCTGCTACTGCCTTTTTTTTTTGGGGGGGGGGGGGGGGCAGAGCTTATTGAATGTAAATTTTGATATGATAAACCAGTATTCCTCAGCATTGTTCATTTCATGATATTTTGTGAAATGAAATCAATATAATAGAGCAGGGGTCTGTCTGTCCAGACTTTTTTTCCAGGATCCTGTTTTTGTGAAATTGTGAAAAGTTTTTTATATTTGTGAAAAGTCTAGTCATAATTTTGTGAATTTGAAATGATCGTTATATTCAGGTTCTTGTTTAAGAAGATATATGGATATAAAATACATATATTTTCTTTATATGTGTAAAAGTGACAGGTCAGATTTTACTTTTAAATGATTAATTTGTGAAATGTTCAGTTTAAAGATAAAAAAAATTTGTGTAAAACCTATTTTTAAGATATAGAATTTTGTGAAGGGTCCTGTTTTAGGAAAAATAGTTTTGTGAAGGGTCCTGTTTTAGGGAAAATAGTTTTGTGAAGGGTCCTGTTTTGAAATAAAAAAATTGTGAAGGGTCCTTTAAAGGACCCAATTTTTTCCTAAACAAATCCCTGTAATAGAGTGATCACTAATTTTTAGGTAGCTTTCAATACAAAAAAGGATAAAGCTACCTATTGCAGCCGTTCGGAGGAAAGCAGTTCCGGAAAATTTCTATATATTTTCACCGATCATGACCCCCAGACCCCAAAACCACCCTCCGTTCAAATGTTGATTTATATATATATATCTGACCTATGTCATACGATAACGCTCGTATTTATAAATCAATTTGGAGGAAACTAATTGTGTGTATTAAGCTAACCAATGTCTCGACAGAGTTCGTTGGCCAGCTTGGTCCGCCATTTTGTTTCAAGATGGCGGCCATTTAAAAATTTTAAACTAAAATAAATATACAAAAAAATTAAAAATTCAAATTTATATTTTAATTACGTGTTAGGCCTTGATACAAGGATTCCAGAGCATTTTTTGGTTTACCTCTATCTTAGAAAATGGCTGAGATAGAGCAGTTTGAATTCTAGGGTGGCTGACATTTTGAAACAAAACAGCACATTAACGCGATTACTCGCAAATTATTTTCTTTCATTGTTGTAATAATTTTCCCAATCATACGCATAAAACTATATATTCATATCCGTTAGCACCAAAATTGGCGAAATATCGCCAAATTTGGTGACCAAAATAAGTCTTCATAAATGAAGCCAATTTGGCTATTGCTCAATAATTTGGCGAATTTCTTATTCAAATTCAGTATTAACGAAACTTTTGTAAACGTTTCTTTGCATTTTAACTTGCTGTTTTCGTGTAACATTAGCTAAAATTTTAAAACTAAGATATAGGAAAGCTACCTTTTCCTCCCGGTACAGGCCGGAAGGACTTTTTTATGTTTATCTCAGTTAAGTTTTTTCTTCTGTCTTTTTAAGAGGAGTTAATATACATATGAAAAGATAGGACGATAAGCTACAAACTATAAATAATATTTCTAATGCTATATTGATAATTAAAAAAAAGGCGGGAACCCCTAAAAAATATCAACTACATTGATTATTCAGACAGATAACTTTTTTTCAGTGTCTTATGTCAAAAAGAATAAAAAGCTCCAAATTAACTGTGAGCAAATGTAATTCTACATTGATAATAATTTATTGAGAAAATAGTAATATGTATATAAAATAATTTTTTTCTTTATAGACAAATATAAAACATTAAATTGTAGGCTACCATCTTCTCAATTTTTAAAATTACCTCATTATATTACCCATTTAGTTATATACTTTTTTTAAGTTGTTAAAAGTTAGTTTTCTAGTAAAAGAAAATCTGAAAGCTTTGTTTTCTTAAAAATAAAAACAGTTGTGCCTTTTTAAAAGCTGAGTTAATTTTTAAACATGTTTGTAATAATTTGTTTAGCTCAGATTGTATAATTATATTTCATAACAGTATATAATATTATGGTTCTAGTTTGAGTAATTTAATGTCTGTTATTGTTTATTAAATTGTATTAGTATGTTTAATTTTATCCAGCTTAGCCAAATATATTAAGATACAAAGTGTCTATTCTCAGCATTGTCCAATTGCCAATTCTTAAACTGTTTGCTTTAGAGGTATAGTTCCAATTGACAAAATGTTTTAAGTATTGTTCTTTTTGTCAAAAAGTTATTTTTCCAAAAGTTTTAAAATTTTTATATGGTCTCTGAGTCCTATAAATTATATTTAGAAAAAATTTCACCATGCTCTAACAAGTAAAACAATGAAAATTTAATTTTTCTATGACCAAAACTTACTGAGTTACAATACTTTTTATAAATTTTCAACATTTTCTGGCACTAAGAATGTGTTTTTCTGTTTTTTTTAATTTCTGTTGCAATATAGGATACTGATTTTCTATTTTACAGAGTGCTGTCCAGTCTGGTGAAGATGCAAGACTTCTTAGAGTTCGTGATGTTGTTCGACAATTGCCCCCTCCTCATTTTCGTACATTACAATATTTATTGTGTCATCTAGCCAAAATTGCTTCTCACGGTGAAGAAACTGGTATGACACCTAAAAATATTGCCATCGTATGGGCTCCTAATCTTTTACGGTAAGTGCACTTCAAATAAATCCAGCTGATAACCTTTGTTTTACTTATGTAGATTGGTATTTTTATCATCAGGGTCAGATGTGGCAAACAATTTTCTTTAGCATTTTAACATTTATTTATTTTATGTGTATATATATATATATATATATAATTCATGGATGAAGTACTGTTTTACAAAAAAGCATCACAAATTAAATTATAATTTTTTTTCTTTTTGAACACAATTGGGTTATTATCATAGGTGTTAATTTTTTTAGATTTACTAGTTTTAAAATGGAATAAATTTATTGATACTTTATGGCTATTTTGTAGACTGTTAAAATAACTGACTTGTTTAACTGTAATTGTAACTATAAAATCATTCCATGTGCTTGTCAAAATTGTTAGAGAATGGCTGTGATGTTGACATTGATGAAACGGTTTGTGTAGTTTCTTTATTTTTATATTCCTTTATAATCTTTTCATTACAACAGTTCTTAATTTAATGTGTCCTTGCATCTCTAATGTTTTGATATTCAGTATTTATCCATTATAAATTCAAATTCTTTAACCTGTGGCATCATGGTTGATTGGACACTTTGAGTAAAGTAAATTATGCTTAACGGCTTATTTTATCCAAACAGAAGTAAATTAGGATTTACTTATATTGTGGTATATTGCCCTGGATAATGTTTCCATTTGCTTCTTGTAATATTTTCGCATTCTGCTCGTGGGATTTTTTTAGTTTTATTTATTTTTTCCCTTTTTCAATTTGTGAATTTTACATTCTTGAATATAAATTTTATTGTATTATAATTATTGGTTCATATGTATTGTCAATTTTAGTGGGTCGCAGAATGATTGGTCAGGTCTTTAAAAATATCTAATATTTACTCCAATAAGATAATAAAAACAGTATGCTTCAACTTTCTAAAATATTGTGAAATGATATAGATAATCTTTGTTTTAGCAGCTTGAGGTTAAAATTAAAGAAGTTTTGTTCTCAACACAGACTCTGTCACTGATGCAGAACAGTGCCACAAATTAACTGCATTAACTTTTAAAATGTATTTTTCTTATATATTCATTAATAAATAAATTTTTTTAGTTACTAAAAAGTCTTGATAACTGCACTTTCGTATTAATATTCAATTACAGTTCTCATGTGTAATTCTCCGTGCCAAAGTTTTCCATCTTTTCCTTAGGGTACATTATAAAACAGACTCTATATTCTTATATATTAGGTGGATTGCAAAGAACATTTGAAATTTTATGGTGGGTTGTGTAACAATAAAGCTTGGGAACCACTGAATAGATAACTTCATCCAACATGTTTACATTAAATTATTTTGCATATAGATTTGCTTACTATGGAGCGATTGCAATAAATGTGGTATACTAAATTAATAACAATTTCTTATGTTTTCAGTTGGTTCATAACTAAAGCTCTTTGAACCTTTGTATTTAAATTAGAAAATATTAACTTTTCTTTTTTTCACCTTTTTAATGAAAAATTTGACTGGCACATTTTTCCAAGATGTGAAAAAAACTAATGAAATTAAAATTCAGTTTATCATAATTAAAAAAAACTCAAGGTTTTTTTTATTTATTTATTCCTTGATATTTATTTTAAGTCCTGGAAAAAATAAATTTTACCCCCCCTTAAAAAAATTATCAAAAACAATGAAATTTTAAGGTACAGTTTGGTTAGTAGGATGCCAGTTCTAATTTTGCTTTTATGCCAACATTTGCATTTCGCACAAAATAGTACTAACTGGACTGAAAAATACCAAATTTAGTTAGATTTGCAAAATTCACCCTACACTTTGCCAGCAGCCATGTATAAATGACAATCTTATTAAGTTTCCTATTAATATTAATCAATATGACCACTTCTAAACTATATGTATAAATTTTCTCCCATCTAAGAATCTAAGATATCCTCTTTCCATCTTTCACATAAAGTATAATTTCTATATATATCTTTATATTTTATTTATTCCATATCACTTTAATTTTAAAGTAGACATGTTTTATATTCTATGAATATGGAATAATTAATTTTCATATACATCTGATCCTTTTTTAAGCTTTATATTTTTAAAGACATTTGTTTGAAAATATTGCATATTATCAATCAATGTGGCATAGCTTCTTTTCATTGTAATAATTGTATTCTATATGAAGGGTACATTATTGAGTGCATGAACTGTAAAATTCCATTTAAATCTATGCATGTCTTTAAAATAAGCTTCTTGATGAGTATTATGTTTTGTATATTCCCCCTTCATTAATAAATGTAACAAATATAATTGATGGAATGATGTCTTTTGTGTGCATATTTCATATAAAAATATCTTTAAAATGGTCATCAGTGTATTATTTAACAATATTTACCTTAAGAAGAAAAAAAAAAAAAACATATTGCCATTTTAAAAATTGACAGGTATGGGATAGGTTTGATTGTGCTTGTAAAGTTATGACACTTAAATGACCAATTGAATCAACTAGATTTATGATATTGAAGCATGGGTTGGTTCTTTTTAACACGTTCTAACATAATTGAAGTGTTTATGAATTCAGTTTGTTTGGCCAGCCATCTGTCTGTGCTCCAAGTATGGTTTGGAAATAAGGCATTGTAAGACTTTTTAATTGAAGCAAATAATTCTAAAATTTTATTAAAATTGTACAAAAAAGTTAATTTTATTCTAAAACCATCTATATATTCAAAACAAAAAGTGCATTCTGTCAAATCCACACTGTTTTTTCCACACAAAAATAGTTCTTTTGCACATGCTTCAACGTTTTTTGAACGCTTCTACCCTCAGAAATGGGAAACCTGATTGATTAACCCTCACCTGTTTTGCCTAGGGGGATTGAAAAGGGTTAATTGTAAACTGATGAAGCCGTACCATTGCATTGAAAGCATAGACCTTCTAATATATGTGTGCACTGAGGTTGAAAGCTAAAGCTTTTTTTTTTTTTAAGAACTCATGTTTTCACTACTAATATGCATATTTTTTCACAAAATTTTAAAGAGAGCTTGGATACGGTTATATTTATAACCAATTGAAATGTCAGAGAGTTCGAAAGATGAGAACTAGTTTTTTTATTGCTATGTTAAAGGAGCCGACGTAAAAACAAACAAAAAAGCAAGAAAAAAAAACCATTTCTTTTACAACTAGATAACAATATTTTTTCATGAAATTTTTACACAGGCTGTAAAACCATTTTATTTATCACCAATGAAAATTCCAAAGAGTTCGGACAAAAATAACTTTTTATTAAAAAACTGTAAAATGACCCTAGGTAAAAAAAAAAAAAAAGATTTTATCACTAAATATCAATTATTTTTCACGAATTTTTTATTTAAAAATATAATTTCATACAAAATCTGGTTAAAGATATAAAATAATAAAAACTTGATGTTTTAAAAAAAAAATTATCACGGGCCCAGACAACACCAGGCGGGGGTTAGCTAGTAACTATTTAAAAAAATAAATGTTCCTTATTTATCCTGTATGTGTGTGTTTAAATACAAAGAAAGCATTGAAAGAAATATTTAATCAATGAATGTATGAAAATAAGTTTCTTTTCATTACTATCTTCTAAACTAAGTTTTGAATATTGAAACCAGCCTTACTTGTTGTTTTTGATTAGAGAAAGTGAACGAGTGAGAGGAAGAGAAGAAGTGAATGAATAATATTTTATTTCAATTTTATTGTACTGTTTTTCTTTCCTTTCATTTTGTGTACTTACTCTTTTGTATTTCTCCACAGATCAAGAGATGTTGAAAATGGTGGTGTTGGAGCTTTGCATGTAGTTGGTGTACAAGCTGTTCTTACGGAATATTTAATAAGATTTTATGAGTTAATATTTGATGAGAAAGTGCCTTCAGTTCCCAGTGGTGAACAGGGTGAAGGTATGTCTTTGAATTTGACACAGTTAAGCTAAAATTACCTGGCAATTTTCTACTTAAATATTTGCTATTGCTGTTCAAATTTGTTAAAATCATTAATGAAAAATTTTAAGGCTGCAGATTTTTTTTTTCCCTAACTTATATGTGTATTTTCTTCATTATATTTTCATATTGAAAATAAAGTTAAATTAATTTCTCCTGTATACTAAGTATTGCATAAAAATAGCTATTTTCTTTTATTGCAACTGTATTTGTATATGGACTTAGTATACCAACATAATGAATACAGTCAAACCTTTTTTAATTACCACCATTGGTTGTGTAGCATTAAACAAAGATGACCATTTAAAGCATTGGTACTCACTTACACGGCCTTTGACTCCATTTCATGCTGCTCTGCAATTAGCACATAATTAGAATAATACCCTACTAATACTTTTTTTTTGTAAAATCGATATTTTAAAGATCTTGTGATTGTTTTTAAAATCTAATGCAATAAAAATAATCATAAGGCTTCTATAAAAAAATTTCAGTCAATAATCACAGTACAGTACTGAAGTAGAATATTGCATGTCTGGTCTAAAGCACTTCATCTCACCTTCAGGAACCTTTTCTATAAGCTAATGTACTATACCCATTGGACTTTTAGTATTAAATTGTAACACTGAATAAAATAAATATTTACTTATTAATAGTTAGCAGATAATAGTAGTCCGTTATAATACATAGACATATGACTGCAAAATATGACAATTGTGGCCCTCAAGCCCACTTTTCTACTAGATTTTGACTCTTGCAGAAATTTCAGTGAGCACCACTGTTTTAAAGTGATGATGACTTTTCAATTTTTTTTTTTTAAGGGAGGGATTTTGAAGTTACTTTTAAAATAAGTATCAATTTGAAATTAAGAAAAATTAAATAAAGCATTTTGATGAATGTACATACCTTTTTACATACCTCCCAATCTTTTTTGAGGGAAATTATCCAGAGTTGTTTACTTGTTATTTCAAAACTAACATGTTTTTCTAAACTTAATATTGCATTAATAGTCTCTCTATAGTTTTATCAATTACTTCAAAATAGTCTTAATTTATTCATACAATCCTGCACTTCTCTATATTTTCTCTTCATTTCTTTCACCTTCAGATTTATTATTTTTATTAGCTATCATATTTTTAAAAGTCAATTTATGAGAATCATTCTAATTATTGTTCTACATCTTCACCATTACTAGCTAACATCACTATGAGTAACTTATTTTAATAGACCAGCATTAGAGTGGTCCCGAAAATTTGTTAAAAATTGTGCCAGATTACATTTTGTTATGTTTAGGTTATAAACCTTATATTTAAAATTTGAACACTTGATATTAATTTTTAGAGGTGCCTCAAGGTGAGTGGGAAATGCAATATTAGATATAATTAAATATACATATTATATAGTCGGTCAAACATAAAATATTTATAAATCATGTTTTTTTTTTTTTTTTTAATGTTAGAAACGTATTTTCTGGTAATATTAAATATAATCATGTACATTACTTTTAACTGATTCATTAGGGGTTTGGGGGGGAGGGGGAGTCACACAAGATTTTATTAATGTGTATGATGGTTAATCTGGTATTAAATATTTAAGAAACATACCAACACTATCAAAACACATTTTTATCTGAAAAATAACAATTATGTACTCAAATAAAATTTTGAATTTTAAAAAGGTACTTTTGTATTAGCCACATACGTACCAGCATTTAATTGCCAAAGATACCATTTATAGGAATCTTTTTTAATCTGATTATTTCAGTGTTTTATCACTTAGTTCAATTGCATATTTCTTTTATTTTTGCTTTATTTATATTATTTTATGTATTTATTTGTCTATTGCTGAAGTTTTAATTTCATTATGGAATATTAGTCGGATACAAATACTGAACTATTTATATTGTTTTAAATGCAAACAACTTATTCTTCCATAATTGGTTCTGATGCGGTAGTGATGAATTTGAATGAAAATCATGTTTAAAATTGACCTATTTGAACTGGATCTGACAGTCTTTCATTTAAACAATTTCAACAAAACTAGTACTTTATCAATTAGTCGCAATTTTAAACGTTAGTAAATTATGATATAAGTGTTCATAATTGATAAAACTGAAGTTTGAAACTTTTGTGAATTTGCACAAATTTTGTCTTCAAACACTTTTTAGACATGAGGGAGTATCTTAGTGAAGAACTAACTGATTTAGCTTTCTTTGATGATGAAGTAGCAATAAATGATAAACAGAAACATGTTAAAAAGCTCTAGAAAAAACATTATAAAGCCTATATTAATGATCAGTTATCTTTGAATTAACTTTGTAACAAAAATACAAAGCAATTCTTTAGTATTCTTGACATTCTATGTAATTTTTATGTATTAGGTGTAAGTTGTTAGAAAGATATAACTGATTATCTAATAAAAGAAACTGTAAAATCACTGAAATTAATGAATGATGTAGCAAAACTCGCTGTTGTACTTATTCAGAAACTTTAACTTAGTTTTGACTCAGAATGAAGAACAGATACATTATCTTATGCAAGTGGTAGAAAATAATCAAGATAAATTTGCAGATTGCATAAAAAGAACACTCTGTAAAAATTCAAATGAAAGAAAATTAGTCATTGTAATATGATTGAGTACTAATTATGCTAATTTTATTTTATTCTTTAAATTGCATGTATTTAGTGTAAAGAACAAAAAATAAATCACTTGAGGCACCTTTTAAATTTCTTTAGATTCAATTAATATTTTGTATTTAGTGTTTTTATGGCTATCCTCACAATATAAGAGGGTGAGAGTGAAATATTTCTCACTTTTATTTTTAGTTTATTATAGTTTCTTTTTGTTAATGGAATCTAAATCGTTCGTAGTGATATAAATGTCATCTTTCAATCTTCACAATGTTGGTTGCATTTTTCATTAATATAGTTCATTGCTTTCTTCACCAAAAATCTTTTTTAATGTGCTTTGAAGGATTTTATCAAACCTTCATTCACAGCCTGTAATAATAGTCCAGTAATTTCCAGAGACAAAAGATGTGTGTGGACTATTATTAATTTCTTGATTTTTATCAAGATTCGCACATCTTCTAAAATAAATAACACTTTTCTATTGTAGAATTTCATGTATTTTTTAAAGGCGTTGTGTCAGTCTTTAAATCTTTGGGACCAATCCCTGCGTTTTGGTCTAAATAGCCTTAACTGATAAGGGTAATTTATATACTACTCTATGAAAAAAACTAAAACATATAAGCATTTAAACCTCCCATTATAATTTTTAAAGTTCCCTTATTACTACTATCAGCATTTGTGCAATGGATAGTTTGTAGCTCTAACTTTTATTTTCTTTCCTTTGTCTGGTTTACAAGAAATTATTTTACCCACAAATTAGCCAGGTAAAACAACAAACAAGACAGATTTATCCCTGTTATACAATTTTATTACTGCAAGTGAGGCATGCAATGGGTCTCTGTCAACACCTAACCAAAAAAAAAAAAAAAAAAAAAGTTGATGACTTTAGCAATTTAGCACTTTAAATTCAACAAATATACAAGTACAAATATGTACTCATCACATTACAAAACTTGCTATCTGTAAAGCCTATATTAAATGAAAGCTTGTTTATTTGCATCCATTCGTTTGTTTCTTTGTTTCTATTTTATTATTCATGAATATGCAAAGCACGTGTAATTCTTCAAGAGGTATACAAGGAATAAAAGTTTGAGAGCCAGTGTTCTAAGAGATAGCTTTTGCGATGTAACTAATTATTTGTATTGGTGCTTTTAAAATCAATTCTATTGTTTAAAATAAGAAAATGTGCTGTGATCGTTAGAGTAAAAATACACTATTTTAGAATCAGGATCGATAACCCTGTGCATATACCTTGAGTTCATTTTAGCTCAGGTCAAAATGGAGAGAAAAATATATGAATTAAAATTCATCTTTTTAAGGATCTTGGAAGTCGGTAAAATGAAGGCCGGAAATGATGAGACTTGAATTTGCATATAGCTGTCTTTATTAAACATTATTATTTGAAGAGAAAGGATTTTAATAATCTTTTTCTTGGTCACTGCTGCATTCAGTTCTCAAAAAATAATCTTATTGAAGATTCTAAAGAACACCTTTGAATTTTGACTGTTGGCATACGATCAGAATAAAGTCTTTGAAATATTGAAGAATTTAAATAACTAGGTAACTTATTTAAAAATTAAATAATAACATGCTGCATCAAACCATGAAATTTAATCTTTTCACCCTATTTTAAGGATGTTTAAATTGATTTGAATATCGGCATAATAATGCAAGTTCTAATGGAGACTTGTGCCAAAAAACTAAACTCTCACAGCAAAATACTACATTGTCAAATAAATTTTCTTCTGACTAAAAATTGAGTTACATCCATATAAATACAAATGAAATGGGGATTATTAAAAGTTAATGAACGGAAATTTTGAAGTTATTACTTAATTAATGATGAAATTATGTATAAACAAATCAATGAATTTTGAATAATAAAACTAATTTCATATGATCCGCGACTGAAAATCATGCCTCCAAACACAGCATATACCGTGAACAAAGATAACCACTAAGATAACCACTCCGTGTTGATAAAACACGGCACAGGTGCATGTGCAAATCAAAAGACTAATCAACTCACAAGGAGGCGACATGAACACACTGCCACTCCTATACTAAGCCACAGGGGGAATGGAGATGTCGGGAGGAAGTGCTGATAAATCGTTCTCGCTAAAAACAGCACAGAAATGACAAATTAATTACACCAAATATATATATGAGAGTTTTCCACAGCCTTCAATAGTTTTTATGAGTTTTTCTCTGCCAGAATTCTACATCAAGCTCAACAACAGCAGTTCCCACATGTTAAGAAATGTCATTTCTTTTTGTAAAGTTTTGCTACCAATCATTACTGTAAGAGAATGTTTTGATGTTAATTTATTTTCCAAACACTGTGACTTTTTCTTTAATTACCACATCTGTTATTGCCCCATGTTTTGCATTTTTCTACATCACGAGGATTCCATTCCATGATTTCATGTTTTCCCTTTTAGGTAGCTTTCAATACAAAAAAGTATAAAGCTACCTATTGCAGCCGTTCGGAGGAAAGCAGTTCCGGAAAATTTCGATATATTTTCACCGATCATGACCCCCAGACCCCAAAACCACCCTCCATTCAAATGTTGATTTATATATATAGATATAGACCTATGTCATACGATAAAGCTCGTATTTATAAATCAATTTGGATGAAACTAATTGTGTGTATTCAATGTCTCGACTGAGTTCGTTGGCCAGCTTGGTCCGCCATTTTAAAATTTAAAACTAAAATAAATATACAAAAAAGTTAAGTTAAAAATTCAAATTTATTTTTTAATTACGTGTTATACCTTGATACAAGGATTCCAGAGCATTTTTTGGTTTACCTCTATCTTAAAAAATGGCTGAGATAGAGCAGTTTGAAATTCTAGGGTGGCTGACATTTTGAAACAAAACAGCACATTAACGCGATTACTCGCAAATTATTTTCTTTCATTGTTGTAATAATTTTCCCAATCATACGCATAAAACTATATATTCATATCCGTTAGCGCCAAAATTGATCGCCAAATTTGGCGACCAAAATAAGTCTTCATAAATGAAGTCAATTTGGCTATTGCTCAATAATTTGGCGAATTTCTTATTCAAATTCAGTATTAACGAATCTTTTGTAAACGTTTCTTTGCATTTTAACTTGCTGTTTTCGTGTAACATTAGCTAAAATTTTAAAACGAAGATATAAAAAAGCTACCGTTTCCTCCCGGTACAGGCCGGAAGGACTTTTTAATTTTTTGATTAAAATAGCAGCATCTCTAAATTCATCCATTTTTCTTTCAAAACAAAAATATATTATATTTCAAGAAAATTAAAAAAACTGACTGCAAGAATTAGCAAAGTATTTTACTTTAAATTGACATATTAGAATTTTTCTCATGAAATATTAAAATAGTTTGGCATATTATTAAAATAAAAACAAATTTTAAAATGGAAACATCAAGACATAACTAGCTATCAATAGCTATCAGGAACTGAACACTAGATTTCACTCCCTATCAAAGCTTCTCTAAGCTGTTCAAACTCTGTGGTAAGCGTAGGTATCCCTACACCCTAAAAGATTTTTCACAAAAATTGCTTTTCTGTCATTTCTACAGTTTGCATAGGAAAGGGAAAGTGGCCATTTATAAGTTGACCTTGACAATTGAATTTCAATAGTGAAACAGTCTCTTCAATTTAATGTGTTAGAGGATATGGGACTTTGTGAAATATCCGATTAGCTTTGAATAAGGAGGGCGGTTTAGAAAGAACCGACTGTATTTTAAAAAAGCTTTGTATTTATTATTGTAACCTGTTAATGATTTTGATTTTGTGCCAAGTTTTAAAGTTTCACTTATTAATTTTGACTTTGGATTTTTCAAATTGTAGGTTTCATGTTAAAAGCCAGGCCAAAATCTCTAGCCATTTCTACACCTACAAAACTCCTTTCATTAGAAGAAGCTCGTGCAAGAGCTCTTTCTACTCATTTACCTCTAACTCAACAAAAGTACATTGAAGTTGGTGGTGGTCCTGATAAACTTCCATCAAAATACCATACTGTTATAGATCTTCCTAGTGGGTAAGTAATATTTTCTGAGTGAATTGTTTCCTCTTTTTCTGGTCCTGATTTTTTTTGTTTTAGTTCTGAGTACAAACAAACCAAAACCATAAAAATGTTTGGGTCATTCCGCGTCAAATCAACAAAAAAAGTCACTTTCTATGTCACCTCCTCAGAATTTTATTATTAAGCTCAGTTGTTAGGTTGATACAGAAATTATTAAATACTGAATGATCAGTCTCTATCCTTCTTGGTTTATGAGATAATTAGAATCAAAGGTGGATAAAAATCAAATTTTTGCATTTCATGCCCTACAAATTTAGTCTTATTTTGATCCCAAATTTTCACAAGGCCTTACTTTTGGTGTCATTTGAATTGGGCTTTCACATGATACCACATGCATACATTTTTATAATTTTTAATTTCAAGGTCATACATTTTGACTTTTGACATCTCAAAAACAGACATTTAAATTTTTTTGAAAAATATATATAGGTTAATACCTGCATGACCCAGCAAAATGAAGGCAATTTTCAAATTGGCTGGCAGATTGAAGACATTTTTTAAATAGGCCGGTTTGATAAAAAAATAAACGGGCCAGGGCATGCTGGCAAAAACTTTAAATAGGTCGACCGGTCTGTTTTAAAAAGATCAAACTAAGCTGGTAAAATATGATCAATTTTCAATGTACGTGACTGGGATGAGAATAAGTATAAATGTGCTTCATGAGCCGATGCTATAGTGGTTTTCACGAAGGCTGGTGGTTACCCTTCACTGACCTCTTCGTTCCTCCCCGTTCCCTTAGGCCGTATCTATTGTACTCGAGTGTAGATTTCCTAGTTGGTCATCTTTTTTCATACTGTATTTGAGACAGGGGTGGATCTAACCCATCATTTAGAGCAGACATACTGAACTTTTTCTTCTCGCGAGACGCAATCATATGTTTGAAACGTTCGGCAAGCCGCCACACAATGATATTATAATGTAAAAAAGGGGTAATTTAAATAGTAAGATTAAAAAAAAGTAGTATATAACAATCCTATATAATAAAGTTAATATAATCAGTAGGATTGAACGTTTGTCGAAAAAGAAATATTACCAAAACTTTTAATACCACTATTTCCAAACAATAAACTTTGTGGTCGATTTCAATTGCAAATGATGTACAAATAGTGGTATAAAATATTTTGCTGCCCATTTTTTCTACGGTAAACGTTCAACCCTAATAAGCATTATTAGTTAAACGTAATAATATAACAATGTAGCATTTCCATGTTCTAAAGAAAAAAATAAGGTGATTTGCTTTCGTAAATTAATCGATTTCTCAAAAAAAAAAAACTTTTTTTAAATGTAGAAATGTATAGTGCAAATGTAATAAATTTGGAATAACATTGGTGTAGTGTTGAAGATTAAGAAATGTATACACCACTATAGCACAAATAGAACTACATGTAAAAAGAACTTTTGACTAAGGAAACGGTATTTAAGATAATTTAAAATTAGTTATTTCAAATAACAGGACAGTTTTTGTTTTCCCATGAAAATAAGAACTTTCATACACATTTCAACTAACATAATGAATAGAGGTTATAGGTTATGTATCTCGGATATGTACTTTTTTTGGGAGGGGGGGGGGGGGGGAGAATCACATGTCTTCATTAGCAGGTTTTATAGCTCATATCCAAATTGACTATTTTCTGATATATGCGCGAATTCATTTTCTTTCATAAGTGCATGAAATTTCGTAAAAATAATATAATAAACATAATATAAACATAAATATTCGTAAATATACAAAATATATCCAGTTTTATCCGGAAACCAAGAAATCAGTTTCCCATTTTTTTTTTATAAATGCAAAGAAACTTGCAGAATTTTTTCTCAAAGTTCGCATTTTAAGCCGATTTTTGAGACTCAACAATCATGGAAATATTGTCTTGATAAAGCAGTCATATACAATTCAAAATGTATCACATTTTTAAGGGAAAAAAAACGATTTTAATTCTTTAGTGCTTAAACAATAATGCCTGCAATTTTCATTCATTTCTATTTAAAAATAACTCCATTAATGTATCAAATATTAAAATTTTTAAGCAGTAAAAAATGAAAACACCTTTAATACATATTTATATTTTAAAAAATGTATTGTTCTCAGGGATCTGTTTAGGAAAAAATTGGGTACCCTTTACAAAACTATTTTCCCTAAAACAGGACCTTTCACATAACTAATTTCCCTTAAACAGGACCCTTCACAAAATTCTTTGTCTAAAAATAGGTTTTTCACAAACTTTTTCCATCTTTAAACTGAACATTTCACAAATTAATCATTTAAAAGTAAAATCTGACCTGTCATTTTTACACATATAAAGAAAATATATGTATTTTACATCCATATATCTTCTTAAAAATGTATAAACAAGAACCTGGATATAACAATCATTTCGAATTCACAAAATTATGACTAGATTTTTCACAAATATAAAAAGCTGTTCACAATTTCACATAGTAATACTGACAGAGGAATTCTTTATCTATACATAGTCAATAAAAGTTGAAAAAATCATTTACACATGTTTTGAATGAAAATATAAACCATAAACGATATCTTAAAGAATGATATATTTTGAAAATAAATATCAAATATATGAAAATATGAAACCTAATGATATTTTGAAATTAATTATCGCATATATATCATGATATATATTTGATATATATATAATCCTGGTGAAAAACGAGCCATTTTACAAAATTCGTATAGATCAACATCACCCTCAGAAATCTTTCTCCCTAAGTTCGAAACGAAGTGGAAATAAAGAAGAAAGACAGTTCCATATGCGATTTTCATGTCAACTGGTCAAGGTGGTTCTCAAGGCTAACCGCCTTTTCTAAAAAAATGGACTCTAGGCTTGACAGTATCAAAACAGAAATATAACATGTCCAGCATAGAGATGGGCATCGGACAGTTATATTTTATCTGAGCCCGGGCTTAATATTTTTAGCAGGCTATTTTATGTTTTGGCACATTTTAATTTTAGAAATGTAAATTCAGCCAAATAACTAAGAATTTCCTCGGAATTTTTTATTTATGATATAAGACCAGTATAAATAAAAATATTTTCAAAGCAAAATTTTACAAAATATTTTTAAATTTTCAACTAAAAGCATTTAATAATTCAGTTTCATTATTGCTAATTTCATTTTTTTTCGTTAATTATATTTTCTTTCAATAAATTTAAATCGCACAAATAAGAAATTATTCTGGCAGTTATTTCGTCAAAAGTTCCGGAATTATCAATGCATATAACGTTAGAAATTGTAATTAATTCATTTAAGGAGAAATTTTCCTTAATTTTACTAATTTTTTCAGCATATTCCATGCTGTCAACTTCGAATGGAAAGCCAGTAAATTCATGTAACCTTTGCCTGTTCTTTCGATCTCTCAATTCACCAAAAATTAATCTATGCAAAGTTTTTATTTTAGAAGACTTTTCTGTCTTTAAAACTACTTCCAATTCCTTAATATGATATAGTTAACATGACATTTCAAGATAAAAAGAAAAAAAAACACTTTATAAGGTGCATTTACTTGACAAGATCTTCACTAATTTGTCACTTGAAGCACCACCTAATTTAACATCTAAATAAATCTCAACATTCATAATAAAACATCATAATCATCTTTGAGCTTTGAACACTTGTGAACGTTGTCATTCATCCCACTTCTGACACCTATAAAAGAATTGGATGAAAACAGCTTTAAGTTTAAAAAAGAATTATGTTTGTGCTATTTACAGCAAGAGTTATGTACAACGTTGAAAATTGTCATCTTTAAATAATAAACATCACATTGGATTAAAATCCATCACCTCTGCTTCACAGAATGTCTTTACATTCTAACAGTACCATCACACTTCACATCTTACTACCTCGGACACCTCATTCACTTCTGCTAGAATACTGTGCCAATCTTGATCTCTGTCTGATAAGTTTTACTCTTGCCTTGGCACTCACAAAATCATTTGTAGCGTGCATGCTTCACACATGTACATTCTGACATAATTATACTGTTGGCGGCAGGTGATTGCTGATTGGAGCTTTACTTAACTCACTTGCAGGAAAACACAATTTCCACATATATTTAAAAAAAAAAAAAAAAATTACTAATGTTTATATCTTAACAGGGGAACAAACTCATCCAGTTTCATTAAAATATATAATGGTGGATTACATGTGGAATTTTTGCTGGCTGATTTGATCTGGAATGCTCCATATGTCCTATTATGTATGTCATAGCTCTCAAAGTTCGACGTTTCGATCTTAAATATAGAGTTAAAAAGTAATGGAAGTTGATTTGATTTCCAAAATAACTACTTGCATATTTTACCTTTTTTGTAAAGTTTTCTCTTTTTCATTTCTTTTACAAATAAAATAAACTTTTTTAATGTATTTGAAAGATTTAAAATTGAAAAGAAAAACAATTCAAAAGTTCTTACAATACAAATCTCACTTTTTTGGGAATTCAACCCATTACCTTTGATATTGTTGTGCTTCATGTTTATGTATTTTTGATATTAACTGTGAGCATTTTATTGCATGTGACATAACATCTTTTTTCCCCTTGAAAAATTGATAATTTATAAATTTTCAGTAAACAAGGCTTGCCAAAACTGAAAAAATCTCCTTCTGGTTGGAAATCTTTCTTCTCTAGAGGCTGGTACTCTGGAAGCACACGAGATAAAAGCCGTCATGCATTTAGAACTTCAAGGAAAGCTAGCACTGGTTCATTACCACACCCTTCTGGTTATATGCAAGTAAGTTTTTTTATTTAAATAATGAATTGCTTAATAAATAACTTTTATATTACATTTATTATAAAATTTGCTATTTTATAATTACTTAAGTTGGGGGGGGGGGGGGAGAGAATAAATTAATTTTATATTCTTTATTTCTCACTTTTTATGTGTTTTTTCAATACTTCAAAATGGCTTTATTTACTTCAAATTTCTTTATTTTAAAGTTTAATGAGATAAACCTTCTAAGCTTTTTAGATATCTAACATTTAATATGAACTTGTTTTATTAAAATATTTTTTATCCTGATCTAGGAAAAATAAACTTTTAGGAAACTAAAAAAAATTAAATTTAATTTCAATTCAAATCATGTTGAGATTAGCCGAATCATTCTGTATCTAATGTAAAATCAAAATTTTATTTTTATTTTTGTAGGAAAAACCAGCTGTTGATGATGCAGATTGTCCTTATGGTCATAGAAAGAAACTTAGAACAGTTAAGAGTGCAGAATCTTTAGTCCATTGTTTGAAAGAATCTCCACAGTGTGCAAATAGAAATGAAATTGGTTAGTATTGAGCTCTGTTTATTTTTGTACTTACAATTGTGTTTTAAGTGGGTAATATCAGTATTGATAATTGTGTATGTATGATGAGTATTAATCTGACATATTTAAATTACCATTTATTTAAAATAAAAATTATGTATTAAATACTAAAAGAGGCAGTTCGATAAGCTTTGATTTTTGGTCTGTCGATCCTGATAGGGTTTTTTTTTTTTTTCTAAAGATATTTCGATTGCTTTTAATATAATTTATGATGTAGATTTACCTCTATGATTTTTATTTGAAGGTTGTTTAAATGTGTTGTATAAGATCAGAAATAGAAGTTTATTTAGCAAGTTTAAATGTATTTAATTTATATCAATTTGATTTTTTTTTAAATTATTATAAAGTACTCATAACACTATTGCAGTTTTTTTTAAAACATGTTTTACTTTATTATTCACATGTTGACATAGATAGAAACTATGATAGGGGTTAATTGCTTCATGTAAAAGAACAAAATATTTCAATTTGATATAATTGGAAGACATTAAAATTTTCTAAATAAAAAAAAATCTAAATTTCTGATCATGTATAAAACATTTACACAATTCTCAAACAAAAATGGATCTGAATGGCAATAAATATACATTCTAAATTATGTTAAAACAATCAAAACATCTTAAGATCAATTTTTCTTTTTTTCTATCGGAAAGCCAAAAATTAATGTTTATCTATCTACCCACCTCCTTTAATCTCCCCTTTGGTTCTTATTGGAATTCTACATTTCATTTCCACAAAGCAATTTGAATCTGGTTTAAGGCCATAACTTAATTAGATAATAAACGAGAGCCGTTTTATCAAAATACCATATCCATATATGATCCAATGTGTGCAGTTTTCCCCTTCAAACTCTACCCAAAAGAAATTTAATTCTATAAGTTCTTGTATAAAAAGTCCATTAAACTTCTAATATGATGTCATATTTCAATTCCTTTAATGGCATCATGTTCACCTGCTTCCGATACTTGCCCATGCTTCTTGTATTATTGAGAGAAATATTAAAAAATGTCTGTTATACTTCCAATATGACGTGATATTCATCTTCTTTTTAATTCTTGAAACATTTTATTTCATTTATTTTTCACGTGGAAATCTTTCAATTGAAAATTAATTGCTGTGGAAAGAATTTCATTGTAGGTTTTTAATTTTTGGAAACTACTATAATTAAAAAGGGTTAAATTTTATAGGAAATGGCTGTTAGATTGTTGGGGTTTTTTTTAAATTAAAAATTAACTATAATTTATTTCGATTCCTGATTACTTTATTTTGGCTGTTTCAATATGCCTGTATGTAAAATTTCACAATTCTTGCTTCTAAACTGTAGATTTGTATAGAAAAACAGACTAACAGGCAATTTTTATTTTTATATATTAAATTTTTCTGCATATTTGAAGTTTTAAGGTTTTTTATAATGTGCCTAACATATTTGACTTCTTTGTATTTATATATGCTTTAACATTTTAGATTAAGGCTTAATTTCATGACTATTTTATGTATAGATTCAGAAGTTTTTTGGCATATGTATGTTTTTCAAGTTTGTTTAGCATTAATTCCTGTTTATTTAACATCATTGCCAAATTTACCCCCCTCTTCCCCAATTATTATAAAATTGATTTAAAAAAAATATTTACTGCTTTTTGTATATAAAATGTTGCTATAAATTGCGTAGAATTTTTTTGTTGTTGTTACAATGTTTCTTTCTATTCAATTTGGAAGAACCTCATATGAGGCTTGAGGGACTAAAGGGTTATATAGTGATGTAGAATGAGAACAATAAAAGAAAAAAGATTATATATTCTAAAGCAAAATTTAGCATTTATTTTAATACATTATATAACAATCGAGTTAAATGTGGCAAAAAAGTGCAGTTACTATATATAATATATCACATATATATATATATATATATATATATATATATCTTGTTTTCTGGAGCATCCAAATGGCATTTAGCTACATATATACCATCAATTTTTGCAGAATGATGATAACCTTCTCTTCGAAGCTCAGTTGCTGCTTGAACTTTCACATGTTTCTTCCTTGTTGGCTTTTTAAAAGATTTTTTTTTTCTCTTGAAAACGCTTGATAAATAATGGATACAGCTATCAAGACCATGCGAAGAGAAAATTGCGCCCAGGGCAAAGTTTCAATTTGGCGCCCCCTCCCCATCTTTTTGTGACAGGTAACATAAAACTGATAAAGTACAGAAACAGAAATAAATTCTATTGAATAAATATTTTGCGTTTATATTGGAACTTTAAAAGATTTAATTTTAATTCAGAAATTGCAAACAACTAAATAGCGTAAGAGAAAATTGCACTTATTTGTTGGAGAGATCATGATATTTGGAGACAGAAAAAAAAAGAATGATGAAAAGAGAAAAAGAAATTCCCCAGAAAATGATCGATGACCAAAAAATGAATAAATAAATTAAACCGTGGTTGGTAGTATAAATTTGGTGCCCCCTCAATTTCCGCGTCTGGGGCGAAGGCCCTCCCTCGCCCCCCCTCTTCGCATGATCCTGATAGCTATAGCAGATTGAAATTTGAGAAAAGCTAAGCATTCATTGTTCGAATCCATCCTCCAAAGCAGCCAACAATTTACAACAGTAGCATTTAACATATGGTGAGAAATTCTAAAATTACCATCTCTTGTGCTTCATAGTATGTCTGTATAGGCTTAATTCTAATAGTGTGTCCATTAGATCAACTCTACCTGAAATTTTGTTATACATCACTATTGATGCTGGTCTCGGAACTTGTATAAAGGATTTATCTCTTTAACTCCAACAACCTACAGAAACAATATTATTTGTTCGTGGAAACGGTGATGGCAGATGCACAGCAAAATTGTCACCATTTTCTAATTGTAATGTTTTTATCACTTGTTGTGATGTAGAATGTAGCTGTAGGTTATTTGTTCTTTCATGGGCATTATTTTGTTGAAGCTTCATTTATTCGATTATTGCGTAGTGTTCCTGTTACCAATATTTTCCTCTCAACCAGGTTCATCAGGTATGGTAATATTGTGAGAAGGTTATGAAAAAACAATTTGTGGTTTTTATTTTTAATCTGTTCAGAAAATCTCAACAGAGCACTTCCTGAAAATCCAAATTCAGTAAACTCATCTTATGTAATATCAGTTGCTCCTTGATAGATTTCAAAGCCATACGCCTTCCGAGGTACTTCTGCCAGTACCGAAGCTTTTATCCCCCCAATGATGAGGTTTGTTCCTTATATATATTGCTTCACCTTCAATCATCCTTTGAAGGGATTCATCAACTTTACTGAACATTTGGAACTGATGCTTTACACTCACGCAAACATATAAACATAAGTTTGGTGACTTTTTGGTTGGCACGATTTTCAAGACCGCACCAAACGAATACCTTAATACAGTGGCTAGGTTGCCATTAAAGGAAAAAACCCCTAAGTTTGGCGACTTTTTTCCTTTTTTTAACAGATTAATTTTTTTTTTTTCTGCGTGAGTGTAAAACATCTTAGCCGAACATTTAAACTACAACATTTACTAGCATTACAAATTATATTTTTAACTAGTTTTCTAATATTAATTTATTATGTTTAGATACATTTCATTATTTCACATTACTTTTAAAGAATAAAAAAAAATTTAATTTTTGCATTGAAGTTTATATCTTTATTGAACAGAATGTGTACCATTACTCCGTGTTCACATTGGAGGCACTTAGCTCCATATGAGGCTTCATGTTCTTTCCCAGTTATAACAGCTATTTTTTATTTAGAAACGGGTCATTCCATAGAAAATGAACAAAAATTTTAAAAAAGTTGTGGCCGAGTAGTAACTTTAATTAAATTTGGTCCTTAGATTCAATTCATATATAGAGTTTTTCAAAATATCTTGACTGGACATTTAAAAAACTTGTGATTTAGAAAGGCATGTGTATAATTGCTCAAAGTTGCAAGTTTGAAGTTCCGTATCTTGAAAACTACTTAACATAAATTAAAAAAAAACTTATAATATTGTAATATCTTGAAATTTATCTTCTTATTTATTTGGTGATAATAATTTAACCCCATAGTTAGTCTTAAATTGGTTGTAAATTTTGACAAATTAAAAAATATGAGGATCAAAAGAAATAAAAAACATCTGTGAAATTGATACCTGATGGAGTGTTACATATGAAAATCATATTGCTCAAGTTGGGAAGTTGCCTTTTATTTCCTTCATCTTCAAAATATCTTAGAAACTTTACAAAAATTTTAAAAATATCAATTTATCCTCTTATTCAGGTGCAAAAAATCAAATAAAGGAAACTCAGACGTCAACAGTATTGCATAGTCATACAGATCAATATGCCAACGATATGCTTGAAAAAATTTGAAATTGACTTTTGATTCCTAATATAACAGAGTTAGGTTCAAAAAGATTATATTTGTTACATTCTATGAATCATTTCAAGATGACGTGTGTGACATAGGGAGTCAATTTACAATATACTTTTTCATCTCGTAACGTTATGGTCTTAATATTTTGTAAACTATCATATCATCTCTTAAAAAGACACATCAGGTTATGTTTTTGCTTTCAATTAGACAATTTCTGCTTATTTTGTGTAGAGTAATTGGACTTAAATTTTTGCACCGTTTGTGACCATCTTGCAAATGATTTTTTTTTTCTTTGCTTGTGAAAATCTCAAATTTTTGTGAATGATCTTTTCCTTTTTTTCTTCCAAATTCTTTTCTTCTTTTTCTGATGATTGTGATAAATGTGAAGCAAGGATTCGAGATGTGCTGTTTGAAACTAGAATGTAACAATGGTAGCTACGCACTCCTTTAATGGCTGTTGGCACTTTTTAACACTTTCCAACCTAGTTGAAAAGTGTTTATGACTTCGGTTTGTCTGCCGTCTGTCCGTGCTCTAACTCCCGTAAATATGCTCGGATTGCCCTGCAATTTTTATATGTTATAATCGTTATCTATAGCATGTTCCCTATTTCAACGGAAGTGTGTAGCACTTATAGTTTTTTTACAGGGACACTCAAAAGAATTCTGTTACATTGCGGTCTATGGGGAAAAATCATTTGCGGTTTATTTAAATAATGTTTCACTATTTTAAACGCATTGAAATTTATATATATCACTAAGGTGCATTAGAAGAAGCTTAATATGGAATAGGGTGTGCATAGCACTTATACTTATTTACAGGGACAGTCAAAAGAATTCCGTTACATTACGTTTATGGAGAAAAATCGTCTGCGGTTTATTTAAATAATGTTTCCCTATTTTAAACGCATTGAAATTTATATAAGGTTCATTACAAGAGACTTACTACAGAATATTGTGTGTATAGCAGTCATCGTTCATTTACAGGGACACACAAAAGAATTATCTACTGTATGTTAACAATAATTCCTGGAAGTGCGTTTTAAGTTACTGAAAGCGATTTTAATTTTAAATCGCTTTTTGTATATGACGTGGTGTGTATAAATTCTGTAGATCCTATACAGGGAAGCACAAAAGTTCGGGAACACATTTCCGTATTATTTAACTCCAGACGGAGAATTTTAAACTGTGCTACGTGTTTCCTAACTGAACTAAAATTTAGCATCCTATGTAGTATATATACAAATCTATAGATCCTATACAGGGCTGAATAAAAGTATTCGGATTACTTAGATGTTATCTTTTAGCTTATTAAAGAGTATGATTCGTAAAATTATTTTGGAAGCGTTGGAAAGTGTTACATAATCTATGCTTGACGCATGATTTTTCGTTCTTGAATCATGGTTTCATACTGAATAACTTCAGAAGAATGCACATAAAAGAACTTAATGTTTTCAATACGGAAAGCAAAAAGATTCTCTGAATTAAGAATTTGATTCTCATATGGTCGATGTTAACTGGCTCTTGCTGTTAACCTTTTGACAGCTCCACCAATGCCACCACATGGACTTTTGCAATGACAGGTGGCAAAAGAAGTGCCATTTTGCTTTTAAGCTAAAATCAGATTCGTAGTGGCAAAGGTTAGAAAAGTTTTTTCTGTTTTTATACTGTGCCGAAGAACCATCACTAAAATAAATTAATTTCTTCATAAAAGGTAACTTTTCTTTTATGTAAGGGATTACAACACTCTGAAATGCAAATATTGTCGATGTGTCATGCATTGTGCGATTACTAATGACACACACTAAGACTGTCAGGTATTTTTCATCAACCTTGCCATACACTACAAATGGGTGTAGCGATGCTTGGCTATTTTTCCAATGATAGCCTTGAATAGCATCTTGAAGTATAGATGAATAGTTCTCTGAAAAATCCAGAAGAACAATGCCCTCTTCTTGTGAGGTATTGAGCTTTTTTTTCCTTCAGATATTTAGACTGACACTTAGCTATGAAATGGTGTTTTGTCAATTCTGACATATTCACCACAAAATAATCAAGAAATTCATCATTTGACTGAACTTGTGTAATTAAAGTCGATCTGTCTGTAGAAATCCATTGTTTATAAATAATTTCTTCTGCATATTGCAAAACTTCAATTTTTTTTTATTTCAGCACGAAAATTTTCTGTAGGGCACTCTGAACATTTCCAAAACATACATTTTTCATTCTCAATATCACACACATACAATTTCATAACATCTAGCAGAGAAAGATTGCTTTTAATTGCATGCAAAATCAATTTCATATTTTGATGTATAATACATACAGAGTGTGTGCCATCTCCCCCTGCTAATATGCAGAATTTTGGTCTCAGCTCAGCAAATTTACTAAATCCAATCTTGACACTCCCATGTTGTTCTTTAAACTGCTAGTATGCTTCTTTTAAATTACAAAGAATCACCATTTTATGTTTTTGGACTTTTCCTTCATCTGTCTTAGTCTGCACGTAATCTTTTTTTCCCCTGGACATAAACGACTGATGTCATCTGACTCATAAAATCTTTCAATTAGCGAAGTAACATTATTATTAATTTTCTTGCCTTGTCTTGCTGTGGGTTTTCCAAGAACATCAAATGGTTTTTTAATTTCTCTGGCTTTTCTTACTAAATATGTTGTAGTGGAAACTCTGACCTTGTTCTTGACAAGACTTGTTGTCAAGATTCCAGCTTTTTGGAATAAGAGTTAGAATTTGAATTTTATCAGTATAAGATGTTGTTTCTGCAAACTTAAGCCTTCAGTTCTTCTATTAAACAATGGAAATCCTCATCATGTTTCTCCATCACTGGTGCATTTCTAATTTCATTCAGTTCTACTTTCAAAGTTTCAGCTAATTTTACTTTAGCTGTTGACAAAATATTTTCTAATTTTCTTTTACCGTATTGCTTTCTCTGAGATATACTGAGCTTGCTCACCTTTCTAACTGGTGATTCTCCTATCTCCTGCAAACAATTATTAAATTTTTCTAACTGCAGATCTGTAGATTTCAAAATTACTATCAGTTTCATCATTAGTTGCCTCTGCAACTGAATTTTCTTATATTTGTTTCACAAGTTGAGCAGATTTTTTTGCCTGGCAATAGCAAACCCAAGTGATTTTTTAGCAGTGTCCAGTGTTATTAATCATGGAGACTTTTTGACTGGCTTTTTGTGTTTTTTAAAAGGATCACAACAGGTTTGTCCAAATAAGTGTGTGTACTTCTGCAAATACACTTGTTCATGGTGAAGACAAATTTTTCCAATATCTTTGCCCAATATAAATATAAATCTTGCATCAATATAAATAATATAAATCTTGCATCTTTTAGAAGGAATTTTTAAAATTATGGATTTTATTTGATAACATCATTAATGTATCTGTCATACCACAGCCCTGTCAAGATTATATTATCAAGAAAAACCATCCAAATAAATTTCAATGAAAGTAAAATATTTTTTCCCTCCAGTCTATACTATCTATCCATAATAAGAGAAGCCATAGAGATAGTAACACACAAAATAACTTACCAAAATTGTGACTCAAGTTACTCCATGGTTACAAATATGGAAATAAACAACTAAGTAAAAATAAAAGATAATGTGCATGATTTATAAAAAGTTCATGAAAATTAAATGATAGCATTTCAAATAATTACTTCAAAGACTGTACAATTATAGAATATTCTCATTTGTTTTTTAAAAAGGTTCAGAATGAGCCAAAACATGTCAATAATCTAATAAAAGTTATTTTACTGTATAATTGTTAGTTTACACCTTTTAGCATTTAAAAGAAATATATTCGTATGTTTTAATTTTTGTCTCTTACTATCATTAAAGGAGAATGTTTTTACTAGCTATCCTTGAAATACATCTTAATATTGAATCTTTATAGGTGGCAGCAGCCAGAAATCTTCACCCCAAGTATCTGTTGATTCATCTGGTGGTTCATCAGGAGTCATTTCTCCCATATCAAAATCTCCTGGTTTACAAAAGCACACACGTTCCAGTTCTCATGAGTCATACTTTGAAAGCAATAGTATGGATATTATTTCAGAGCCATCTTTTGAAGAGGATGAGCATGGACTGTTCTATTATGTCAGTGAACAAATGAGAATGCTTCAGAATTCATTGCCATGGGACTCAGACAATACCCGGTGTATTATGTCTCCTGAAAATCAAGATGAACAAAAAATGGAAGGTATTAATGAGGTTGATTCTGTTGAAATTGAAAAAAGTACTCGCAAACAAAAATCAACTTCTATTGAAGATTTTGCCAATGCCAAAGTACAAAAACTTAATGAAACAAGTTCAGAATCAGATGAAGATTCTTCTACTGTTCATTTTCAGGAAGAATCTTTTGTTAATGAAGCTCCCTCTTCATCAAATTATAATGGACAAAGTGAAAATGTTAGTGAGTTGCCTCATGAGGATGAAGAGTTAACCATTGATCCCATGTTATTGTATAATGCTATTTTAAATAAAAGAAGTTCTGCTATTTCATCTTCAGATACTGATACTGATGTGAATAATAGAACTATTGTAGAAAGGTATGGTAATGCAGAAACAGTGTTAGTTGAAGTTCATGCTACACAGGATAGTTCATCTGAAGAAGAACAGTTTAGCAATTTTATTGATGGAAATTCAAAGTCAAAAAGTGGGGTACACTTATCAGATGAAATCTGTGAAGAAAGTAATTTAATTTTTAACAGTGTGTTAGAAGATAAACCACTAAAAGATCTTGAATTGTCTGATATTTCTGTTGAATCTCCATCTTTAAAATCTCATAGTCCCATGCTGTTTGATGATGTATCTTTGACTTTGATCAAAGATGAGTCTTCATCTGAACTTAGTGAAACATCATCTAGCAATTCAGATGTTTCAAATGAGTTTTGTAATTTAAGCAATTCAGACATTCAGTTACTTGATGATGCACAAAACATTCTTTCTCCTAATGATACACAAAACATTCTCTCTCCTCCGAATGATACACAAAATATTCTCTCTCCGAATGATACACAAAACATTCTCTCTCCGAATGATACACAAAACATTCTCTCTCCGAATGATACACAAAGCATTCTCTCTCCTGATGATACTCAATCTCTTCCTGCACAACGTGTTCAATCACCTAATAATACAGAAAGTATTCAGATGCAAGAAACAATGTCTCCCGTTGAAGATGTTAAAGAAGATATTGTTTGTGATGAATTTAAAGATGTTAAATTTAGGAAAGATTGTGCAAAACTTATTTTTGAAAAACAGTTACTTAATAAAGATTTCAATGTAATGTGTGAAAAAGAAACTCCCCCTCATAATAAATCTCAAGCTTTAGACACCTGTCATTCTTTCAGTATTAACACACCCCCTTCTCCTGTTTATCCTCCAAAGAGCTTAAAATTACAGGACTTTCAGTCATTAAAGACAAAAATGGAAAATATCCCTATTCATAAGAAAAAACATATTATTATTCCTTCTCCTTCATCACCTGTTGAAGAGGTAAGGAAAAAATTTGAATTGCATGCATCAAACTCCAAAAAGTCTTCTGAATGCCCAAATTCGGAAGTAAGACCTCGTACACAGCTAAAAGACTGGACAGCAAAACCGAAAGCATCATTTGAAAGCCAAGAAAACGTTTCATCTGTACCACCTCATTCAGAAAAGTTAAAACAAGAAAATATTGAATCTCCTACTGCTGAAAATGTATCATTCAACAAGCGTCATTCTGAGCCTCCTCCAAAAACAGAAGCTGCCTCTCCTACAGATGTTCCTAAAAGAATGTCTAATAAATATGAAAGTGAAATTTCTCAAGTTCCTAAATCGGCTGAAAAAACAAGTAAACTCAAAACTCAACAGCCTAGTTTATTCACACAGCTAAAAATACGGAAGCTTCAGTCCTTACAGTCTGAAGTGACTGGTCCTCCCCCTGAACCTATTGACCCTTGGTCTGATCCAATATTAGACTTGCAGGAAGATTATCATCCAATGATATATTCACCTTCACATAAAATTAAATCTGTTGATAACTCGGATTCTGATCCATCCGATGATCAGAGCAAAGAATCTGAAAAAGACAGTCATATTGAAAATCCCCCAGAAAATAATCTAACAGAAAGCCAAACTTCAGAAACACCTTTTTCAAATAATGAAACTAAGATGGATGTAACTTCTGATTTGCCTGCTGTTGAATCTAAAAACATAACATCTACTGTTAGTGAGGTTGATAGTCAACAATATACTAGCAAACCAACTGAAACAGCTCCAGAAAGTGAAGCAGTCAAGCGAGAAAGGATCAATAGAATCAAGGAGGAGAGACGAGCTCAACTTCGAGAAAAATTAAAACCTGAGAGCTTTCGATTAGAAGCTGAAGAAAAAGAGAAAGTTCAAACAAAATTCAGACTTCGCAAAGATTGTAGGTATGGCAGTACTGAAGACAATAGCAAGGATGTTAAGAAAAGTGATAAAGCTGTAGAAACAGATAGTGCTGACATTACAGAAACAGGTGTAAGTTGCGACCTTAGTTCTGTTTCTGATGAATTCATTTCTAAGGCTAAGTCAAGTGATAAACTTGGTACTGATTTTGATGGCTCAAATAAACCTCAGAAAGATGTTCCAAAAACATCTGACAGCCATCACAAAGCTAAAAAGTCGGCTCATTCATATGATGATCGGAAGTGGCTATCAATGCCTCCAACTGATATTAGGGACAAAGTTGCAATGTTTGAACGCTCCAATGAGACCAAGGAACTTTGTAGGCTGGGACCAAATGGCAAATTTATCCAGAAACAAAGCCCATCAGCTTTGACATCATCATATGTTAGATGAAATTAAGATATTTTTTATTTTTTAAATGCTATCTCATTTGATTCATGTAGCTTGATGGTGGTAAGTGTTGAGTGCATGGAAATTATCTCATTTGCTTTTTTGATTATTGAGTATAAGATTTAAATACTTACTGACTAGTATTTGATAACATAAATGCTTTATTTAAAATTTTAAACTTTTATTGATTTAAACATGATTGAACTAATATTTGTGTTCACCTCTGACTTGCCCTTTAACAGTGTGCTTTGGATTTTATTTTGCCGTTATAGATGATTTTGAAAAGATTTTATTCTATATATTTTTATATGTATTTAAAACTTGACGGTGATATTCACTTTAAGATTTATCCTTAAGGTATCTACTTAAAAAAAATTTCTGTTTCTACCTTAAAATTCAAAGATTCAAGTATATTGATTAGCTTTTACTATTCAGGGATTTAAAAATTCTACAGTTTTGTATTATTTGTATTGTGTACGCATTTAACAGTGTTTAAAAAATATTTATAAAATTTTATTTTTTTTATTATTAAAGGAGGAAGCACTGTCACATTTTACTTTAAAGCAGTAAAAATTTATTTTATGGCAGATTCCATATTTTGTGAATTTGACCATTATCGTCTTTTCTTTATTTTATTTGTTCTAAAAAATGCATAACCAATGCAGCCTAATGAGTTCTTAATATTTTATTCAGATTAGGAATATATTTCACATATGCATATTTTTTATGCAGTGCTTTTTGAATTTTTTTATTTCAGAAATTTATAATACCTGAAACTTTTTTATCTTGCTTATTTGCTTGTATTAAAAGAAATTAAAGAGTTAGGATACAAGCTAACGTACATATGGATTTATTTTTGTAGAACATATTTTAGAAAATTTCATGCCTAAAGGGAAAGTTAATTTTTATTTATTAATTAATTATTATTATTATTGTAATTTTTGAGTGTTTATTTTAAGCATAAATAATTATGTTTATATATATATATATCCTATGAATCACTGAAAAAAAATTCACGTAAATGAAGATATTTCTTAAAAGTTCTTAGTTACGTCATGCTAACCTTAATAAACTTTTTACCTTTTGAAAATCTACCAAAAGTACCATTTCAAAACTTAATGTAATTTTTTTTAAAAGTTTAATAGAAAACATTTGAATACTTTATATACAAACATACTTATTATGATGGATTTAAAAAGTAGTATTTTTATTCTATATTTGTAATAATATGAGTTGATTTTAATATTAATGCTTAAACCCAAATTTCGGTATAAATGCTTAGCTGTTTTTACTGTAAGTAAATTTTGAATTGATGCATCTTTCTCATTTATTTATAATTTTAATGCACTCAACTGAATATCCCTTTCTTGCTACCTCATTATTTTTCCATTGCCTTCATATTTTTATTTGTATATAATTTATACATATATATGAGATATACTTTGATATTGAGGTATTGTTGTCATTCTTGGACCCAGAAACATTTTTCATTCCAAGTATAAAGAGTTTTTCTTTCAAGTATCACTGTGATAACATTGAATTTTCTATTAATGCCATGTATTATATCATAGACCTTGAACATTTTCTCCCCCTTCCTCCTCCTCACCTGTGTGCCTACATGTGAAGCTATGCAATTTCTTGAGTCATTTTTATGAACAAATTATGTACATTGTACATGTTTATTATGCTCTGTGTATTGGTGTGATTGAAGTAAATATGTATGGTATGTGTTGAAAAATCAGGGATTTGTTTCTAATTATCTTTTATTGCATGAGTTTTTTTCTATTTTAGTGTATCTGTGCTATGTCTGCTGTACTCTTCCATTTTTTACATACTTTCCAAGAAATTGATTTTTAAAAGATGTGTATTTATAAATTTTTGCTTGAGTAATTTTCTAAACATGAGTGTGCATGTGTGGTTCACCTGAAATTTGTACCTGAGAAATTTTACAATTTTTTTTAATTTAATGTACATAGAATTGGAACATATTTAATCTCTCATCTATGTATGCCGTGATTTGTTATTTGTAAAAGATTTGAAACAATAGATATATATTTTTGATCATCTGTATTCATTCCAAGTTTCACATAAATGTGTAATCTTATTTCATCATTTTTAAAATTACATATATTAAAAATGACTTTATAGTATTTATATTTATATTAAATAAACCAAACTGGGGGATAAAAAAAAAGACAAACTATGCATGTATAATGCAGCTGAATTTTGGTTAATATAGCTGTTTAATTGTTCCGTAACACTTCATTCATTACTACAGTTTATGTAATATAAGTATTAATTATAAGTCAGAAATATTATAAAGTTATTACAATAAATCTATTCTGTGATCTACTACTCCCTGTCTGTGGTTACCTTTTTCTTTTGGGATGTTTCACTGTCAATGCTGATAATTCAGTTATGCTATTGATTAGCTTAGTTATATTGATTTTTTTGTTTCGATCTGTCTGTTTTTTGGCACTCTGGGTGGTCTTTGATACTACTGTCTCAAATAATCAAGATTCTACGGTTGTTGCGACATTTCTGCTCTTTTAACTCACTGCATTCTCTGTTTAAAATGTCATTTCTATGCCAGTTATTCTGTTACATAATAAATGAAAGCTGTGAATGTATATAATAAATGAATTTAAATAGATTCAAAAGACCAAATTAATCCCTTGTATATCCCATAGAGAAAAAGATCATGTGCAACATCCTTTATTGATACTCAAATATTTCGAAGATTTTTGCATGTTGTAAGAAAGTTTCTATCCTAATATGAATCTAAATATTTTATTTGAATATTGCTTACTTAAGAACTTGAAACAGTTGCAAAATTATATATACCTGCTATTTGTTCACCCTTTTCTTCTCTTATTTTAGTTAGAATTGAATATATAAAAAATACTTTAGTTTTTTAATGATATATTTATTGTAATAAGAATTCCAAGTAAAATATGTACACTGTTATTAAAACATGCAACTATGCAGATAACAATCCCAACATTCAAAGATTGGATATCATTTTAATATTTTATAGCACACTTTTTGAAGCGTTACTTTAAAGTGATCAGTTCAAATAGACAAACTAAAATGTTAAACCCGTGTTTAATACATTAAAAAGTCATCATTGTGCTTACATACCAAAATATGAAAATTAATAAAATATATTATCTGTGGCTTATATTTTGTATGAAAATTATACAGATCATTTGTTTTCTAGAAATTTACCAAAAACATATGTAAGAAAAACTTGAAAGCAAGAAATATCTGTACATTTTTTTTTCCTTGTCTATATAAACTAGTATGACGTAGTAAATAAAAAAAAATATAACTTCAATGCTGATTGTGTAGGATTAAATAAAGTTTGTTTCATTTCAAACAATAAAGAAAAGAAAAAAGTTGCAGCTGTAATTATTAAATAAATGTTTGAAGATCAAGATGTTGCGAGGAATATTTCTTATAACATGCATAAAAACTTTTGAAATTGTTCATTTCTAAAGTCTACAAATCTCTTTACTAGTTGTTGATAATGTGTGAAAAAAAAATCATGTATACAAATTTATCATTTGTAAAATATGAAAATAAAATGTGAAATGTTGTAATTGTCTGATATATTGTGATATTGATTGTAATAGATTTAAATTGTGTATTCCTGCAATGATTGAATGTCTGAGTTTTACTACTTGTTTAGGTAGCATAATAAAAATTATTGCTAGATGATATACTGCTTTTGAAGCAAGTGTTGTAATGTAAATACTGTTAACTATTTAACAAGAGATACAGTCTCTGGTGCTTTGTGTTTTTGATGGTGAATATTGATGTTAACAAAAGACATATGTGCAGATATTTATCAATTGCAATGATCTTCATCATTTAAGAAAATATAATACATATAAGTATATTAAAAGCATTTGGAAACATTAAAATAGGCATATGTATAAGGTGTATTGACCAAAATAGGTCCGATATTGTTATGTAGTAGAAAAGTAAACTTTTGTAACTAGTGGCATCAGATATATTGAGAAAGGAATATGCTTGTTGTTTGTGTAAAATTTGTTAGATTATGGCTTCACTTATGTAGAATTTGTGCAATTGTAACATGCATGAAGTTCTGAATCTTATCTTAAATTGCAGTGTATTTTTAAAATGTTCTCTAATAAGGACATATTCTACAGGATGTTCATAAATTCTTGCAACAAAAGAAGAAAGGGGGTCGTGCAAAGCAAGACAGAAAATATTTGCCGTTGAACTTAAGTTGCAACTTGCGTATTTAAAAAAAAAAAAAAATACAGGATGTTACGAAATATACTCAAAAATAAAGAAAATATTACACTCCAAGCTGAACCTAGATTTTTGTTCATTACCTCAATGATAATGGAAGCATTGTAATGTAATTCTCAACAGACTTACTTTATTTTGTATGAAATAACATGTCATACATTTTGAAAATATGGAGCATCTAGTTTGATGTTGTTTGGATATAGATGGTGACCACTTCCAATGTCTCTTAGTATGTCATCACATTTTATACAAAGAAAAATAAGTCTGTTGAAAATATCATCACAATATCTGTTTTGTTAGGTTATGAGAGGAAATCTTAGTTCATCTTAGAGTGACACCATGTATTTTTGACTAAATAAGTGGGTTGTGATGCAATCTAGTTTTTATGACTAATATTGTTTTCCTTGTATTATTGCCCCTCCTTTTTTTGTTGCCTAGAATTAGCAGATGCCATGTTTCTTCATTAATGTATGTCATGCTACCATAAAAAGATAAACTTTTATATAACATGTACATTATAATGTAAATTTATTATTTTTTATTTGTAAGTAAATTTGGAGGTTGCTTTCTTTTAACACAACCTTTTACTTCCCCCTCCCCCCTTCTCTCTCTCTCTAACTTGTCCAAGAATCTTAGGTGAAGTTTTATTACCATCTATTATTTTTAAGTAAATAAAGCCTTATCTTTCGAGAGTAGTTTGAATCTCTAATTATTGTTGCCATAATTTATGGTTACTGAATAAGTGAATTAAAATTTTTTGATGGAATTTTGAAAAAAATTATATTATACAATATTAGATGTATTATCACTTGCACCATTGGCTGAAAATAATAAATATCCTCATTGATAGAAATTTCTTCTGCTTTAAATTGAATTTTACATTTGGAAACCTAAAAATTGAAGCTTTTGAAGCAATATTGTAAAGTTTTTATCTTGCTGTGTAATGTACAAATAAATTATAGGCTTACAAAGTTATTAGATGACTTCAGTTTAATTACAGATGAAAAGTTTCTGCGATTTTTCACTTTTATTGCTTTTATAAAATACTCTTCGCTATTTTGAGTTTTTTTTTTTTCTCCCCGGAATTTTTTTTTAACAACCTTTCACTAGTGAAATGTAATAGCCTAAACAGATGCCAACTGTGCTAATTTTGACTGGAGACTCCAAATTTTAAGCCTAACTTTTGTACTGAATATTTAAAATCTTCACAGATTTTTTTTTTTTTTTTTTTTTTTTTTTTTTAAGAAATTTAATATTTTCCAACAATTTGTTGAAAAAAGTCAGTCTTATCAAGATTTTCTTTGTTCAACCCTTCTCGAATCCACTGCATGAATGTCAGCTCTTGTGTGGTACTAACTAAAAATCTTTCATGAAGAATACAGAATTTTTCCATCAATCCATTCTTCATTGAGACAGGTATATCAGAGTCTGGATTGTTATGTTAAAATTTAGGACTATTTGATTTAGTTGTATCTGGTGCACTAATGCATTTGACAGATGTTCATTTGGGTTGGATTAGTTATTTCCCCTTCCCATTCCTTCAACTGTTTTTTTTTTTTCTTTTTGCTATTATTCTACTTAATTATTTTCCTTTCTTTAAAGATCATTTGAGATGCTGTAATTTGTAAGAAGTTTCTTGCTGCTGCCACTGGGCAGTGAGATAAAATTACCCAATATTATTTCATGGTTTCTGCATTGCAATCGTCATTGTAATAGTTTTCTGAATTAGAATTTTATTGTAATTCTTTATTACAGTTTGAGATTGTTTATCATTAGCATTATCATTAATAATAAAAATCCCTCCCTTTAAACAAATTATTCTAGAAGTGTTTCTTTGATTATCCTCTCCCAACTTATATATATATCTAAAGATAAGGTACCATCATTTTCTTGAAAAAACAAATAACTAATTAACGAAAATTATTTTATCATCTGTATTGCAATATTTTTTAATCATCTTTGTACAGCATGATGTCTAATTTTTTGTAAGACTTATGTAAATGAAATTATGTATTGAAGTAAAAGTTTTGTTCCTGAGATTTTTTATAATTATTTTTAGATGTAATTTTATTATTTTTTTAAATGCAGGTTTTGCTATCAGCTTATAACTATAGTCATTTGCTATGTCCTTTGACCGTCATAGTGATGATAATTTTTGATAGTTTATTTTTTATTGTTAAATTAATGTTTTCCTAAAATTTTTAAGAAAATTTCTATAATTATGGCTCAAGTTGGCTTCATATACAGGAAGAAATGCTGCCAGTTTTCATAATAGCATGTTAGTATAAACTGCTTGTTTTTACATTTATACATTTGTAGCCTTTTTACCATAGACTTTTTTGTACTTTTTCTATCTGTTTTTTGCATTTTATAGAGATACATTTTTTGCTCAGATCTTTTATAGTGCTTTCATACTTGAAAAAAACTATCAATAATATTTACGCTCAAAAATATTTACTGTGCCTTAATTTAATTTAGTATCTTTTACCTAAAATTGCATCTGTCTTTGAAATATATCACTTGTTATGCCTGTTCTTGTATTCAAACACTGTGTGAAACAGTGGTCAGTTTTATTTTATTTATTTTTTAAACTCTTCAAATTTTAAATTTGTGTGATTTAATTACTATCTTTAAATTTTGGCTACAAATTAACTTTTTGTGTTAATGCCTGTTAAAATATTATACTAATTAAATTAGCAATGCTGTGCAAACTCAGTTTCTGCAATCAAGTTGTAAGAAATATTTGCACAGTTTTGTGCAATAGTAGCCATTTTTGAAGAGATGAAAATGTGTAGCTTTGTGATGAATAAATTGTTTACATGGACTCTGTAGTATTATATGCTGTAAATATATATGCTTTGTTGCATGTGTTTGTAGAAAAATGTGGCTTTTTTTTGTAAGAGTGTAGGATACATTCTATTTATGTTGATGCACAAAGTGTACAGACTTTTGTGTTTATAGGTTGCTTGAAAGAATTGTTCTTCGAAAGTTTTATGTTCATATTTTATGTTGTGCCTTTGATTTTTTTTTTTTTTTTTTTTTTTTTAAGGAAAAACTTATTGAGTCTGTAAATAAATTAGATTATATGCTGCTTTTGTATTGCATTCTTTTAAGATAAGCAAGTTATTTGAAATGTGTTTAAATATTCTCAAATTCTTACAACAATAAAAAGATTATGCACAGTAGTTACTATATAACAAAGTATATAGTAGCTATGTTAAAAGCCCAAAATAATTTTTCTAGATTTTAAACTATGCTTTAAAATTTTATTTAACTATTATTTAACTATTTTTACAATTATGCTTAATTTTGAGCATAAAGTACTTTTATGCTTCACGGCATAAAAATATTGGAGAATTTCCATAATTGGCATGCTGTGCATTTTTGTCTTTCCTTTTTTAATACTAAAAAATAGACCTAATTACATTTTTGTGTACTTATTTTAAACACAGCTTTAAAACACGCAGTGGGAAATTTTTTGGAAAAAACCCAGAAATTATTATTTTTATACATGATATTCATTTTTGTAAAAGTAAATCAAAAATACAGCCATCTTATTTGTGAATCCAACAAAAATCATTAGGCTTGAAATAAATCTCTCTGAATATGGACCCTTTTTTTGCTTTAATGGATCATTTACATTTGTAAATTTGTATAAACTTATTTAAAATAGTCTTTGTTTAAATTCCTTGGATTAAAGCAATCCAGAAAAATACATAGTTTATTTTTTTGAAATCTTTATTTAAAAAAGATCTGATATTTTAATTTTTAAAATATATTTTTTACTTTAACATTGATAATATTTTTACTTTATAGTAGAAATATGAAAGTTATGTGTAAAACAAATTGTGTGACAAATTATAATCCTGGCCATGGCAGCATATGTTCACACTTTCAAGTTTCGCAGCATATAGGTGAAATTTTATTGTTCCTACCAGTATTCCCAATGATTAATCTTTCGGTAAATTTCTGTAACATATGTAATAGAAATATATAATGAAGATAATTTTTTTGAAATAGTGGTAGGAACAATAAAATTTTTCCATGCTCTGAGCTTTGCACTTTTAATGAAACTACAAAGTATCCATTTATTTTTAGAACCCTTACGTTAACAGGGGTGTCAGATTTTGAGGATGCTAATATTAAATCTTTGTAAAAAATCATCCAATTGCAATGTTTTTTTTTATCGGAATTATTGTGCATACAATGGGAATCTGTTACTTGGTGAAGGAAGGTAGAAAATTACGTATATTCAGGCATGAAAGTTTCCTACATTTTCAATGGGAAGTCTGCTATTTTGCATGCCTTACTGCTTTCTGGCTCTTTTTTAAATCTCTGCAAAACCAGTGAGAAATCATGACCTATCAACGTATGCCTTACAACGTACATATAAGCATTCATTCCAAAATTGATACTCAAATATCTGACACTTTTTCAATCGCCAGTACCTATATATTTCTGATTTTACCTGTAAATATCAGATCCCTTCAAATAGTGGAAGAATTCTGCAGTCCTGATGTCTCTTATTTAGAGGTTTTTCTGTATTTCATAGAAGAAAAAATATCTTGCAATTTTTTTAATACAATCTTAATTTTACTTTTTTAATTTATGGGTAGTCCTGTAGTTTACATTTATATCTATCTTCTCTATCTGTACTATATTTGTATGGATTTTTTTATTTTGAGTAAATGGAGAATTTTATTATTTCCAAACAAAAAGCTTTGCAGTACATTTCTAATGCATATGTAGAAATCTATCATGAAGATTGTTTGAAGTTAGCATTGTTCGATAAACGAACCAGTGGAACACTTGTAAATTAAATAGGACAAATTTTAGAATAATGGAAAATCAGCAGGTTACTGTTGAAAATTTTAAGTATATACAGTCGAGTCTCTATATAATGAAATCCATTGTTCCAGTTAAAAAATTCATTATACAAAAAATTTCATTATATAGAGAATAATGAAAAAAATCCTATTTAATGTGTAAATTTTGAAAAAAGAAAAAATGTTTTTGAGGTGTTTAATTAACCCTCTTACTGACAAGCCTGTGTTAATACGTGCACTAAACTCCAGGTTTCACTGCAATATAAGCATTATTTAAAGTAATAAAATTCCATTGATTTAATGTGCTGAGCAATGAATAATACTCTCAAGAATTACATTCATATTTGTAATTAAGTTTTTTATATTCAATGTTGAAAAATTAGTTTTTCTTAGCAATTAAAACAAAATGCCGAAATTTTTTTTTACAGATTTGCCCTTTTGCAAGACTGTCAGAGGGTTAAGATTTTGAAATCTTTAACTCTAAATATTAACTTTATATTTTATTTTATAATTATTTAAACCGTTTCAAAATGGAAAAAATATTTATTTGAAAGCATAGTAAAAAAAACTCATACGGAAATTTTACATTTGTTTCAGACGAAGAAAGCTGTAATTTTTAGTTGTTTTGATTTAAAAACCGTTACACCCTCGTAAAAATTTCACACTTTAAGAATGTAGAATTATATATGAAAATCACTTATCATTAAAGTGAAAAGCTTAAAGTGATGACAATACACATAAAAGGCTTAGAAATACCTTATAATAAACTGCTCATTAAGTTTTGTACACTCAGTCGGCAACATTTTCTAGATCAATAATGATAAACAAACTGATTCTGCAAAATTTTTCTGAAAATGAACTTTATAAACAATAAGTAAGAGGGGCTCTGCTTTGAAAGAGAAACTAGGAGTCAGTGAAGGAATACAGATTCCAAGTGGTTTTGAAGCTTTTTCTGAACAAATGAAGAAAAATTTCTGAAAAAATTCATTATATGAAGATAGATCTTTTGCTATATAGAGATTATTTTTAATGTAATCATGGAAAAAAGTGACCGTTCCTGCTAAAAATTTATTATATGGAAGTTCATTACAGGGAGACTCAACTGTATATATTTTTTAAGTAAATACCCTTCTTTCAAAATACCAATATTTTGAAAGAAAGTATTATTGCAAGTCTAATAGCAGCTTTGTTGATTTTATTTTAAATGATTTGGGATTAATGACTGGTAATTTTTACAAGGTTTTGTATGTATGTATGTGTGGTTTAAATCTTTCAACGTTAATTTCATCCACTTCCGATTAAGCTATTGACTTGAAATTTGGCACACTTATAGATCTTGCATGACAATACAATTAAAAAAAAAAAAAAATAGCTGGTTCTGTGCATTAAAAATCAACAAACCGTTGGCCCGAAACTTGCATTTTTCCCAATGAATAATATTGTGATTTGTTTAATTTTAATTGAAGTAGCTCCATTGTTGCAACTGTCATACATTTTAACCAGATTGTTGCATGCATCATTATGACATCAGCATTGCGTGACTCGCACATTTGCGCTGTGTAATATAGGTTGACTTTTAGAAGTTTCACTTCTAACATATGTTTGTTGTAACCATCTTTCCAACTTCCTTATGCTTAAAACTATATAGGGTACTTTTCCGTTATACCAACTTCATGCCAAATTTGCCAAATTGTATGCTAATGTGCCATTTATTTCAACCCTGACTGTGCAAAGGATTTTTATTGCAAACTGTGCCAAGCATTGTGACTTTGTTGAATGTGAATCATTAAAAAAAGAAAAAAGGTTAATATCATGCAAAACATCTTAATTTGTGATTTTTCAAATCTAAAATATTTTTTATTAAGTTATGACTTGTGTTTTTTGCTTCACTGACATGAATTTTACCATTTGCTAGAGGATGAAGAATCTGCAATAAAATTGTTTTAGGGCAAGAAATTTTTGTAAGAGATGCCGGCTACAAACATTTCACAGTAAATCATAATATATTTGTATTTATATAATAAAATAGTTTGTGAAAGTCTGTAATTTTGAAATGTCACACTTTTTAAATGACCACTTTTGCATCAACAATGTTAATTTTTTCAAATGCCAACTATTACACTTAGCGTCAGTTGTGTCTGTATAATGGAAAATTACTCTATATATTCATCCATCTATTTAAAGCTAACCTGGTATTTCGTTTTCCAGGCAAATATGAGTTTTATACGCGTGCGCGAGCATTCCGCCAATCAGCTAGAGGCTTTTACTCTCTACAGACAGATTTGTTTCAGCCAATGAGGTGAGGGTATTTCCTGTCTCTAGAGATCTTTAGTCGGGAGTCGGCGTAAGCATTAAGCAACATGTTTCAAAGTTTGGATTACTATAAATATTAGGTATTTTTTCATTTTATCTTTATTTATTTTGTTATATTGAGCTCATGAACATAGAAACACATATATATTTCTGTGTTCATGATTGAATTCTTTGGATATGTCGTATGTATATTTTGCTACTTTAAATTTCTTAAACCAAAAAGTAATGGTCGAGTTTTTATTAGGATTTATAAAGCTGAAATTTACCTTTTTGAATATAATACTACAGATGTTTTAATAGTTGCATTCGGCTGTAAAAATTGATTAAAAATTTGACCAGCAGTTGCATGAAAAAAAAAAAAGTTTCACTAACATGGACAAATCCAGAAACTTGCTGAGTCGGCAGTTGTGTTTATATGTAAAAAAGTAACAAAATTCATAGTTTAATCACAATAAAACATCGTGAAATTTATTTATTGGTTGCGGGAAAAAGATCACAAAATTCTACTAACAACAGAAGCTTCTAAACAGCTTTACCACCTGTGCATTTTGATGATTTTGTTATGATAGTGTGTATGGATGTGTTTTGCATGGAATTTTTTGGTTTGTTGACAATTTTTTTAAAGGTTTTGGAACTTTAGTATGACAATTTATTGGTATTATGTCGGGTAATAGAAAAGCGTTCTAAAGATTGAAAGACGATCAAATCTTAACAAAACTTTCAATGATTCAAATGGATTTAGATAGATAATTTTAGTATATGTGTATATATATGCAGTAGACTCCTTAAAATCCACTCATGTAAACAATGAAACTTACAATTAAGATGTAAGTGTAAAATTTCAGTTTTTAAAATGTTTTATATCATTTAGTACACATTTTAATATGTAAATGGACAGATGGTACAGCATCTAATGTATATGAATGCATATTTTGAACTGGTTTGTTTAGAGGCTCCTGTTGTTAGAATTTTGTTACATTTTCTTGAATGATTGTTGAATTTCACAATAATTTCCCGCAACCAATCACCAATAAAACATCATGAAATTTATTGATTGGTTGCGGGGGAAAAGATGACAAAATTCAACAATCATTTCGAAAAATGTAACAAATTTCAACTAATAAAATACACCAGAATGTATATAAAGCATGCTTTACAATTATATTATGTGCACTAAATAATTTTGCTAACAATATACGAAGAATCAAAACATATCTAAAGAACTCAATCATGAACACAGAAATAGATATCTGTTTTACCTTCAATGATTCAATAAAATAAAATAAAGATAAAATGAAAAACTACCTAATAATATAATAATCTAAACTTAAAAACTCCATCAAACGCGATAAATTGTACACAATTGTCATTATACAAGGTGACAGTCAATGCGAATTCATTTATATACACTACACACTTTTCCTTTTCCATCCATTGATACGATAACCATTTTGTCAGGATAAAATTAGCACTTGCCTATCAGCGAGCAATACTGAAAATTGGCGATAACTTTATTGCCACCTAAAGGTGAAAATAAGCACTCACTCGGCAATTAAAAATATGGAAAAAACTGGCCAAATACAGGATTTTCTGATTTTCTTTTTTCCTTTTGTGTTTTTTCTGCATCTGTTTGACAAAATTCAGGATTTTTCCTCACCCGATCGATGAAATTAATGATTTTTCTGCATCTGAGGGACAAAATTTACGATTTTTATGCACTCGATTAAAGAAATTTGTGATTTTTATGTGCCCACTTGACTAATTCGTGATTTCACTCACCCACTTGATGAATTTGTGATTTTTACGTGCCCGTCCTACAAAATTCATGATTTTTATGCACCCGATTTAAGAATTTCATGATTTTTACATGCCTGATAAATGAAACTCATGATTTTTACACACTCGATTGACTATTTTTTTTTCTGCACTTGACCGACGAAATTAAGTATTTTTATGCACCCGATTGCCAAATTCATGATTTTTATGTGCTGATAGAGGAAATTAATAATTTTTACGTGCCCGATCAACTAATTTCTTGCTTTTTATGGGCCCGTTTGAAGAATTTTGTGAATTTTAGGTGACCGATAAATGAAACTCATGATTTTTACACGCCCGATTGATGAAAAAAAAAAAATTCTGCACCCGTTAGACAAAATTCATCATATTTATGTGCCGATGGATGAAATTAATGATTTTTTCAGCAATCCTATGACGTAATTTGTGTTTTTTCAGCAATCATTTGACGAAATTCGCGTTTTTTCTGCTATCTTTTGACGAAATTTGTGTTTTTCTGTGGTCCTTTGATGAAATTTGCTTTTTTCGTGATCCTTTGACGATCTTCGCACTTTCCCTGCTGCCTATTGACGAGATTCATGTTTTTTCAGCAATCCTTTGACAAAATTTGTGTTTTTTCAGCGATCCTTTGAAGAAATTCGTGTTTTTTCAGCGATCCTTTGAAGAAATTCACATTTTTCTCATGATCGTTTATGAAATTCGCGTTTCCCAGTGATTCTTTTATAAAATACATTTTATTCTGCAATTTTTAGCCGAAATTTGGTAAAAGATTATGAAATTAAGTATTTTTATGCACCCGATAGACAAAATTCATGATTTTTATGTGCCGATAGAGGAAATTAATGATTTGTACGTGCCTGATCAACTGATTTCTTGATTCTTATGTGCCCGTATGAAGAATTTTGTGTATTTTAGGTGACCGATAAATGAAACTCATGATTTTTACACGTCCGATTGATGGAAAAAAAAATTTCTCTACCCGACCGACGAAATTAAGGATTTTTATGCCCCCCGATAGACGAAATTCATGATATTTATGTGCCGATGGATGAAATTAATGATTTTTTCAGCGATCCTATGACGTAATTTGTGTTTTTTCAGCAATCATTTGACGAAATTCATGTTTTAACTGCAATCCTTTGACGAAATACACGTTTTTTCTGCTATCCTTTGATGAAATTTGCGTTTTTCTGTGATCCTTTGACGATATTCGCACTTTCTCTGCTTCCTTTTGAGGAGATTCATGTTTTTTCAGCAATCCTTTGACGAAATTGGCGTTTTTTCAGCGATCCTTTGAAGAAATTCGCATTTTTCTCATGATCGATTATGAAATTCACGTTTCCCAGCGATTCTTTTATAAAATACATTTTATTCTGCAATTTTTAGACAAAATTTAGTAAAAAAGCGTGATTTTTTGTTGAAATTTCCTTTTTTGATAATGTATGATATAATGATTATGAACCATGATTTTTCTGTTATTGGGCGAGATTCATGTTTTTTCAGAAATTCTCTGACGAAATTCATGTTTTTTCAGCGATCCTTTGAAAAATTTCGCATTTTTCTCGCGATCCTTAACGAAATTCGCATTTTCCAGCGATTCTTTGATAAAATACATTTTATTGTGCAATTTTTAGACTAAATTTAGTAAAAAAGCGTGATTTTTTGGTGAAATTTCCTTTTTTGCGATTCTTTGAACAAATTTACTTATCTTTCGCGATCCTTTTGCATAATTCACGTTTTTTCTGTGGTCTTTTAACGAAAGTCATGTTTTCCCATGATCTTTTGATGAATTTAGTGTTTTTTCCTCAATCATTTGACGAAATCTGTGATTTTTTCACCCGCGAAGATTGGTTAGATGTTTTTAGTCTGCAGGTGCCCTAAAAATTCTGTGACGTCCGTTGCTGCATCGCACACATGGGGCATCGAACGAAGGGAATTCATCCTAAAGAATAATTGTTTCATTCCTGACATTTCTGGAAAGAAACAGCGTTCAACTCATTGGCTGAATTGTAAAGGGGCAAATGTGTCAAACATTAGCGGGAAGAAAGTGCGCAATTTGTTCGTTCATGGAAAAAATCGTGAAATTCGTTAATCGATAGTCGATAAATTGCTAAATTTGTCAATCGATAGCGGAAAAATTGCAAAATTCATTAATCGACAGTGGAACACTCGCAAAATTCATCAACTGGTTTCGGGGGGGGAAAAGTCTTCGAATATCGTCGAATGGCTTCGAGAAAAAAAATCACAATCCGTCAATTTCGGGGAAAAAATCGTGAAATTCGCCAAATGGTTTCGAAATTTGTCGAGCGACAGCAGAGAATAAAAATCTTTTTCCATTCAATCATCGTAATTGGTGAGTGTGACTATTATGTTTGACCAGTGGTGGCAATAAAGTCCATTGCCAAATTTTCAGTATTACTCGCTGTTTGGCAAAAGCTAATTTTGTCCTATACTTCAAAACTCTTTTGATCATGACATCAGTGTGCAGACCATTTGATGAATTTCGTGATTTTTCCGTTATCGATTCTTGAATTTTATAATTTATCAACTATTGATTAGCGAATTTCATGACTTTTTCCATGAACATTTGACGAATTGTGCAAAAATATTAAGAATATCGTTAAATTGTCTTAGGTAAAAAAAAATTTAATATTGTCAAATGCCTTCAAGAAAAAAGTTGCAAGTTGAAACGCCCGTGACCTCTTTTTCATGTCATGCATCTCTGGGGTCCATCCCCCTACCCCCCCCCCCCCCAAGTGGGACACTTTTCTAAATTTTGCACACACCCCTCATGTGATATATCGCTGGAAAAGTCTTTGACCACTTATTCATGTTATGTATCTCCGGGGTCCATCCCGCCACTACCCCCCCCCCTAAATTTTGTTGACACCCCTCATGTCATATATTGTTGGAAAGGTCTGTGACTGCTTAATCATATGCATCTCAGATGTCCATCTCCCCACTTTGCCCCCCTCCTCCCCAAAGGGTACTTTCTAAATTTTGCACACAACCCTCATGTTATGTATCATTGGAAAGGTCTGTGATCACTTAATCATATTATGCATCTCCGATGTCCATCTCCCCACTTTGCCCCCCCCCCCCCCCCAAGGGATACTTTCTAAATTTTGTTGACACCCCTCATGTCATATATTGTTGGAAAGGTCCGTGACTGCTTAATCATATTATGCATCTCTGATGTCCATCTCCCCACTTTGCCCCCCCTCCCCCCGAAGGGGTACTTTTTAAATTTTGTACACAACCCTCATGTTATATATCATTGGAAAGGTCTGTGACCACTTAATCATATTATGCATCTCCGATGTCCATCTCCCCACTTTGCCCCCCCCAAGGGATACTTTCTAAATTTTGTTGACACCCCTCATCTCATATATTGTTGGAAAGATCCCTGACTGTTTAATCATATTATGCATCTCCGATGTCCATCTCCCCACTTTGCCCCCCGCCCCCCCTCCCCCCTTACTTTCTAAATTTTGCACACAACCCTCATGTTATATATCATTGGAAAGGTCTGTGACCACTTAATCATATTATGCATCTCCGATGTCCATCTCCCCACTTTGCCTCCCCCGCCCCCCCCAAGGGATACTTTCTAAATTTTGTTGACACCCCTCATGTCATATATTGTTGGAAAGGTCCGTGACTGCTTAATCATATTATGCATCTCCGGTGTCCATCTCCCCACTTTGCCCCCCCCCCTCCCAAGGGGTACTTTCTAAATTTTGCACACACCCTTCATGTGATATATTGATGGAAAGGTCTGTGGCCGCTTAATCATATTATGCTCCCTACTATGAAATTTGTCAAGTTAAAGCAACTATAAATTTTATTTTTATAGTAGTATCAAGTTGTTTGCCGTCAAATTTTGACGGGTTCCATCTAGTATTCACTAAATTCTCACCAAGGTTGGTGACACTTGGTGAAATATTGTCTTTAGCAACCGAAAAATTGCCATAAATGAAGCCAACTTGGCTATAGCTGACTAATTTGGCAAAATTCTCATTCAAATTCAGTATTGACAGAAATGGAATGAATCTTCCATAACCATTTTGCTCTTGTTTTAGCTTCGTATTTTTGAGTAAAATTCACTAAAATCTTAAAACCAAAAAATAGGGAAGTTACCTTTTCCTCTCGGTACAGGTCGGAAGGGCTTTTTAACACTTTCCAACCTAGTTGAAAAGTGTTTATGCATTCGGTTTGTCTGTCTGTCTGTCCATGCTCTAACTCACGTAAATATACTCAGATTGCCATGTAATTGATATATGTTATTGAGGATTACGATGGCATGTTCGGTGTTGAAAATGAAGTGTGTAGCAAAGCTGCATGATCATTTGGTTGTAACTTCTGTTCATTGATTTGTATTCGTGTTCAATGTTTTCTGAGCGGCCCAAACTTTAATTTTTAGTCATATGACATATCCAGAAATACTTTTTTCTTATTCTGATTAAGATAAAAATATTTTTTACTTTTTAGTCTACTTTACATTTAATAAAATCTTTTTATATATATTTTATTTTTTATTTATTAGGGCTGTACCGATTTCATTTGCTGCAATGTAAGAACATATGTGAAAATTTCTATTTTTCGTGTGATGGGTGGGTGGGGTGATTCAAAATATGATTTCAAAAATATTTTTGAAGCTAGCTGTGTTTGTTTAATGGCTCTTTAATAGGCCTTCATGCTTGCTGTAATCTGCTAAACTAGATATTTGCAAACTGGCAAGAATTAAAAGCAAATTTTTTTACATGCAGTGTTTTGCATTATGTCAGTTTTTATAAACATTGGATTTCCAATTTATTTTCTGAAAATCATTGAAGTTCTAAAATGCCAGTATGGTTTTAGCTGCGTTATAATGTTTTTCAGGTGAATAATTTATGTTTTAAAATTAAATAATAAAGTAACATTTATTACCCATTTAATGAAAATTGCTTTATTTTTTAAGCAAATCAATTACGGATTCAAAAGAAAATGTTCAGTTATTTGAATTCATAATCCATCAGCTCTGTTTTGCTTTATGTATTCTTCAAGATACTCCAATTCATACTTTTTTAATATTTTACTGTAACATTCCTGAAAAAAAAAGAAAAGAAAACAGTGTTACCAAAAAAAAAAAAGTATTGGATCATAAAAAATCAAGATATGTAGATATAGAAACATAAACCTTATATATTTTTTTTAAATAATTCTTTACATGGTGTGGTGTGTAATTTTTCATATCAAAGCAAATAAAGGCGTCTTACTTAAGCGAAATAACGTTGATATCTGTTTTCAGTTTTTTTACAAGGAACTGTCATTTGGGCAGAACAGTGGCGTAGCATAGAAGTCTGCACAGACCGAAATTTCAAGCCCGGCATAAAAGCAAAAAGTTCGGCCCGGCCCGGTATAAAATATGTCGATATTTCTGAAGCAATATTAACCTAAAATTAAAATTATTCAAAAAGCATACTTAGCATAGATTTTATTTTCAGACTATATATTCGAAATGCATGGAATACAAAATGTCAACAATATTAATGACCACTTAAACAATTACGTACATAAACACCGATTAAAAAAATTGACGTAGATAATTACATTCAGATGAAGATTCAGTAGCAGAGGAAAAAAATCAGGAGAGAATAAAAATCTGTTATTGACAGGTTCCATTCTTAACAGGTACATCGTCTGTTTATGTATTATATTATTTTTGCCCAGATCAAGACATTTTTCCGTTTAAGTCTGGTTTCCATCATAGTTGAATGGTTTTTGAAGTGGCTTTTGACATAGTACACTCATATTTCGTTAAAACATGTTTTTTGATTAAAAATTAAATGAGCATTGTTTTCATAAATGAAATGTAAGGTTTTTCTCAAATCAATGCCACAAAAATAAAATATCGCATTATATTGCGCTCAACAATGATTATAAGATATAAATAGTACAAGAAAGATAAAGTAGGACGTCTCTCCACGGACTTATTTTATATTTATTGTTAAAAACCAAAATTCAAATTCAAGTGTTAGAACAAACAGACACCATCGTCCGATTGAAGCAGTGGAATTTCATGTGTAGCCTTAAATGTATACTTTGTTATTTTAAATTAAATTTTATTTGATATGCATTCAATTTACTCTTCTTAGTCCTGTGTTTTCTCGAAGCGGATGACATTATCCTCTAATATAGTTAAAACTGTTATTTTTTCCCCCTCATGCGTGCCTTTTGCTATTGTCGATCAGCTTTTACTGTAACTTTGATAAAATAAATGAGATGATATTCTGACTTGACTAATGTTGTTTGTAGATATTTTTAATCCTTAGTTTTTCTTTAGAAGTTTAAACCTGCATCTAAAAAATATTAGATAACAGTGCGAAATTCTCGCACGGGTGCACTGGTAATTTTATAATAGTGATTTCACTAATTTCACTCCTTTTTTAATTTTAAGAGTTACTGGCCGTTCGTTCGCATTGATGTAATACAATTTTTAGTGTCTTCCACAAAAATGCTTTTTACATGCAGTATGTAATCCGAACCAAAATATTTAGTTGTTTCTTATAGTAAATAAAATTTGGCCCATTCATTTAGCTACATATTTTTAATGTGACAAATTTTACAAAAAATAACTTATCACATGTAAATTAGGAAACAATTTCCACTATTCTGAGGATACTATTGTAAAGTTGTTAGTTAAATCTCTTAAAATTACTTAGTAATACTAATAAGAAAAAGAAAGAAACTGGCTGTTGAGAGTTTCAAATGTTAAATAAAACGAGTTCAAAAAGTAAAAAAAAATGTGACTTAGAGCTCACGTTGAGGCCCTTGAGCTACATATTTACTAGTTAGAAAAAATGTAATCGGTACTTTTTTTTTTTTTTTTCTTTTTTTTTTTTTTTTTTAAGAGATGAATTGTCTAAAATTACAGACCTATAATAGTCCTTGAAACAACTTATATGTAATGTGACTTAAACAGAAATGTCTTCATTTGAATGGGGAGCGCTGGAGTACCATGAGCCCCTCCCTTCCTTTATCTGTTACATAGTGAATTCTAAGATAGGATAGCAACTAATAGCGAAGTGTCAGATTGTTGTATGTGATATTGAAGACTAGCAACACCTTGCATTCTTCGTAGACAATAACGCAATTTTTTCCCCATTCACTCTCTATTCCTCCGAATGATTTGGAAAGTAAATCCCGAAAACCGTATCTTAAGTATTTTTCCTATTTTCCCCATTTATATCTCCCTCTTTGTTGTGTTTCCAAGATCTCACCAATTGTTGCTAACTATATACTTGCACATTTAGAGGTATCTTTCAATCTCTGTGACTTGTTCTTTTGCTTATTGTATTGCGTTGTTTTATGAATTTTGTGTTCCTGTGACCAATATGTTAAGATTTTCTTATATCCGTTGATGAAGCACATTCTTTTACATTGTTATTTACATATCGCCTCTCACTATACTAAATGATATATTTCAGAACAATATATATCTTATATTATAAAGCACAAACTTAACATTAGATGTCACGACATGCGCTATCACTTTGATCGTATACACCTTTGCTTCTAAATATCGGATAATTTCACTATTTACTTTATTCAATAGAACAAAATGTGTACTTACAAATAATTATTTTTTACAATTGTGACATAATTTACCATTAAAAAAATTATTTTCATGCAACCCCCCTCCCCTTCCCAGTTTCCGAAAAAAAAAAGCAGCCATTATATTATTATTTCTTATAATTATGTCTTCTTTCAATTTATGTTTCAAAAAATAAGTTTAGATCGCCGCCCTCATACAGAAATTGTATCAAACTGAAATTATTAATACGAAAACTTAATTTTGACAACACTTCTTCTGGTTCTTTTAACGTTGGAAAGTAATCTTTATGTAACGGATAATTTTTATTTCTTGTTTTATGTTAATTTTTGAGTCAAGGTTAAAATTAATTATTAAAAATTATGTAATGATTTTTATCATTATAAAAAGAACTTTATGCCGACTTGTCTTAAGTGAACTCAGGGTAGAATAACACATGGGCTGATAAGTCCCCGGTCTGGCACACAGATGGCGTTGCAATCGTCGAACCGATGATTTTTTAGTAAATACTAACCTTTAAAAGATAGCAGAAAAAATGTCATGACGATTCGCCGTGTGGATAAAACGTTAGAGTGGTTTTATTTGAACAACTTTGTTGATAAACAAAAAAATGGATAAACAAGAATTTCAAGAATTGTTATTTGATGGGAAAAACACCGTTCAAACAAAAGCTTGGCTTGATAAGCGTTATCCGGACACTGCACCAGGTAAATCAATCATTATTGACTGGTTTGCTGAATTTAAACGTGGTCGTACGGACACCAGTGATGCACCACGCAAAAAAGGTGGTTATTCCGGAAAACATAAAAAAAGTCCAAAAAATCATTTTGGGGAACCGTAAAGTGAAGTTGCAGGAGATAGCTCAGACTCTGAATATATCCAAGCAATGTGTAGGTTTTATTTTGAATGAACATTCGTCTATGAAAAAGCTGTTGTCAAAGTGGCTGCCGCGCGTGTTGACTTTTGACCAAAAACAACTACGAGTCGATTATTTTGAGCACTGTTTGGAGCTTTTTCGTTATAAAATTATGTTATTTATTATTAAATCATCATTATTTATTTATTAAATTATTATTATTTATTTATTAAATTATTATTATTATTAAATTATTATTATTTACTATTAAAGTTATGTTATTTATTAAAGTTATGAAGTTATAAAGTCATAAAGCTATAAAGTTTTGTTAAAAAGTTGTGTTTTCTTTATTAGACCGAGAACTTATCAGCCCATGTGTTATACCTGAGTTCACTTTATGCCACAAACATGACCCAGTGTAATTAATTTTCTTCGGATCGAACATTTACATATAAATACACATATACTCCAGGAGACAACGCCATATTTTTGCAAGCAAATTTAGCATCTGTGATTTTTGGTAGATTACATTAGATAGCAAATAACGTAACTGCCAGTCAACTAGCGTGTTGCTATTCAGTGTCCCAAACCGAAAACAATAAATGGAAAACAGAACTGTTAGTACTGAAGTGAAAACTTTTATGAGCAATTATTTACTTTGTAAAATATCGAAAAACAAGACAGCTGTCATGATTATGAGGCATAAGCAAAATTTGTGAACCAGGCAATTTTGTGAAAAAAGAAATGATCAGCCCGTATTTGTTTTCCTCAGTCACATGACTTGCGCTTTTATTATTATGTATGATAGGATTTAATAGAATGAAGAAAACTTTTATTAATATCTTTTTAAGTTGTGATTCTATTTTCATAAAATTTGAAATGACTCCACAAAATTATGCAAAGATTATATATATTGAATTTTAAACCATTCAGTTGGGTAGTTTTTGCGCTGTTATATGCGGATGGACGGACGGACTAGACGACGACTATAGGTTCTACGTATTTATATAATTACGAACGCATCTAAAAAGATAAAAAAAGATTATGTATATATTTAAAAAATAATAAAGGTTTTGAAATTGTGTTTCAAATATAAAAGATGATTTTTTTTTTTTAATTGACATAAGCTGGTCCCGAAACCAGGTCTATAAGTACAGCAAGTAAAGACTTTGTCTTGATGCCACGAATGTACAACAATCTTTTAATCCATAAATTGTTTCAAATGTAAACTGAATTTTAATCTCCAATATCCCAAAAACTGAGGACCATTAGGAGGAATTCCTTTATTATAATAATTAGGGATAGAATCTTTGTTTATTGTAAATTTCACCAAACTTCTTGAATCCCAGATTCATAAAAGATAATTAAATCTATCTATGAAAATGTGATCACTTTTTGGTCACCCTTTTTAGGTGCATTCGTAATTATATAAATACGTAGCACCTATAGTCGTTGCGTGGTCCGTCCGTCTGTCTGCATATAACAGCGCAAAAACTGCCCAACCGAAGGGTTTGAAATTTAATATACAGGGTGCTTCGTAAAAGATGGGCGAAACTTTAAAATGTGATAGTACACATCCAAACAAACAACTATCATCAAAGAATGCATAATCGGAATTAAAACGCAAAGGTGCTAGAGGGAGCCGAAGGTGATGTTGTTATACGATGAAAAAACACAGAAAGAACGATTAAGTGACAAAAGCAAGTTTAATGACATGTGATTACAATAAGTGTTCAAAACAGTGACCTGCAGTGTCTATGCATGCGGTACAACGGCGAAGAAAGGATGGGCGAATTTTCTGAAAACAACAGGCATATCACACACTTCCCCTGCAGCGGCCGAAAGTCTGGTGACAAGGTCTTCTGCAGATTCAATGGGAGTCTCATACATAAGAGACTTCAGCTGTCCTCACAAAAAGAAATCGATACTTGAAAGATCTAGCGAGCATGGGGGCCAAGATACAGGACCACATCGCCCAATCCATCGGTTGGGAAATGTTATATCCAGATAGTTTCGCACGTCTCGTACATAATGGTCTGGTGCTCCATCTTGCTAGAACCACATTACCCGCCGCATGTGTGGGGGAAAGGCGTTCAACATGTCTGATAGCACCTGCTGCAGAAACGTGAGATTATTTTTTCCGTCAAGGCGTTCTGTCAGAAAATAAGGTCCGAGTAGGTGATCTCCGACTATTCCTGTCTTATACATAAGAGCCTTCAGCTGTTCCCACAAAAATAAATCGAGACATGAAAGATCTGGTGAGCGCAGAGGCCAAGCTACAGAACCATCTCGCACAATCTATCGGTTGGGAAATATTATATCCAGATAGTTTTGCACGTCTCGTACATAATGGGCTGGTGCTTCATCTTCCTGGAGCCACATTACCCGTCAGATGTGTGGGGGAACGACATTTAACTTGTTTTGCAGTACCTGGTGCAGAAACGTGAGGTAATTTTTTTTTTTTTTCGTTAAGGCGTTCTGGCAGAAGATGAGGTCCGAGTAAGTGGTCTCCGATTATTCCTGCCCAAACATTGATAGAAAAGTGTCTCGCTGATGAGCATGGTAATACGTGGCATGTGGACTTACGTTTGCCCATACATGTTGATTGTGAGTGTTAAAGGAACCTTCACGTATGAAGGCACATACATCCGTAAAAAGCACAGTTGCCCCAAAATCTGAATTTACCGCGTTTTGCTGCAGAAACCAGCTGGCGAATTCCACACGACGAGGATAATCCCTTTAAGTTGAATCTTCGTTGAACATGATAACGATGCAAAAGTTCATCTTTCAGTACCCGCCATGTTGGGGAGTGTGATACATGTAATTGCCTAGCCACTGCTCGTGTACTTGTACTTGGCTTATCAGCCACCATATTCAGAATGGCTTCTTCCGCAACTAACGTTCAGTCCGTCTTTGCACGAGCTGATGCATATGGTAACCCTGGATGCATCCGACCGGGCTCACACAACTGTCGGTGCAAGCGCTCAAATGTTTTACTGTTGGAAAACCGCTCTCCGTACAATTGTTGAGCGTCTGAGTCATTTTTATTTGCAGTTCTGTAGATAAAATGCATATCAGCCTTTTTAAAATTAGTGAAGTGCAAATCTTCCGATACATTCCTACCGCGATTGACAGTTGCACACTCAGATCAACGGTTTTTATGTATTAATCGAGACGAAATTTTGCATACGCGTTCTTATTCTTACCCATATCACATTTGCATGCTATTAGTGTCGTTCTTTTCCTGATAACTCGCAACAGGAATGAAGCTTCAACATTTGCATGGACCAAGTTTTCAAATGCACCAGCACCTTTACGTTTTATTTACAACTATGCACTCTTTGATGAAAGTTGTTTTTTTGTATGTGTACTATAACCTCTTAAAGTGTTGCCTATCTTTTATGAAACACCCTGTATATAATCGTTGCAGAATTTTATTGAGCCAGTTCTAATTTTATGAAAATCGAATCAAAACTTAAAAATATATTTATAAAAGTTTTCTTCATTCTATTAAATCCTATCATACGTAATCAATATAATAAAAGCGCAAAGCATTTGACTGTCATCAACAGTTCCGGGATGGCCGTTTCACTTTTTCATATCACTGGCCAGGCGGTCATTTTTATTCCAAATTATTTTTTCGAATAAAACTGCGTAAAAGTTACATTTTTAGAAAGATCGTCCAAAATAAATTAATGTTTGAGGGATGACTTATGTTCAATTATGTATATATTCTGCAATAACTTCAGTTGAAATTAGGTACGCAGTTCAAATTCTCGATCCATGAAAGTAAACAAAAAAGAAATTCGTTCGTCGTGTACGTTTAAAATATTAAACCATGGAGGTAATCGTTCGCAAAGCTTGGCGATATAGCCTGGTGTTTGTCGTAGCGATCATTGCAGGAATCGACATAGCGACGTAGGCCAATCATATGATAGACATGTTACACGTGCACCAATCAAATCGACCGTACTCTTGTGTATAGTAGAAGCCATAAAGAGCAGATAGGTGTTTCTTACTATACAAGTAATTTAACAAACAATGACGTCAACTTCCCTTTCCTTATAAGCCAATCAAAGTTTAGCGAAATAATGTTATGTTAGGTGCAGACAATATAATTCATTTCACTGAAATAATAACGAAGATTTTTTACATTGTCTTGTATTGGATATTTGCGCATAGTACACTGGCCTCCAAAACAACCAGTCTTTCGTGTCTAACTTGAAAACAAATGAAGATAAAAGCATGAAATTTTGAAGAATTGTGCTTTGAACAGTTATTCATCGAATTTTTTGCAAAAGTCCACTGTTTGATAAAAAAAAATAAATAGCAGTTTTTTGTGAAAATAAATAAATAAATGGATTTTAATAAGTCATGTGTCCGGCTCTACTTGTAATGCCTTTGTGGCATCGACTTTGCATATTGTCAATTAAGTTGTCGGACACTGGAAGGGAAACAACTCCCATACATGGAGCAACGCTTGTTCCAGCTCATTTAACGACTTTGGAAGAGGACTTACGGCAGCCACCTGTTTGTTGAGATAGTCCCAAAGATGCTTTATAGGATCAAGTTTCGAAGATTGTGCTGGCCATTCCATTTGCTCCAAACCTTGATCTTCTAGATATTCATCAACGACTCTAGCTCAATTTGATCGGGCATTATCAACCATTCAGATTAATCCATCACCAATAGCACCACCATACGGGGTGACAAACGGAGCAAGGATCTCGTCCCAATATTTCACAGCAGTCAGAATTCTTCCATGGCACACCTGGAAGTTACTGTGACCAAAAGAGAGATTCCAGCCCAAACCATGATTCCACCTCCTCTATAACTGTGTCTTTCAACAATGTTACATAGGTAGAATCTGATGCTTTGTTCTCTCCAGATCAGCACACGAACTGAATCACTCTTTAAAGCAAACCGAGACTCACCTGTGAACAGCATGGAAGCCCATTATTGTATGTTTCAGGTAACGTGCTCTCTTGGCCAACATAAACGGGCACTTCTGTGTTGTCGATTAAGAGGGCCACACACAACAGGTTGTCTTGCATAGAGTCCTTAATTGTGAAGACGTCTATGTATCGAAATCGCAGGTATTGTAATCCCTGTTGCTTTATGATGATCTGAAATGAGCTGAGCCACAGTAGTGATGCTTTTCCTTCGGACCAAAAGAGCTAGAAAGCGATTTTGTACAGGGGTTGTATTGTAACCAATGAGCGGTTTAGAACAAGTCTTCTGGATACTGAATTTTTGGATTCAAATTGATCTCAGAGCCTTTGAACCAGCTTGTGATAACCCCATTTCCATTCATCAGATTGCCCGCCATCTTAACGAATCAAGTAAACGACATCTCCTAGACATGGACAACACTATTTTAGTACCAACGATTCAAGATCATCAACCATAAAAAAAATTTCACACTAATTCCCAAAGTGGGATATTCGCAGTTCCTCCTGACAAACATATAAGTATCCAATACATTACAATAATTGAGATGGGTATAATTTTTTCATAAGATTTTATTGAAGTTACTTAAGATCATTTATATAAACCATATTTTTTACCTTTACTTTCATTCTTTTAATAGTGAGCGTCAAAAAACTGGTTGTACCTTATTTTTTGGAGGCCAGTGTATAATTTTAATGTAACAGAATTGTAACTAATTGTTTGTAGCTATTGCACCAATATCTGAATATTTATAAAACTAGTACGAACGCACGTCATTTGTCACGTTTGACGTAGAATTTCCAACTTGTTTATAAATGGTAACTAAAAGTTCAATTTTTGAATAAAATGGTAACCCTTTTCAACTTTTTAAGTCAGATTATAATTATTACATAGTATCATCCAGGTCTATAAGTACAGCGAGTAAAGACTTTGCCTGATGCCACGAATGTACAACAGTTGTTTAATCCATTAATTGTCTGAAATGTAAACTGAACTTTAGCTGAAATGGGAAAAGGGGCTGCTATAGCTATTGGTAATTATGCTGAAAATGGGAATTGTGCTCTATTAGAGCAAGCTGTAATTATTAATAAAGTTAGGGTTTATTAAGGAGTATTCTAAATTTAAACTGAAGTTTCCATTAGAAGATAAAGTAATTTCTCCAATATCACAAAAACTAAGAGCCATTAGAAAGAATCCCTCAGTTATAATAATTAGGGATAAAATCTCTGTTCAACATATGTAAATTTATACCAACTTTTTGAGCCACATGTTTATAAAAGATAATTTTATGTTTATTAATATATCTACAATGAAAATGAGGTAATTTTTTTGGTCACCCTTTTTTATAAGTGGTAACTAAAAATTTCTTTTTTGTAAAAAAAAAATAATAACTTTTTTTAATTATTTTAAGCCAGGTTATAATTATTACATAATATTATCAATAATTATTGGTGGGTGTTCTGATATTATGTAAATTGACAAATCATAAAATAAATCTTATGCACTGATTTTTTTTTATTATTATTTATTTACGAGAAAAATGTTTTAGAATTTTTAACAAATCTAGAATAGTAAATAACTGTCATTTCAGATTATTGATAGTAGTATCACATGATAGTATATTATGATAGTAGTATCACAATGAAATTTTGTCAGTTATCGGCTTTTATTAGACAGCGGCCAGTCTTTCAGGATAGTTCGTAGGTCACCCATCTTGTACTTTTTCATGACTTTATCATAACAAGCCTATAAGAAATATGCAATGGAAATATTTGTTTAAAAAAAATGTTATTTTTAAATTTTTAAAATAGCATTTTATAAAAATACTTATAGCACTCTATAGTTGCGCGATTTCTTTATCTTACCATCCTGTACACTGCAAAAAAAAAAGGAAAAAAAAAGTGTTGATTTTACAGTATAATACTGGTACCCCAGCTGCCATAGTATTATACCATAAAATTAACAGTAACAAACATTAAGAATTACCGTTATTTTTTTTATCTCTTCGACTGATGCAAACAGATTTTCGCATAGTTGCTTCACACCACCCACCCTCCATTTCTTTTTTCAAAACCTTAACAAACATTTTACTGTTTGTTATTGTTAATTTTACGGTATAATACTGGCAGCTGAGGTGCCAGTATTATACTGTAAAATCAACACTTTTTTTTTTTTTGCAGTGTAGCAAGAAAAATGCAGAAACAGTGTTTGCAAAAGGAATAACTTTCTTCGTTATTTTTTTTTATCTCTTCGACTGATGCAAACAGATTTTCGCATAGTTGCTTCATACCACCCACCCTCCATTTCTTTTTTCAAGAGTATTTTAAACTCTTCTCTGCATTTTGTATCATATATAACACATGGACTGTTAGGAAGGGTATATAATTTTAGATGCTTCACAGATGCCAAATTATGTGAGACGAAAACTTAGAGACAACTAATTCGCTTGCGTCTTTTCTTTTTATTTTGAATTACTTCGGCAGGTAGAAGTTCTCCGAAAAGTTGTGGAATACAAAAGCAGTGATGTCATCAAAAAATTGGCATCTGAGTCAGTATCAAGTTGATAATCGGAGGGTGAGAATGGGGAGAATTTTTTCGCCTTTTTAATAGATATAGAACGGCGGTAACATTTTAAATTAAAATAATCGTCTATTCCGTTTATAGAACGACGACTAAAAAATAAAGAATTAGTTGTATTATTAGAGGATGAGTTTTTTTTCAGGGTAAAAGTATCTAGTCGGATGTGTCAATCCCAAAACTTTCTTCTATCTCATACATGTTAATACTTCAAAAAACGTATTTCTTTTTAATTATACATTTTAAAAACAAACAAGATGCCAAAGTGTGCGTCGCTAAATGAGCATCCAATGCAAAACACAACTTCACCGAATTTGATTTCGATCTTAAATTTCTGCTTCATTTTATTAATCAGAGTAAATACGAGTTAATCTCGATCCCATTTTTCAATAAAATCATATTTTTTGTCATTCTGTGTATGTCAGCTGCTGGCGAATCGCCGGATTATCTGGATGCAAATATCCTTCGCTGCATTAGTAGCCGATGTACTATACAACTACGAAAAATTAAGAAAATCGCATAAAAATTGCTATCACAGCGCCCTTTTCTGGGGGAATATCCCCAATTTCAACTAAAACCAGACCTGACAGATATAGTCAAAAACATACAGGTGGTTATCAAAATAATGGAAACACTTGTGAATGAAAGGGACATTTAAGAATTCCCTTCGTAAGCATTAAAATATAATCTTAGCTACCAGATTTTTTTTAATATAAAAAGTACATGTATTAGGTAGTATGAGAGAGCTCTAGAAGAGTTGTCAACGTTTTGATTTTTTTTGTCAGAAGCGTAAAATGTCAGACCTCACAGATTTTCAAAGAGGCCAAATTGTAGGAGCCCGACTAGCTGGAGCAACGGTGACCGAAACATCCCAGCTTATAGGCGTTTCTAGAGGTACGGTGTCTAAAGTCATGACAGCATACACACAGCGCGGAAAGACAAGCTCAGCAAAGCAAAATAGCGGACGGAAGGAGAAGCTGAGTGAAAGAGACGAAGCGGAGAGTATTGAAGAGAGAGTATTGAAGCGGATTGTAATGTCTAAAAAGAAAACAACTGCAGCCAAAGTGACCGCAGAGCTCAATCAGCATCTGGATTCTCCAGTGTCAACAATTACAGTTCGGAGATACCTTCATAAAGAGAACATTTACGGCAGAACAGCAATTCCCAAGCCACTTGTCACAGATGCTAATGCCAAACGTCGTGTAGAGTGGTGCCACAACCACAAAAACTGGTCGATTGATAAGTGGAAGACTGTTATATGGTCAGACGAATCATCTTTCACACTTTTCCCCACAACAGGACGGGTACATGTCTGGAGAACACCTGCACAAGCGTATGATCCTGATTGCCTCCGTCCAACTGTCAAGCATGGAGGTGGATCGGTCATGGTATGGGCAGCCGTGTCATGGTTTTCTGCTGGTCCAATCGTAACCTGAAAGGAAGGATCACTGGGGATAAGTATAGAGAAGTTTTAGCTGACCAGGTCCATCCCATGATGCAAATTTTGTTTCCTGCAGGAGATGGAATTTTCCAGGATGATAATGCCCCTATTCATGCAGCCAGAGTTGTCCAATCATGGTTTGATGAACATGAGGATGGGGTGGAACATCTACCTTGGCCCGCACAGTCCCCAGATCTCAACATAATCGAACCGTTGTGGTCTATTTTAGAGCTTTCAATCCGGAATCGATATCCTCCACCGGCATCTCTCACGGAACTTTCACAATATCTCCATGAAGAATGGTACAATATTCCTCTAAACACTATTCAGAATTTGTATGATTCGATTCCCAGGCGAATCCAAGCTGTATTACATGCCAAAGGCGGTCCTACGCCATATTAATAAAGAATTCCTTCAAAATCTAGGGTGTTTCCATTATTTTGATAACCACCTGTATATACGAAGTTTGGTTCAATTCTGTACATAAAACGGCTTTTTTCCGATGATATAATAAGGACAATGGTATAAAAATCGCTATTGCAGCGTCCCCTTCCGAGAGAACATCCCCATTTTCAACAGGGACCTACTGGCCATAGCCAAAAACATATATATGAAGCTTGATTCAAATCTATGCATGACTTTTCGCATATACTTTTCGATGATACAAAAAGGACGGACATACGGACGGACAGACATTTTGTGAAAACGTGTTTTTTGGGATATCTGAACCCTAAAACGTGTAATTCCGTCGAAATCCGGAAGTCGAAAAGTCCGTAGAGTCCATCCCCTTTTCATAACAGTCTCAGTGTGAAGATACCAGCATTGTTATAAATTGTGAATCGATACATAGCCATTTGTATATAGTCATACATATTAATTAGTCTTGTGTTCATATTTTGTATGTTCTATATTAGTTAAATAAACTATATAAAATGAAAAATGTATCTGCTTTGTGCTCAAGAAATAGTTTTTTGGATACTTCAAACCCTTTTCTTGGATGAATATAGGTAAGAATTTCTTTAACTATTGTATTTAAAAGGTTGAAGAAATAAAAGGTTTAAAAGTTAATAACCTTTAAGAAATTGAAAATAAAAATAAAGATTGAAAGTTTCGAAACTGCATAACCATTCCAGGGCTGCTACTGGCGATTATTTTTTAATTCTATTTCGCACCACTTTCTCAAAAGAAAAATCTTTCACATACACTTTGACAACATGTGCAAGAGAAATAAAAATAGTCGCTAATAGCAGTCCTCCAATTCATAAAAGTGCCAATAAATGTTATACATTTCACCATTGGACATACATTTGCATATTGTAAGCCTTGTTCCCTGTCGGAGTCGGGAGCAAGCAGACGTATTATAACATCCATGTACAGTTGATGATACTATTATGCTAATTATTGTACATTATGTTTTACAAAAATACAGAAAGGCGTTAATGATAAAATGGATTTATTTCTATTAATAAATACTCAACGGTAGACAGGACCGGCTTTTTTTTTTCTTCTTCGGGGCTGGTTTTGTGCCTGAGTGTAAGAAACAATTTTAGGGCCCTAAACTTACTTTTAAGTTAAAAGGAGTTTTAAGCCTCGTTTGAGTGACCTCGATAAGCCCAAGACCTAGGTGCAAGCCTGGGTGCCTTTATGATAGCCCAATTTTTCTCTCAAAAGCTTAATATATATATATGTTACGGTGAAACACCGAAATCTGGAGAATGTCGACTTTCACCGGTGAATGTCAACAAACACATAGTCGCTTGGTGTATGTCCGAAATATTTGCTAAATGCCCTTATTTCTGACTTACAGCGGTAAATGTCGACATTCACCATGCACTAATAGTGAATGTTGAACATGTCCGAGATTTATATTTTTTTCTCCGTAATTCAGTCGCGATAAATTTTTTGCCTATCTTTCTGAGATGATGACTAATAACTTAAAACACACAGTACGTTCAAAATGAGAAAGGAAAATAATAGAAGTTAAAAACTTAATTATACAGTACATTCAAAATCAGAAAGGAAAATAATAGAAGTTAAAAACTTACTTAATTATACAGTACGTTCTAAATGAGAAAATAAAATAATAGTAATAAAAACGTACTAAATTATGTGATTCAAATCTTATTTATTGCAACAACTTAAACTATTATGACACTTTGAATTTCAGTTAAAAACTTACTTAATTATACAGTGCGTTCTAAATGAGAAAATAAAATAATAGTAATAAAAAACTTACTAAATTATGTGATTCAAATCTTATTTATTGCAACAACTTAAACTGTTATGACACTTTGAATTGTACAAGAGGCCCTTGCACCGCAAGGGAGAAAGAGATTCAAGCTCCTCTCTTTTCGACCTCCACCAGAGCATATCTGTGATTGTCAACATACACCGGTGAGGGTCCGAATAGAGCTCCTATACCTTATAGGAGCCTTAGGTCCGAATATACAAGAATGTAATGAAATATTCGATCTTTCACCGACGTATTTGGTGTTTGTTGACATTCACCGGTGAAAGTCGACATTCTCCAATTTCGGTCTTTCACGGTAACATATATATATATATATTCTTTGTAATATGTATATATAGATTCTGCTATAAACAGGCTGTTTTAGAAAATAAATTTTCTGAATAGTATTTGTTTAGAAAATCTATGTAATATTTGCTTACAATTTTATTATTTTTCTTTTGCAGTATAGTTTATGATGCATTTATAACACTTCTTTCATCTAAATATTTAAAAAAATAAAATAGTGAAAATACACTGCTCAAAACAATTAAAGGATATTTGAAGTTTTATATAAAATAAAGATATAAACGAAATTTTTTTTTGCCGAAAATAGAAGAAGAGAATCACAAATGCAAATTTTTCTGGTTTTCAAACTGTGGAGTATGCAAATTTTGAGTTCGACGTCAAAAACGTCGCTTCAGCGGCAGCGAATGAAATTTGACTTTCAACTGGATAAAAGAGAATGAAGACAAGGATGATCGGCATTCAGTGATTGCTTTGTTTCGATGAGTACGATGTCTCAGCGAAGTCATTTGACAGATTCAGAAGCTTGGAGAATTGTTGGTAGGTTAGAAGGGGGCCAAACTCAAGCCGAAGTAGCGCAAGCCATTGGAGTGTCACAAAGTGTCATTTCCAGAATCTGGAACCGTTTTTTGGAGAGTGGATGTGCAGGCCGAAGACCAGGGCAAGGTCGCAGACGGGCACAACGCCCAATGAAGATCGGTATTTAGCGTTAACAGCTCGGAGACACCTAAACATGAACGCTACTCTTCTCCAACAACACCTTCGCTCGGCTACAGGCACCACGATTTCAACTCAGACTGTCCGAAACCGGCTCCATGCTGTAGGTCTGTATGCTCGCCGACCGATGGTATGTGTTAGATTAACATCAAGGCATCGTCGCGACCGCAGGGAGTGGGCAACCGAGCATGTCAACTGGAGGAGAAATGAATGGAGCAATATTCTGTTTTCTGACGAGTCCCGTTTTTCTGTGCATCCGGATAATAGGCGTATTTTCATCTGGAGGGACCATGGCAGTAGGAATAATCCTGCGTTCCTGCACGAAAGTGTCAGATTTGGCGGTGGAGGAGTGTTGGTGTATGGTGGCATCTCCATTGACGGGCGCACTGACCTCTACATCATTCGAGATGGAGCTCTGATTGGTCGCCGATATAGGGATGAGATCCTCAGACCTATTGTAGTCCCTTACGCTGCAGCAATCGGAGATAACTTCATTTTAATGGACGATAACTGCAGGCCACATCGTGCAAACCTGGTGGAGGATTTCCTTTTCGAGGAAGGAATCGTTCGAATGGAATGGCCAGCGTGTTCTCCAGACATGAATCCAATCGAGCACGTTTGGGACGCTCTAGGAAGACGAGTTTCTGGCCGCCAACAACCCCCACAAACTCTCCAAGAACTGGAAAGAGCTCTTCTGGAAGAGTGGGGCAGAATACCCCAACTCGTCATTAATAGCCTCATTGAGTCCATGCCTCAAAGGTGTTCAACGTTGCTGGCCGCCCGTGGAAACCATACCCCCTACTGAAAATGATTTTCTTTGAAGAAAACACCTTTTCTTATTCTTTTTTTCTCATATGCACAAATTGTGTTTTTTTCCTTTTGTACACAAATGCGCAATAAAATGCATTTTTTTCTGCCAAACATGTGTAATTTATTCTCATATAACCTACTATGTCTGTCGACCATGTATCAATCAGCTAAAAAGTTTCCCAGATACAAAATCCACCTAAAACTGCAATATCCTTTAATTGTTTTGAGCAGTGTATCATTAAATTTTAATTTAATTCGTGAATTAATTTTGAATGAAAAAGTTAAAAGTATGAACAGAAATAAAATGCGAAAACTTAACATGTTACTTTACCCAACTTTCGACATAATTCCTGTTTGCGCATCTGAAATCATCCACTTCATTAAGATAAGGGTGCCATGAGCGGGAGGGGGATATATATATATATATATATATATATATATATATATATATATATATATATATATATATATATATATATATATATATAATTATAATATCTATGAATTTCAAAAACATATCAAGTTCTAATATCATTCTACTAAAATCTACAAAGAGATAATTAATGATATTGTGTAATCAGAATACCACATAGCTAATAATTAACTTGTGCAATCATAAAATTACCATAGCATGTGCTTCAATGGTAATTAGCGAAATTTACTCATACCTGAAGAACATTTAAAAAGAAAGAGAGAGAAAGGGGAAAAAAATTATAAATTGGAGTTGCTATTAAGTAAACACAAATGGATTAACAAATTAATTATGAACATTATTCAGTGGAAAAACTGGACCACAAGAGAACCAATCAAGAATTGGATATGAAAAAACATATGTGGATGTACTCGTCAGCTTGGCTGCACCCACATGTGTTTTAAAAATAATTCAGTATTTCATAATTCTACTGGCATGATGCTAAGAACAGTAGAATCAGCCAATTATACTGAATTATTACCAGACAACAATTGGAAAAATTTAAAATTGGAAATATGTAAAATGTAAATAAAAAACCATTAAAAAATATATAATATATCACTTACAACGATTATCCTAAAATCTTTATAAATCACCACACTAAATTACCACCAGATATCATTTTTGAAATAATATTGGAAATTAGAACCCTTAAATTGTAGAAAAAATGTTTTACTCACAAGAATGATCCAGAATCCTCAAAATATAGCAACTTCTGCATAATGATCAATTCCACATGGCACGTATCAAACATGTTGACATTCGAGTCGAGTTGAGAGAAATCATTTGAAAGACAAGTTGAGAGCTCATTTTTTTTTTTTTTTTAAACACAACTCGATCAATGACACCCCAACACAAAATAATTCAAAAACACACAAAACTATTCTGTTGATAATACTCTTATAACAAAATTATATCCGTGAATATATAATTACTCCATCTAATTTTAATTCCTGAAAGTAAAATTAATATACAAGCAATAGCTCCCTCTATAGTTAAATTAAAAATAATATCTATAATATCATCAACTAACTAAAACGTAAAGTGTCGCCATCTGTTGGTATTATAATTATTTATAATTAATATTTAGTTACATATCCATATTATTATTAACATAATCACTTCATTAGATTTAATCAATATATAAATTTTAATAAACAATACTACCTTGTAGTTTTTACATTAAATTCGAATAAAATCCTACAATATGAATAAATATACACAGAATTTATTCATCCTGCACAGTATTTCAGATATTCTTAACAAGAGTATATTTTGTAAAAGAGATATTATTTTAAAACAAAGTGCTATGCTGCCAGCTGTGTTAAACCACTGATATATATTATAAACTTATAATTAAATTATTAATTTTTTATTGTTACTTCTACTTAAATATATTTTAGACTTGTTATTAAATAATTAATGTATTGTTTATACTTATACTTAATTATATTTTAGATTTCAGAGATTAATTTAATATCAAATTAAATAATTATTATTATTACTACTGTGCTTCAATCAAATTTATGCTATGCAGTAATTAAAAATACTTATTAAATTTAATTTCATAGATAAAAATAAAAAACTATATATATATATATTTATACACTTTGCAAATAGATATGTTTGTGAGTTATAATAACCAATGTTATCCATGTATAATTTTATGTGTTATTGTATAAGTTAAATTATAAATGTATGAAAACTGCTCATCAAAGACACCCTAAACATATGTGATCGGCAACGCACAATCACATACTATACAGAGTGTATATAATGTTCAATCAAATTATAAATTTCCTAATATGTTATAATTGTATTAATGTATGTTATAATTGTAATATTATATCTATTGTTATATGTTATCGCATATTAAAACAAAAATTTATTACATACAGTGTTAATAATTAAATGATATAATAAATGTTATTTAAAAGAGTTGATAATTGAATTTATCATAAAAATTGGATAACCATATATTTTTGCTTGATCTCGAATAAATCTAATATTTTTGTTTTTATTTATATCTGAGCATAAGTATTTTATACGATGTAGATAATTGATAATTATATTTTTATATACAGATTTATGTAAACATGAAGCATAATTGGTAAAAATATTTACTTTAAATGGAAAATCAAATCTCTTATCATAAATATCAAAAATTAATTTATAATTATTATTAATATTGATTTTTAAGTCAAGAAAGTTAATATTATTATTAATTAAATCATTTTCGCTTAATTTAAGTTGAGTAGGATAAAAATTGAGTGGTGATGTGCAATTTTTTTCATTGAAATAAAATATGATAATGTCATCAATATAGCGATAAAATACATAATCATTGTTCGTACTAATATTTCTTTCATAATAATATAAGTAAAGGTCAGAGAGAATACTAGATGCTGTTCCGCCCTGCGGAATTCCCTGGCATTGTTTATAAATAATATTGTCATATATGATGTAATTATTATGCAATGTAAAATTTAGTAAAGTTTTAAAAAAATTTACTGAAATATGTTCTTTTAATTTTAATTGAGATTTAAATTCTTTAAATAATATACACATTGTTTTATGTAAGTCTTTTATATCAATGTTATTAAATAAATCATTAAAATCTAATGTTTTTATGAATTTTACCGGATTGATATTATGTATTTTATTAATGAGTTGAAAACTGTTTTTTAGGCAATGTTGGTTATTATGTTTTAACGTTATATCATATATCTGCTTTAAAATATTAAGTAGTAAATTACTTGCATTATTATTATATCTGTTACACCCGATGGTAACAGTGCGAAATTTAATAGGATTTTTATGAAATTTTGGAATTATAACAAGATAAGGATAATTTAAATTATTAATTTGATTTTTAGCACTTTCCAACCTAGTTGAAAAGTGCTTATGACTTCGGTTTGTCTGGCCGTCTGGCCGTCTGTCCGTGCTCTAACTCCCGTAAATATGCTCGGATTGCTCTGCAATTTTTATATGTTATTGTCGTTATCTATGGCACGTTCCCTATTTCAACTGAAGTGTGTAGTACTTAGTTTTCTTACAGGGACACTCAAAAGAATTCCGTTACATTGCGGTTTATGGGGAAAAATCATTTGCGGTTATTTTAAAAATGTTTCACTATTGTAAACGCATTGAAATTTATATAGATCACTAAGATGCATTAGAAGAAGCTAATATGGAATAGTAGGTGTATAGCACTTAGAGTTACTTTACAGGGACAGTCAAAATAATTCCGTTACATTACGTCTATGGAGAAAAATCGTCTGCGGCTTATTTAAATAATGTTCCACTATTTTAAACGCATTGAAGTTTATATATATTACTAAGAGGCTTACTACAGAATAGTGTGTGTATAGCAGTCATCGTTCATTTACAGGGACACACAAAAGAACTCTCTACTGTCTGTTAACAATAATTCCTGGAAGTGCGTTTTAAGTTACTGAACGCGATTTTAATCTTAACTAGCTTTTTGTCTATTACGTGTGTGTATAAATTCTGTAGATCCTATACAGGGCAGCACAAAAGTTCGCGAATACATTTCCGTTTATTGACAGAAACTCCAGAAGGAGAATTTAAACTGTGCTACGCGTTTCCTAACTAAACTAAATTTTAGCATCCTATGTATATATACAAATCTATAGATCATATACAGGGCTACATAAAAGTATTCGGATATTTTTCCGAATATTGTATATATTAAAAATTCCTGAAATTACGTTTTTAAATATGTTATGCGTTTTCCAAATTGTTTACTTAGATGTCATCTTTCAGCTAATTAAACGGTAATGATTTGTAAAATTATTTTAGAAGCGTTGGAAAGTGCTACATAATCTATGCTTGACGCATGATTTTTCGTTCTTGTTAGTAATTTGTGATAATTTAATAATTTTCTATTATTTATTTCAATATTTAATTTAGTTTTATTAAAAATATTACTTGTGTTGATTGCATTGTGAATTAACACTTTATAGTATTCTTTACAAATGATAGCATAATTATTTGGAGATTTATCTACATAAGTAATTATAAATTTGCTTTGTAATTCTGATATATGTTTATTTACATTATTAAAAGCTGCATGTGTAATATGATGATAATTTTTTATAATTTCATTTTTCATTTTATCTATAACAGAAAATCTCCATTCACTAAAATACTCGATTGGTTTATTGTAATCAATAGCAATTTTATATATAAATAAATCAATATCTTGAATAAACTGCAATATTATGGATTTGATATTACACTTATATGGAAGGCGAAATTTTGTTCCATTATGCATTAAGTTTTGTAAAATAGGTTGTTCTACAATATTAAGATCACCAGTAATGATATGACCATGTGTTGTATTTATGTACTTTTGATATTTTGGGTTATTACAATAACATGGGTAATTATTTGAAGAGACCATTTGTTTTGCAAAAGAATTGTAATTAAAAATTTTACGTCCAAGTGTGCGATTATATTTGTATGTCTTGTGAATGGTAAAATTTTTTATTGGAAAATTGTTAGTAATGTTGTTTATTATATTGTGTAAATTGATATTATTAAATACATGATTGGAAAAATTTATAATTAATTGTGTATTATTAGTTTTATATTTAGGTTTATTAGAAAGACATGTATTTAATAGGTTTGCTCTATAATGTAGAATATCATAAAAGATATCACAAAAATGTGTAGAATATTGATTCTTTTTAAATACCTTGAAATATTGGTTCAAATATTTCTTTTTTATACTAAAAACATGTTTTCTTATATCAAGCCAACAATAATCATTACAAAATTTTGCCTCAAGATCATCAAGCTCCTTTTTAATCACAATATCATCAGTGTATTTTTTGTTATTATGTTTACCTCTACCAGATCTTGAAGTTTTTTTTATGTTTGAAAAATTTAATCCTGAATAAAGATTTTTATAATTTTCATATTTAGTTAAATCTGAAAATACAGGATGTGATTTTTTGTATACTAATTGATTTAATCCATAAGGATATGTAGTATTAAAATGTCTTATATATTTAGATTCTAGAAAAAGTCGTTCAGTAAAATTTTTTTGTATTTTAAGTATTTTAATAGTAATATTTTTAAAATCATGATTTTTGAAATGAGTATATTCAATATTATGAGTTGTTTGAAATTTAGATTTTTTATATTTATCAATATGAGAACGATGTAAATTTTATCTACCCTATATATATAAAATCCTAATGAAACGAATTTGTGAAACGATTTTATGAAACGACTGATTAAACGACTGATTATGTTTCAGGGCTATTTTTAATAAAATATTAAACGCTTGATGGTGAAATTAATACCAATTGTCCATAAAAATCCGCGCATGTCAAAACTGGTAATAGAATTTTGAAATTGGAATTAGTTTTCGAGATATTAATTTTTTTCTAATTTTAATGACATTTCTGTAATGATGGCAACTAATTACTCAGTTTTTTGTGGCAAAAAAGGGTAAAAAATTGAAAAGGATCCCGCTAGGGATTATTGATTTCTTTTTATTCGTCATTTTCAAATTGAAATTGAATTTATCTTTTATTTCAATCGATAATGAAGACAAGATTGTGATTAAATTATGTTTTTCAGGAAAATTTGAAAAAAAATCACATTTCTATCGTCAGGATTCAATCGTCTGTCAGCATTTAATTTAATTTATAAACTGAAAATATTTTGAATACATTCGTCCAAATGACGTCATTTATGTAAACGCAAAAGAAAGGGGGGGGGGAAGGAATTCATAGTAATTATTGCGCGGCAGTGCAATACTTATTTATTTCTTATTATTTATTGATATCATTTTGTTATTTTTTTGTAAAATTTAATTAAACGAATTTATAAAATCACTAATTCGGATATTTGAAACGAATATATAAAATAATAATTGCCCAACTGAACGGAAGGAGAATAAAATATCCTGCTTGGTTTTCTTTCCAATTTTAATGAGAATATGACATCAATTATGGTAAAATGACATTTATTCCTTTCTCTCTTTTATTGGCAGCAAGGAAAAAAATGCTCCCTATACATTAGAGAAATGCTATTAAAGTTTAAAACAAATGAATATTTCAGTAGCATTACTTTTTTAATAATGAATTATATGTTTACACATAAATAACAAAGCCTTGACGAAACAGAGAAAATAGCTTTGGCAGAAAAAGAAATTTGGCAACATACTTTCTGTCAACCTATTAACTTTGTCATTTCGTATACAGAAGCATTTTTTCAATATTTATACAATTTGTTTAGCGTAGAATGTCATTTATCCTATTTTATATATAATCAGAAGTATTTTGTATATAAAAAAAAAACAATAATAATATACGTATAATTAAAATACGCATATAAACAAAAAAATCGTCGAATTTGTTTCCATGGCTGTTTATGTCATTTGGCAGCAAATCTCACTTTCTGATGCCCGAATTGCGCCAAGCTTTTTAAAAAAGCATCAAGACCCCTATAATAGAAAAGTACCAAAAGTTCATTGGGTTTGTTTTCATAACTTTTGGCAACAAATCTATGTATATTAACGAATCTATCCCTTTTTGAAGCTCGAAATATGCCAAACCTAAAAGCAAAGGATCCTATACTGGAAAAGTACCCGATTTTCTTATGGACAATGTTCAAGTGACATAACATGGTGTAAAATTATCGCGGATAGCAAATTTGTTTAAATATCTCATCAATTGATGCCGAATAAATGCAGGCATGCATGCACAAAATATTTAATTAATATTGTATGATAAATAATTATTAGAAAATTCGTATATACATATTAATTAAAATAAATTTACATATTTAAAATAACATGAAAATATGCATGATGGTCCACTAAAATAAAGAGAAAATTAAAATCTCTTGCTGAAAATATCTATAACATAGTACTTTTTAATACCGTGGTTCTTAATGTTACTCACAAACAGATGGAATTTTTCTCATCCTTAAATGCAAAGGAAGAATAGAATACAGATCGTTGTTATAAAAGTCCGACAGGTTGCCCCAATTTAAACCTAACCATTTTATACAAGCTGGTTTTCAAGTTGCAATTGATTTTACTTATCAATTCCGAAAACAGTCGTCCGTTGTCGCAACAGCTGTGTATGAGGCCATGATAATCAAAAAATGACCCATTAAAACGTTAAAAGCATGGAACCCCAATTACAGATTTACCAATATTTTTAAAACAAAGCACGCTGTCATGTTTTTAGAGGCCTCGAAGTCTGAGCAGGTGTTGGCGAGCGTAGCTCGCAGGGGGTAGGCCCCCTAGTATATATATATTTTCTCACAGTTGAGAAGTAACCGATACAGCTTTATTCTCACATTTGTTTATAAAATTAGCCAAAGTACTCACTAATGTCAAATTATTTTAGCTTTTGTGCAATTTCCGCGCATGCGCGGTAGCGTATTACTGCTTGCGAGGCAGCGTATTACTGGTTATTTTACTGTTTAATACTGTTAATTTTACGGTATAATACTGGCAGCTGGGGTGCCAGTTTTATGCTGTAAAATCAACAATTATTTTTTGCAGTGTACCAACAAAATAAAAATATATTCATTATCGATTTTCAGTAAGTAAAATTTAATATCTAAAAATGTATTTAAGCACGTCCCAGATGACATTTTGACTTTGTTTTGGGCTAAAAATATAGCAAGAGAAGATTTATTACAAGGCTATCTGCCACCTGGGTTTTTTAATGTTCAGAAGTCAGAAGAAAAAAAATAGAAACAGTGATATAATATATATTTTTAATAATACCACAGAAACTATTTTTGTTGCAATAGACATTTTGGATATAAATCATTCAAAATACACTAATATTTTGCATCAATCTGAGCAATTTTCCAAAAGTTAGAGAAATAGCAGTAATAAGGGACATACAGACAAATATGAGGAACGTTTTCTGTAAAAGCTGATTACCAGTAATAAATAAGAGACAAACACAAGGTAGATCTACTCCTTAGAATTTCAAAGGAGCATGGCACTACTAATTTAAATAAGAAATCTCTGCCTAATATATTTTTTTTAGATTAAAAATCTTTCAGCGTTTAATTGCATAATTTGTAATATTTTTCTGCTATTAAATAAGGCGAAATATTCTACACGAAAATTGTGGTAGAACTGTTACGTACCCCGTAAACCTTCATATAAATAGTTACAATGGAAACGAATAAAAAGAAAAAAAATCTCTAGGTTTGTACATGAAAAAAACTTTTTTGTTGCTTATTTAAAGTACTCTTTACAAACATGGAAATCATATTTCATTAGTTAGAAATCTCTATAGAAAGTGAAAGGGTAATTATGGAGTTATAAAAGTAGCGTCGCAACGAGTAAACAGTAACGAAAAGGTTTATTTTATTTTATTTTATTTTATTTTATTTTATTTTATTTTATTTTCTCAGAACAGCAATTTTTAAAATCAGTGGACACTCTAGCTCCGCCAGTTTTCAATCAATAAACTTTAACTCTGAAAATTAATCAGCACATTTTTCTAGTGAAATACGTTTGATGTTTCGATAGATTAATTATTAATAGATATTATATATTATTCGATATATTTAATAGCGATTGCTTGCTTTTCTGGGTAACTGCATGTAACGAAAGTTTTGGTTGAAATTTGACTTTGAATTTTCATATAAATCAACTTACATTTCACTATAAATTCATATGTATATACTTAAAAATGACTATGTATTTCACTTTAATTTTGGTCTAAAAAAACTGTTTTGTATTGTTCCAGTTCAAGTCTACGATCATTTATCGTACCCACCACTCCCCCTTCTTTTTTCAAAATGCGTCCACCCATCATCAGTCAAACCACCATTTTTTAATATATGAAAGAAAAAAAAATACAATTTTCTACTTTAATATAGATAGTATAATAAATTATTGTAAATGGATTTTTTAAACTAATTCACATTTTTTTTAAACAAAATTCCGAAACAGCCTTACATTTCAGAGCATCAAAGTGGTATTAACCATTACATTATTTAAATGTTATGAATAAATGTCTAAAATGACAAAAACTATTCAAAAAACTTTTTTATAATTAATGCTTTTTAAAAAAAGGTCACGTTACATTCCATATTTAATGCCTATGTGAGGAGTCATACCTACGGACAAAAATAGAGAACTGTTTTATTCACTCATATGAAACAGTTATTTGATGTGAAACATTTTAATCAAAACTGTATTTAGAACTTTGTGTAAGAATAAAAATTGGTAAAACAAACTTTAGCTATTACTATATACGACAAAAGGAATATTCTTTAAAGTAATTTTATTTAAAACAGTTATTTTTCAAATTGCACATACGATTTCGTGATCAGGGCAAAGAAGATTATCATGAAATTTCAATACGAAACAACATAAAATCTTGATCTTTCTACTAATATTCATAAAATTAAGTTTGTTTCAAGTTTTTAAAATGTCCGACTTTTAAGAATATTTATTTATTTTTAATGAAGATATATATATATATATATATATATATATATATATATATATATACAGTAAAATCCCGTTACAACGAACTTCACGGGACCGCAAATTTTATTCGTTGTAACGGGAATTTCGTTGTAACGGAATTCAATAGAAAATTAAACATTTCAATTCAGATCCTCATATCATAGTTAATTATAAAAATATAGTAGTATAATACAAATTAGTAGATAATTAATTATTAAAAATAGTAATAAAAATTAGTAGTACCTTCTAATAACGTAAAGTTAATATAATACAATGTATAATATTTTTTATAGAACTGAAAAATTGACTTACCACCATTTCAATGATCTTCAAATTGTACAAGAAAAAATTTAATGCAGAAAATCAGTGATTTTTTTTTGTACAAGGGAGTTTGAAGCTGCGGACAATACAAAATTATGTACATGATTAATATTAGAAAAAATGTTATCTGGTACACTGCTCTGTAAAGAAATAAAATTGCGCACTCTTTCTAAGCTTTCTAAGGCTTCAGCAGATGTAACTTTTGAAACCTCATTTTCTTCATCTTCAGAACTTTCTTCATCATTTTCTAAAATGCGATCATCAACAATAGACTGCACAATATCTGTCTCTGTTAATGAATAACAAGTTGCAGCATTGTCATCTGCAGTTAAAAAATCTTTAAAGCTTATGCTTTGAGACACACCAGATTTTTCTTTTACTAAGTTCCAAGTGGATTCGATCTCATATTCGACTGTCTGCTCCTCATCATGTACTACATCGCTAGATCCTTGAGCCGTCGATTCTTTATTTAAATCCTGGTCAATCTGCGCGTGTTTCCAACAGTGGGCTATTGTTTTCTGGCTTATATCATCCCACGATCCACAGATCATATCAATTGCCTCTTTCATGTTGCACTTTCTGTTTACGTTATTTTGCAGATCACAGAGAATGCGTTTTAATAACATAGTTTTGTATCGTGATTTTACGGCTCTGATAATGCCTTGGTCAAGAGGCTGAAGTATTGCAGTACAGTTAGGCGGGAAATACTCTACACGAATGTGATTCAATATAGGAGGATCATTGTGTGCTGTGCAGTTGTCTATGAGTAGAAGAATTTTACGTTTTTGTTTTTGCATATCTTTATCAAAATTTATCAGCCATTCATTAAAGAATCCTTGCGTCATCCATGATTTTTTGTTGGCTTTGTAGATGCATGGTAAGGACTTAAAATGTTTGAAACAACGGGGTTTTTCAGATTTGCCGATTATGAGTACTTTTCGTTTTTCTGTTCCTGATTTGTTGCAGCAAAATAGGGCTGTAATCCTTTGTTTGGAAAGCTTTCCTCCAATACACTTGTCTCCTTTTAACGCTAAAGTCTTCCTTGGTTCTAACTGAAAAAATATTCCGGCTTCATCGGCATTAAAAACATCCTTAGGACTATACGTCTTGATTATTTTTTGTATTTCACCTTTACGCCATTCGTTTACAAATTCAACTGGGACGTCTTTTGCTTCTCCTGAAATGCATTTTGCCACTATACCGTATCTTTCTCGGAATCGATTCAACCATCCGACACTGGCTTGAAAATTTTCAATGTTTAGCATTCTTGCAAATTCCAAACCTTTTTCTCTAATTAAAGGGCCACTTAGAGGGATGTTTCTAGAACGAACATCCATAAACCATTTGTAAACAGCACTATCCACATCTTGAAACTGGGCATTTCGAATTCGTTTTCTGCTTGGATCAAAGACTTTAACTTGAATTTTTTTCAAAATGCTTTCTTTATCTTTTAGAAAAGTGGATAAAGTAGACGGCGAAATTCCATATTTGCTAGCAACATCAGATTTTTTCATTCCTTTCTCAACTTCAGAAATTATGGCTTTTTTTTCTTCCAAACTAAACTGTTTTCGCTTAACAGCCGCCATTTTATGACCTACTGGTAAGATGAAAATTTTCAAACTGATTTCAAGCTTTGGAAATTCCTTTGCGAAAGTTATTCAGGTAGGGAGGAGAGGGAAGGGGGAATGTGCAATACTCATTTCACGTTTTGTTAAGTTTGCCTACATTGGTTACAGCTTACTTGGACTTCCAAGAAAAAGGGGTGGAGAAAAGGGGAGAGCGAACAAAGGAAACATTCCTTCTGCAGTGAAATGCCTATGCACACCGATTTTACAACAAAGCTCGGAGAAAAGCGATTGCTTTAGAGATAAGCTTGATTGTCCCTAAGACTAGGCATCGAAAACAAAAATTGTCAAGCGATAAAAATGTACAACTGAAAGTATTTGCCGTGTCATATTATTTCGTTCTAACGAGATTATAAAAAATTGAATATTTCGTTATACTGAGATTATGTTAACATTATTTGAATACATTTCAAAACGGGACTCGCTTGCATTTCGTTATAACGGGATTTTTCGTTGTAATGGAATTCGTTGTAACGGGATTTTACTGTATATATATTTTTTCAATAAAAGGTTTTTTAATAGAACTGCTCTATATCTCTACTATATCTCTACCTAAAAAAACAATAACCCAAGTGATTAAAGTGACTAGAAAGATTTGGAATGACGAAAATATTTAATTGTTATTATTTTTATTGGTCCGATAGGAAAATTCTTAAAATTACGGCCGTACGAGCAGTAAACGTCAAATATTTGATACATATACAGGAGTACGGTCCCTAATCCTGGGCCCCTTGGCCGGCCCAGGATTCTAGCAAATTCAGACTGTTACATTTTATTATTTTTTAGTTATTTCAATTTAAAATTTTTACGTAAAAAACTACGTGTCTACTTTTGCTAGTATTTTAAACCAGGACCCAAGCGGGCCCTCTAGGAGAGCCGGGCCCTGGTAATTTGTATCGGTTCTACCCCCCTCTGTACGGGCCTAGTTACATGCAAAACTTTCCCTATAAATGGGATTTTCAAATTTTTAAGTATACCGAAAGTAGTCTATAGGTTTTGACAAGAGTTTGGGATCAGGCATTTGCTTTAGTTCCAAAATCAGAAAATTTTCAAATTTATGTTTTAGAATCTATAAAAGATCCAGGCTGCCCTAAAATGGATTGGACGTTTTTAAAATTTAATAACACGCTAACAGCTACTCAAGTTATTCTTGAAATCGGATTTATTTATTTATTATTATTTTTTTTTTTTACTGCGCTTCTTTGTTTTAGTTGCAAATATCGCTGATTGATGGTGCTGCGCTGTTTGAAACTGTTAGAATGCTCAAAATAAAATATAAAAATGGACCAAAGTTCACTCAGCTTTTAACCCACTCTGTTCAGCTGTTGAAACGCAAAAGAAAAAATATTGGTATGTTGGAATTGCAAGGTTATTTTGATCGGTGTTTTAGTTTGAGACAGTGCAACGCCATCTATCAGTCATAATTGGAACTAAATCAAGAAAGCGTAATAAAGACAATCTTGACTTTCCACATTACTCTCGTACAAAAATAAATTCAATAACTGTCGCTATTTATTTGTTATTGAGTTTTAAAAACGTTCAGTTCAGTCCTTTTTAGAATACCCTGTATATGTATGAATTTCAGAATGCTGCATTTTCTAAGTAAGAAATGTTTTATTTTTTATAGGGAATTGAAAAAACTTATCCGATTTTTCTCATTCTCTATTTGGATTCGGTTTGTAAAAATATTAGTTTGTAAGACTTGTTGTATAAGAAAATTGTGTGGTGTTTGCGTCAAAAGTAGATAGTTTAGATTTTAGAATAGCCTTTAAGTATGGTAGAAAGTGTTTCATTCCCACACTATTTTTCCATTCTATACGATCATGCTTGTAAAAACTTAAGGCTAAATGAAAATGTAACTTTTAAAAATTATTAAATAACTTACTTCAATTTCAGGCGTCAATTCCATCTGAAAAATAAAATTACGATTTCCATTAGAAGATAACAAAGCAGCAGCAGAATTCTTAAGATTGAGATGGTATTTAGAAACTACAAATCTTAAATGAACTTTCTGCACGTCAGAGTGGAAACAGAAGCTCAGTTATATATACTTTTAAGTTTCGTAGTTATTTTTCACAAAAGATGCAGAAAAAAAAGGCTGGGTACATTTGATAAATTAGAAATCGAAATAATTGAGGAGGTATCTCAAATTACTAAATATTGAGATACTTCACTGTCATTCTAACCCCCTCAATTCAATGACAATGATCTAGTATGGATTTTACATTTATTACAATAATGTATTTATTTTTTAGGATTAAGTTCTTTTAAAAATATTATGCTTAAAATATTGCTATATTGTTTTTAAACTTGAAATTTAAAAATAAGTATACCTGTTCTCTAAAAGCAGAATTGGCCTCGTATTCTTCAAAGCACCTATCAAACTAGAAGAAGAAGAAAAAAAAACTTTTTACTTTATTGATAGAGTAAAATGTGCAAAATAAGGTTTAAAAAAAACATTTATTGACAATTATAATTTCTTTCATAAATATCAATGTCAGAGGATCAAGTTTTTTTGACACACAAACCAACGAAATGTGAAGTGGTCCATACCCTAATAACAAATTTCTATTGATTATTGGAAACCATCTGATGGTGTTAGAGGTTCCACGATGTTCAATGTGCACATGGTCGAATCTGCGGTGAAGTAGTTGGAAACTTTGGAGTAGGCTGGATGTGTGTCTAGACACTTTTGCCCTTTGGCACTTTATACAACATTGAGTCCAAGTGTTGATAGCTTTGGACATAGATGGTCAAACAAATCAAGATTGGCTGAGTTTTTTGGATTTTCTAGTACCTGGGTGTGATAAGTTATGCAGGGTTGCAAAAATACTTTTGTGAAAACCTTTGGGTACATAAGGTCGAATTGTATCACAGCTACTGTCGCAATATATACATAAGGTTGGAGTCACTGCAACGGGTTTTAAATACAGGAAGATGTAGTTATTTAGCAGCTCTTGCAACTCGACATCATGTCGTTGAGCTTCTGCAATTGTAGCCAAATCGATTGACTTAACATTGACAGAATTTATTCTTGACAACGTATCTGCAACTATACATTGTCAGAGACAGGGATGTGTCGAATATCCGTGCAAAACTGGGAAATAAAATCCACTTGTCGGAGCTGACGTGGAGAGATTGCATCAGAGATTTTAGTAAATGCATTTGTTAGAGGTCAGTAGCGTAGTTAAGGGGGTGGGAAAAGAGCGCCAAATTGGGAGATGTTTTTAACTGAAATTATCTCTCATATTTGACAATAAATAAAAATTGTTGACTTTTTTAAAAAATGTGTGTGTGAATGTTTTCTTTGGTAAAATATTTTATTGCATTCAAATTATGAAAGAAAATCTTCTGTAACTATTTCTAGGTATGGCTCAATACACTTTGTACCTTACATGATTACGTATTTGAAAGGAGGTGCAAAATAATTCAATAGGGGACGCCAAATTGAGAGACGCTTTAAACCGAAATTATCTCGCGTATTTTGACAATAAATAAATATTGTTGACCATTTTTGGTGTGTGTGTGTGTAAACTAGGAATATTCTATAATCGGGTTCCATGCATTTTAGCTTCGTGTGTTTGAGTAAAATTAACTTAATTCTTAAAACAAGGAAGAGGCAAGCTACGTTTTCCTCCCGGTACAAATCGGAAGAACTATTTTTTTCGTCTTGTGGGGAAATAATGTGGTAATTTTTTGTATTTGGAGGGGTGAGGGGGCACAGAATTTCTTCCTGGTCCAGGCACCAAAAAACCTAGCTACGCCACTGTTTATGGTCATTAAATATTATGAAATTTCTGCCTTCCAGGTATTGCCGAAAGTGGTTGACATATAAATAGATAGCGAGAAGCTCTCTATCATATGTGCTATATTTAATTTCTGTTGCACACAGTTTACGGGAGAAAAATGCTAGTGGCTTTGTACTACTTTGAGTTAAACAATTTAATGCTGCCCCAACAGAGATGTCGTATGCGCCAACCATTTGGTGGAGTTCATGGTCTGGTGCAGGATAGGCGAAGGTTGCCGCATTGGCCAAGTCTGATTTACACTGATTGAAAGCAAGAAGTACTTCATTAGTCCAAGGGACAGGACATTTGTCATTTTTCTTGCAGTCACGAAGTAAATTGTAAAGAGGTGCTTGTTTTTTAGCTGCCTTTGGTAGAAATCGTCGATAAAAATTCAACTTCGCAATAAAACGCTTTAAGTGTGAAAGTGTCTCTGGTTTTGGAGAATCATTTATGCTAGACACTTTTTCAGGGAGGGGTTGAACTCCTTCGGGCGTCACAAGACAGCCAAAGAATTTTAAAAGAATTGTCCTAAAACGCATTTGGTGGGATTAATTTTTAAGCTATGTAAATCCAAACGGCTACAGACTTGGTCGAGATGTCTAATAAGCTCGGCTTCATTAGCAGAAGTAATCAAATAAATATCATCATAATAAGGTATACAAACTCTAAGTCAGATAGTACCTCATTTATATACCTCTGCAATGTTTGCCCAGCGTTGCAAAAGCCAAAAGGTATGTAAACAAACTCGAATAAACCAAAAGGTGTTGTAATAGCAATTTTTGGATGTCTGATGGGTTTACCGGTATTTGGTGATATGTTTTGCCCAAGTCTATGGTATAAAAAAAATATTTTTGCCGAATAAGAGTTGCGTGCAATCATGAATATGTGGTACAGGGTACCCTTCAGGCACAGTAACAGAATTGAGACGCCGATAATCACCGCATGGACGGCATTCCCCTTTATGTTTTTTCACCATATACAGCGGACTAGACATGAAAATAAAAGTACAAAAATAAATTGCAGATATAGTAAATAACAGTAATTAATTAAAACAATTATATATATAATAATTGCCTGTACTACCTATTTTAAAACAGACATTAATTTATTTTAAAACACATCAAATAGCAAAGCACACGTCTAAAAGCTTCAAAAAATACTTTCAAATTACATTAAAACTAGTCAATATGTTTAAAAGTTTTAAAAATGTTTTCACCTCTTGTTCCCGCGGCATCAACAGTTACTGATCTTGCATTATTTCCTCGCTAGTCAATCTGTTGAAAACTTCTTCATATTTCCTATTCCTTTTGGACATGTGTACTGCTCTATGATGTGTTTTAAAATAAATTAATGTTTGTTTTAATAGGTAGTACAGATAATTATTATGTTAATACATGACATTATAGACGATCCTAGATTTAAAAAAAACAATTATATATAATTAATAAAAATATTTTAAATGATATTTTACGCATATAAAACTATGTTTTTCCTGAAAATCCAAATGTGGGGCGCAAACCACCAGCGTTCTTTTTAAAATTACGTCTGAATATACGTACATTAGAAAAAAAAGTCTAATTTAAGACCTCTACTATTCACTTTATTATTTGAGTAAATTGCGATTAATTACCTCTATGAAAATTTCTGGATCTTTGCAAGCAGCATTTACGAATGGAATGACTTTTCCTTCAGAAGGTGGGTGAGCTTTTTTGCCGCATTCTTCTGAGGCATCTTGGACCTGTATAAATATAGTTGAAAGATTGAACAAACAAATTTTTTATTATCTTAAAATATATAACTCTTTTAACGATTCATGAACATGGGCGCTTGGAGCTGGCAAGTAGGAAGGTTGGGGGGATAGAGGAAGATAACTGCTTCTCCTTGATTTTTAAATTAAATTAACTTTTTTTTATGTTTTTGAAAATTAATAAAATTTATGTTTTCAAGAAACTTAAAATAATTAAATATAAAGCGAAAAAGAAAATCAGGATTTTCCATCGGGAGGCATCCCCCTCCCTCCTCTTCCTGATAAAAAAGGCAATAAACTATTTCAATTCTTCATTTTGAAAAAAAAAAACAGCGAAAGCTTAAGTTTGGATTTGTAATGTTTCGTATTTGTTATATTTATGCTTTTTATGTTGATATGGTTAGCCCATTTTCTTGTACGGGATGCTCTTCCAAAAAATTTGACAACTTATTACATATTTACATTTTCTGTTAAATAAATAAAAAAAGAACTTAGCTTTGATAGCAGACTAAAGGTACATGTGTTCCAAAATCTTACCCCCCATCCTCCCTGGATTTTGTTCTATCGGCGCTTTTATTCATGGATAAATAAATAAAGAAAAAAAATAAGAAAAAAAATTACTCACATTTTTGTGTTCTAGTTTGAAGCATGCATCCATCTCTTCATACATTTCTTGATCATTTTTCTCTGTGAAAAAGAATAAATATTAATTAGAAAGAGAGTAAATTAATTCATGTAAAACATGCGAAGCGCTCAAAATAGACATACAAGTATCTGAAATCAATTCTGTAATCATACATATTAAACGTGGAATCATTTTTCGGTGTGCGGACAATATCGAAAACGGCGGTAACGATTTCCCCGAAACTTGACTACATGCAACACGAAAAAACGACGTAGCTAGGAAAATTCGTTTGTCAGGTTAAAACAAACACAGCACTGAGAATTATCGCTTGCTATAAATAGAAAAACAAAACACATTAACGATTTTCACGAAACGTTCTCCTATATTAATTCAATAACGAGAAAACGATCTAGCTAGACGTCGAATTTAAGAAAATTAGTTTTGATAGGTTAAAACAAACTCATCACTGAAAATACTGCTATAAATCGAAAACGGCTCTGGTGATTTTCAGGAAACGTGACTTCTAACTTCTATATTAATTCAAGCTCAAGAAAACGATCTAGCTAGGTCAGAATTTCATGAAAATTCATTTAGGTAGGTAAAAACAAACTCAGCAATGAAAATGCTGCTTTAAATATTAAACAGTTCTGATGAATATAAGAGAATAGAAATAAGATTTATATATTAATTCAAGTACGAGAAGCATTCTAATTTCTAATTAGGCCACCACTTTGGAAGAAGTGCTATTTTAAGGCTGCTCGTCAGTGAACTTCCCGATTCCCCTCGCTAATGTTAATCCTATGGGCGTAGGATGCATTCGTATATTTAAAATATCTCCTCAGGAAATTAATATTTTAAGCTTCTGTTTTCTGTGTACACTTCTTAAAGGATGTCTCTTTTATTCTTAGTTGTCAAAATTTTTCTAATATATGTACTTAATTTTATGAGAAGTGTTAAAATCTTATTCAGTTTCGCTAAGATTTTAACACATAAAATTATAAATTAAGCACATATTTTAGAAATATTTTGATAACTAAGAAAAAAAGAGACATCCTTTAAGAACAGCACACAGAAAACAGAAGTTTTAAATATTAATTTCCTGAGGAGATATTTTAAATATACGAATGCATCTTACATCCATAGGATTAACATTAGCGAGGGGAATCGGGAAGTTTACTGTCGAGCAGCCTTTTATTATATCGAAAGAACAATTTAAATCATTTCGGTAGTTTCAGTATAATCAGGATTTCAAAACGTTTTTTGCTCATTTCATCCTTTTTAATTTCGATTAAAAATATTTAAAAAAAAAAAAATCATTCATTTATGTCTTAAAAATAACCACCATGTCAAATTTCAAGTTTCCAGCCCTAACAATTTCTTAGAAATCGTAATTTTAGAACGTTTTTCGGTCTTTAGGATAAATGGATAAAAAGTAGAGAGATAAAGATCATCACATATATGTGACGCATAAACTGCTCAGAATCCTTGATTATTCTTAACAGCAATTCTTAACTGAACATTTTGTTTTATTAATTAAAAGTATTTCTGCGACTGAATTAGGCAAAAAATTCTGTTTTTAAAAACCGGTGACAAAAAATTAAAAATTTTGTAAAGAACGCTCATCGAGAAGCGTTTAACACTATTTCTACCGGTGTTAAATAACACCTTTTAAAGTTTTAGGTTTAATTGTAATTTTTAAAGCTGATAGGTAAAAAAATAAACCTTCAATGTATATTAAAAATTATTTGTGCTTCTTTTAATATAAAATTTACAAATAAAATAAACATAAATAACCAGAAATAGTGTTAAGCAGAGATTGTCATCATTATTAATCTACTGAAATGATTTTTGAAAAGTTATCAGATACAAGCTAACCTGCTGCGCTTCACTTAGGAATTTTCGATTCAGCTTAGTTATTTTAAATCATTTGAGATTTCAAATATCGAGGAAGGAGCAATAGCTCTAACCCGTCTCCTCCCTTTCTGGCATCGATGTTGGTAGATTCTTCGTTTTTTCACAGATTTTTTTTTTTTTTTTTTAACAGCATCTATATATTTAAAACGAAAAGCGCATTCTGTCAAATCCACATGAAAATCGTCTCTTTGCGCATGCGTCAACGTTTTTCTGAAGGCTTCTACTCTCAGAAATGAGAAACCGGATTGATTAACCCAACCCTCAACTGTTTAGCCTAGGAGGATTGAAAAGGATTGATTGAAAACAGATGAAGCCGCACCATTGGATTGAAAGCATAGACCTAATTTATTTTTGCTCTGAGGTTGAAAGCTAAAGTTTTTTTTTTTTTTTAAATCATGTTTTCACTACTAAATATGCATATTTTTTCGCAAAATTTTAAAGGAAGCTTGGATACAGTTACATTTATAACCGATTGAAATATCAGAGAGTTCGGAAGATGAGAACTATTTTTTTTGTTACTATGTTAAAGGAGCCGTCGCGAAAACAAACAAACAAAAAAAAGCGAGAAGAAAACATTTCTTTTACAACTAGATAACAATATTTTTTCACGAAATTTTTACACGGGCTGTAAAACCGTTTTATTTATCTCCCAAAAAGATTTCAATGAGTTCAGACAAAAAGAACTTTATATTTTAAAACTATGAAACGACCCTGCGCAAAAAAAAAAAAAAAAAAAAAAAACAAGAAAATGAGCGTTTTTATCACTAAATATCAATATTTTTTCGCGAATTTTTCGTTTTAAAAATATAATTCCTTACAAAATCTATAAAATAAAAAAAAGGTGATGTTTTTATTTATTTATTTATTATCACGGCCCCAGGCAACGCCAGGCGGGAGTTTATAGTAGTATCTTAAACAAATTGCGTTACAGTATTAGGATAAAATGACCTTATACCACAAACAGCTTTTCTCCATGTGTTGTAATTCCCATATTCTCCAACATCTTCGTGAATGTGCTGAGCCGATGCCACGAGGACCATGTAGAAGAGAAATACCGAAAGAACGTAGCTCATTTTTTATGTTAGGTAGTCTACAAAATACAAAAAAGAAATTCTCAATGAACAATTAAATGTACAAACATTTTATAAATAAAACGCAAATGTTATGAATAAATGAAAAATCCCACGAAAATCTCATCATATTCATATCATTTTTGTATCATTCCTATGTTATTATATTTACATGGGCGCCGGCAGGACGAAATCTAAGGAGAAGTAAAATTTTTGGAACTTAGATTTAATAAAATCCCCCCCCCCCACACACACACAACAACAACAACAAAAACTTTTGCGCATTTAGTTTGTTAAAGTGAACGTTCAGAAGGAGTCATTCATGAACATTAACACCTTGAAGGGCGGTGAGATATTTTTATACCACCTAATTTTAATCAAGATTTGTAACAGAATTTTGTAAAAAAAAAATATTTTTATAATTTTGATGAGAAAAGTTTTAAAATTACACTTTATCATTTTCAAGTAAAATTTTTAGAAAATTATGATGTGAATCATAATTTTCTAAAAATCTCTTTTGGGTTCCGGCTCCGAAGATGTCGGGGGGCTCCAGCTTCTCCCCAAATGTTCTGTGGTGGTGTCAAGTTTGGCTCCACCGCATGTTGCATCGGCCTCTGTCGTCAATTCATTAGGGAAAGAGTCGAGAGGCGCAGGTGGCGTACGCCTCCGTTCTCTTCCCATGGCCGAAGGGCCCACCTGTGGAGGTGCCCGGGTAAACCGGCCCTTCCTGGTGATGAACTCGTATGAATTCACGAGAATCTGGAATCGGTGGTGAAGTACCCCTGCCTTCGGCATACTTGTCATTACCATTTGTTCTTTTATAATTAATTTCCATAGCTGTAACGAACGTTTGACGCATTTCTAAAGAACTGACATTTTTTAAGAGATTGACCAACCCTTTCATAGTCATGGTTTAATTCCAACTTACTATTATCTGTTCCTGAAACTCAATGCTGAGTAACATAGAACGATATTTTACGATGATAAAGTATAGTAGTATATGCAGTCTTTTTTTAAACAGGTCTCAAGAATAAGAATATATTCCCAGAGTATTTAACTGTCGAGCAAAAGTTGCAAAAAACGTTTTGAACCACAAAAGGGACCACATTCTAAAATAAAACTTTTGATTTCTCTCTATCTCTTTTAGATATGTCCCTGAAACTCAAATCTGAGTAACATAGAACAACTTTTTGGGATTATAAAGAGATGAATATAGCAGTATGGAATATTTTTTTAAACAGTTCTCAAGAATATATTCCAGGGGTATTTAACTGCTGAGCAAAAGATGTAAAAAACGTTTTGATAAAACAAAAGGGAGTATACATTCTAAAATAAAACTTTCGATTTCTCTCTATCTCTTTTAGTTGCATTCTAGGGAAGAAACTGTCCTACAAACTACCTACAGATAAAAGGTCGTTATCTGTCAGACCTCAATTTTCTCTTTATAATGTTAAACTCGTGGCCCTGGAATGCATTGACATGTTGTAAATTTTTCAATAGAAAATGAAAGTTGTTAATTTTTTCCCCTCTGCACTCTCATTAAATGACTTGTACTTTCTTCTATCTTAACAAGAATAAAGTATTAGGTGCGTGAAAAAATTCGAATTCCGGTTTTCGACGTTTTAGAAGGTTCTGAACACGATTTGACTGCTTTTAGAAAATGTCTGTCTGTGTGTAACAAAAATTTTGTGGGCGCTCTATCTCAAGAACTAATGAACGGAATTTAATAAAACTTTAGATTCAGTTAGACGTTGACATAAGTTGTTGCTGATTAGGTTTTCGTGTAAATCATATAACAGGTGGTGCTGCTATGTTGTATTTTTCAGGATTTACACGATTTTAGAGTTAGTCATATCTCAAGAACTAATGCACGGAATTTCATCAAACTTCATATTCTGTTAGACCTTGACATAAGTTGGCGCTGATTAGGCTTTCGTGTAAATCATATACGAACTGGTGCTGCTATGCAGTGATTTTTTTTCTTTTTTTTTCTTTTTTTTTTCTTTTTTACTTTTTTCTATTTATACAAGAAGAATGTATTGGATTCGTGAATAATTTTGACTTCCGGTTTTCGACAGATTTATACGTTTTAGAAAGTCCTGAATACGATTTGACTGTTTTTAAAAAATGTCTGTCGGTGAGTTTATGTCTGTCTGTATGTGACACAAATTTTGTGGGCACTCAAACTCACGAACTACTGCGTAGGAATGGATGAAATTTCATATGAAGTTCTATCCTCATGTTAACTGCTGCCGATTAGTTTTTGGGCAAAATCCCCCAAGAAGGGGGGGGGGGCGCAAATCGATTATTTTTTTATTTATCGGATGCTTATAGCTTCAGTTTATGTGCGCAGATTTCAACAGAACATTAAATTTAAAATTATCATGATAGGAATAGATTGTCATTCAATTTCGGTTGCAGTCATCTAAGTAGGGCTGCCAAAATTCGATGATTTGTTCGAAATATAGAAGAAAGTTTTGTTGATGGCCACAGCATATTAGTTTTGTTATCTAATTATCAAATTTTTAAAACAGCGATTAGATTTGCAGTGGTACAGTTTTACTTTTTATTCACACTTCGTCAGCATTTACAAGATTTTAACAAAATAATAATAATAATAATAACAAGTACGTACTTTAGATTAGGGATGCACCGAATAGTGATTTCGGTCGAATACCGAATATTCGGCATGAAGGTAAGCCGAATACTAACTGTTAGGCTGAATGCCGAATGTTCGGCCAGCCGAATAGTAACTATTCGGCCGAATACCGAATATTCGGCTTCCGGAATTCTTTTATATTTCAAAGTTTAAAGGTTAAATTATTTTTTTATTTTTATTTTTTTACATAATGTTTAACACAGATACATCCATTTTGTATACATCCCACACCTTTTTACAAGTAAACTTTACACTAAAGAAAAATATGGTTTGAGTTATCATTTAAGAAGTGGATAGTTTTAAACTTTTTTAATTAATAAAATATTTAATTTCATGTCTTCTTCTGTGAATTAAAACAAATGAATAAAATTTTCTTACATTCTAAAACAAATATTTTAAAATCAAAGACAAATTTTGAAGAAATTGGATGAAAAAATTTAGAGTCATATACTGTTTATTTGTCAGGAAGGGACGAAAAGTAAATAGATACAATCCATTCAAATGCACTGCAAAAAATAATTGTTGATTTTGCAGTATAAAACTGGCACCCCAGCTGCCAGTATTATACCGTAAAATTAACAGTATTAAACAGTCAAATAAGCAGTAATACGCTGCCGTGCAAGCAGTTATACGCTACCGCGCATGCGCGGTAGCGTATAACTGCTTGCACGGCAGCGTATTACTGCTTATTTGACTGTTTAATACTGTTAATTTTACGGTATAATACTGGCAGCTGGGGTGCCAGTTTTATACTGCAAAATCAACAATTATTTTTTGCAGTGTGGTGGCAGCTCAGCAAGAATAACGCTCCTGTTCCTTTTGAATTAACAAGGAACTTTTTAAATGCATCAAAGAGAAGTAGGTAATAATTTTGAGAGGTTGTAAACGTGCAGGTTGTTCCTAAAATATTGTAACAAACTTTCAGGGGAGATAATTTGGTCAAGACAAACATATTTTGAACAAGAAATAACATCTTAATCCACTTATTTCATCAAAAATACAATGCATTCAATCAAAAATACAGGGTGTGTCCCTAGGAGTCGAAACTAAATTTTTGTTCACAACTTTAACAATAATAAAGACATTTTAGCGAGATTTGCATAATTAATTTTGCTTGTATAAAATGTGATGGTATCATTGAAAGTGACCAAATTTTGACTAGTGACATAGCCTAAGTACTGACTGTCAGCTGCATTCTGAATAAAGGAATGTCTAGCTCAGTGTTGTTTAGATATGAATGGTGGCAATTTCCAGCACTTGTCATGTCATTATATTTTACAGAAATAAAAGCAACTCTGTTGAAAATGTTGTTACAATATTTTCATTATTGTTAAAGTAACAAACAAAAATACAAGTTTGACCTTGAGTGAGATACATTGCATTTTTGATTGAATAAGTGGATTGTGATCCTGGTTTTCTAGACAAAAATTGTCTATCTTGATGTCTATTATCACTCCTAAAAGTTTTTTCCATTTTGTTAAAAGCACTGTTTGCAAAAGACACAAGAATGCAGATTATTTAATGGACAATGTTCAAGAACTTGCATTTATACATCATAAAGTCCTATGAAGGTCATCATTAACGGTTAATTTTCTTAAGTGATACTTTTCAAAAGGCAAATAAATAATGTAAAAACATTCTATGTTAAATATAATTCTATTTCTAATCACTCTGAATATCTTTATTAATTGACAATTAAAAGTAGAAATTGTGTAAGGTTTTTTAAAAATATTTTTAAAAGGCTTTTTTTTTTTTTTTTTTAAATATTCTGCAGGCCGGATAGCTTGAAATTCGGCCAAACCGAATATTTGGTAGTATGGCCGAATACAGCATAGATTCCTAATATTCGGTGCATCCCTACTGTAGATATTAGATAGAAATTTGAAAAAATGATTTTTTTTTAAATGAGAAATTTTAAATATGCAAATGCATTCCCTGGCTATATAGGTTTAACACAGGAGAGATGAAGTTCACATCTGATCCTTAGCAAGCCTTAAAGGTAGTCGAAAAAATACAGGTATCGTTCGATTGGTGCAGTTATTAATCCTACGACATTACCGCACTATTCGAAACATACATTGAATGCGAAAAACTGCAATTGATCCACAACCAACTTTCTCAAAAACTCAATATACATAAATAGACAATGTAATAATGTACTACGATATTGTTTTTGATGTATCTATTGTTAGAAAGTGCATATTACAGCTTGATTTGAACTTTAAGAAAAAGTTTAATCTAATTTTAATGAACTTCTATTAACATAAATATGTAAGCTAATTTAATAACATAATTGTATTGACGAATTTTTCTGGAATTTCAGAAATGTAATGTAAATACTGCGTGTTTCACCGCTTAACTCCAATTGAGTTAATTTTCACGATTCAATTTTCTTCCACTCTTACTGGAAGGTTTTCCGAAGCCTTTTTAATCCTTTTGGGCAAGTAATTGTATTTCTGTAATGTTGAATTCACATCATAATTTTCTAAAAATTTTACTTGAAAATAATAAAATGTAATTTTAAAGCTTTTCTCATCAAAGTTAGAATTTTTTTTTTTTTTTTTTACAAAATTCTGTTATAAATCTTGATTAAAATTAGGTGGTATAAAAAATATCTCACCACCCTTCAAGGAGTTAATGTTCATGAATGATGTCTTCTGAACGTTCGCTTTAAAAAACCAAATGCACAAAAGTTTTTGTTGTTGTAGTTGTGTGTGTGTGGGAGGGGGGAGGGGATTTTTAATTTTTTTTTCTTGCTTTCTGCGTATTGCTATTGATGGTTATATGTTTAAAAAAATTCTTTAACCACTGGGAGGGTATGACAGGGCATGACAGAAAAGATAAAAAAAACGAGCATTTTCGGAAGTTTATATTTTTAATTTTGAAAAACGCGGGCAGAAACCTATTTTTGAATATTCCATATTTTTTATTTGTCAGATTTCTGTATTTTTTATGTTGACGTGTTTAAAAATTCGAGAAGCATTGAAAAGTCTATTTTAATTTTAATGCTGCATTAATACAATTCTTTGGGTAATGTATGTTAGCTTATTTACCACACTGAAAAAAAAAAAAGTTGATTTTACGGTATAATACTAGCACCCCAGCTGCTAGTATTATATCGCAACATTAACAGTAGTAAGCAGTTATACGCTACCGTGCATGCACGGTAGTGTATTACTGCTTATTTTACTGTTTAGTAATGTTAATTTTACGGTATAATATTGGCAGGTGGAATGCCAGCATTCTACCGTAAAACCAACCTTTTTTTGCAGTGCATTAGGTTAATAAGTTACGTAATTTGATTTGAAACGTATTGTAATACAATTTGATTACTTCAAACTTACATACATTTTAATTTATTTAATCGAAAACTTATTATTTGCCAATTGCACAGTTTTTTTTTGTTTTTGAAAAACATCTTCTGTAATACAGACAACATTTCTGTAATACAAAATTTGATTTTGTAATCGTTGGTACACTTGCATACTTCCACTGATGTCTGGGTCAGTATCTAGTTTAACAGTTTTTAAAAAAAGACAGTTTTCAAGCAGTCATATACATGGTTTTTACAAGTACATTTGTTTAAAAATTCCGAAATGAGCCCAATTGTCATTCCAGTGTAGACTGGTAATTAAAAATGTTTCATACACAATCTATCTATAATAACTAATACGTATATAAGAAGATGTTTGTGTGTCGTTTCTAAATTTTCTGAAGAGATCGCTGAGCATGAAAGTACAAGATTTGTCAGGAAGGTACTTGTATGTCTGCCGTTATGCACCTCGAAGCCAGCTTTTGTACTTTTTTATAAGATTTTAATTTAATTTTCTATGACAGTTTTAGAGTTTTATATAATGTAATAATATTTTTTGTCCTCATTTCGAGGCGATTTATCCACATTAGTAAAATAAATCAAGTTTCAATAATTTAGTTCAATATAGTAAATTTCGTCCTCTTTTCAATAAAGTTTATTCGGAATTTGTACAGCAATTTTTGAATATCTCACGATTTTTTAATGTGATTTCGAGCGTTTTTTCGCGTTTCGCGGCGATATTTTGACATTCGTAAAATGAATCCGGGTTCAACAGTTTAAGTAAATTTGCCCTCACCGATATTTAAATTTTTCGCGAATTTTATTGCAATTTTTTTTGAAATATTTATGAAATGTTGTCTGAGACATTCGCATTTTTGAAAAGCTTCTTAGAATGTTATTTCTTTTTTCGGCCTTTTCTGCAAATTTTATTTTCAAAACTTCGACTCCATCTTTGCTGGAAAAAAAGAGGACTCTTGTAGAAAGAGCAATTCGTGCTTTCTGCACTAATCAAAATTGTGCCTGCACTAATCGAGGGAGCGTCTAAAAAAAAAGGTTTAACGCACTAACAGAAAATCACACAGTAAGCGAGGGATGCATGTATATGTGATTTGCGTAAATAATAAATTGAAACAAGTGGGTAAGTGGGATCGAAGATAGCACAAGGGTTTCGTTTAATATTCCTTTCAAAACACTTTATAATTTCTTTAATAAATCCAAATAAATTTCATTTTCAAAAAAAAAAAAAAAAAAAAAAAAAAAAAAGCATGTTTTTTATAAAGTAAAAATTTATCGGTCTATTTTTCTCGTTTTTTCGAATATCTGAACCGGCCCGATAGCGGGCGAAACGCGCTATTATACTCTGTCATAATAATATCTGTCATGTAGACTAAATGCGATTTTTAATTTAAAAATTAAACATGTTGTACACCTTCAAAATGTTAAAATATTCGAATATTTCCATAATCTGGTTTTTATTATGATTCAATACGTTCCTCAAACTCATATATTTACTATTCTCTATTATTCACATTGATACTCGCTTTGTATTATCCTCAAACATTTGAAAAATCCGTTAAACTTCCAAAAGGACGTCAGATTAATTTTATTTTTAATTCTCTAATAACGTGATATTAATCTGCTTTCTGTACATACACATACTCATACTCCTTGTATTATTGAGAAATGTTTGAAAACTTCCGTTTTATTAACAATATGATGTCATATTAATCCTTTTTTTTTTCAATTGGTGACACTTTTTATTTCTTTTTCATTTTTCATGTGGAAATCTTTCAATAGATAATTAATTACTGTAGAAATAATTTTATTGTGGATTTTTAATTGTTGGCAACTGCTATAACGAAAAATGTTTAAATTTAATAGAATTTTTGTTTTCTATCTCTCTATATTAAAATAATACGATTTTTTCAAATTTTAATATTTTGAGCTTCATAATAGGTATTAAGCTATATGTACACAAATTTCCATGCCTGTAAGTTATATAGTTTCTGAGAACGGATGTGTGACGGATAGAAAACGGAGCGGGAGTAATAGGGTTTCGAGAGATGAACGAAACCCTAAAAAGCAGATATAAATGCAGCAATAGATGTATCAATAGTACTGAATACTCACCTTTCACTTGTGCAGGTACGATCTCTGTATTCAGAAATAAGCTTTGTGGTCGCTTTATAAAGCTTTCTGAAATCAAAGTATCTGAAACAAAAGGACATCCTTATAGTAACTTAAAGAGGAAAATCCGGACTAGAAAACACTTCACTGAAAATAGTTGTCAGATTTTGAAACGTTTTACTTTTATCCTTTCTCTTGAAAGGTATATTTGCTTTTAGTTATTGAGTGGATTGTGAACATGCTAAAAAAAATCATGACAAAGCAGAAACCAGGATAATATTAAATCTGCATTAAGTGAAATAGCAGCTGAAATACAAAACTACCTTTTTCTTTACTTTACTTTAACAGAAATATCTCAATCGAGTACAGGTTACATATATGATACTAAAGAAGTTGTTGAAAGTTGAATCGGGAAATTTAATAGGATTTTAACCTTATCTCCAAAAAATATTTTTTTTAATATGTTTTTTATTCTTTCGATTATTCAGCTTCTGTAATTGAAAACGCTATAGAGGTTTTTTTTTTTTTTAATAGAATCAAAAGAGGAAATTTAAGCTAACATGATTCATGGTATTTTGACTTTTCCTATCAACCTCCCTAATAGAACATCAGTTGGTGTAACGTCAATATGATGTCAAAATGGTCACAAGCATGGCTTAAGAAATGCGGTCGCCAGGTCGCCACTAGCTACCAAGTTTTTTGATCTGGCGAAGCGAACGAAATGATTTGATCTTTCGGGGTGATTTCTGTAAAAAAATTAACATAAGAAATGAGCACAAATGGCATTTTCTCTCTCCCCCACCCCTACTCGTGCGCGGCAAGCAGTGATCTTCCTCTTCTCTCGTACTTTTAATCGAAGAACTAAATTTAAAAGGCATTTTCCAACTCATGCACAGAAAACACCATTATTTTCTATAGCCAGCTAGTATATGTCCCGTGATTAGAATGTAGGGAAAGAGAGGATATTTCAATAAAACAGTAAGAAATAGTGGAAATAGTGTCAATCAAGTCTCGGTGACATCTAAAATTGGATATAAAGTTAAAAAATGTTCGAGGGTTTTTTTTTTTTTTTTTTTTTTTTTGTTACGTGTGAGAGTTATGGCTACTACACAACAATTTAAATTTTGTAAAAGCAACAAAATTTTGCTGGAATTATAAATTACAAAATTATGGTAAAATTAAAAAAACAGATTTTGTTAATTCAAGTAAAATTGATGAAAGTTTGTTAAAATTTTGTAAGAGTGTCAACAATATTTTTTTGTCAATGCAACAAAACCAACTTTTTACTTTAACTAAAAATTTTCTTGAAACAACCAAAATGTACTCAACAAAACATGTTTTGTTGTTTTAATCAATTCCTTTTTCTGGATGTGGCAAGTCAATATTTCTGATCGATTTGTTTTTATAAAAAGGAATATATATTTTATAATTTTTAAATATTTAATGTGCGTATCAAGTATAATTATTTTTAACACCTGTAACAGAAAATAGTGCATGTATGAAGTCAATTTCATACAATAAGGTGATCTCTCATTTATACGAGTTTTTTTTTTTCGGTCCCTTATAAGTGAGAGGTCATTTTGCGTATATAATATATATATATATATATATATTTGTTAAATTTATTTTTTTAATTAGATGTTTCTAATTCACTTAGTTTCTGTCATTAATTTTCTTTATCAGAGAGATGGAACAATCGGCAAAAAACGTACAAAAAAAACCAGAAAACAACAACCGAAAAAAAACACTCCGTACACTTTAATCACCAAATTGTCCCAGAAAAGAAAAACAAATTGGAAATTGTACGTTAAACGTGACATAGGAGAGGTGCGTTCGTTTTATAACTAGTTCCACAATGTAAAAAAATCATCCTTATTATTTCAGTGAAATGAATTATATCGCCTGCTATGAGCGAAATGAATATGCCTTTTCTTTTTCTTATTACGTATGCCACGTTTACGAATACGTTTTTTTTTTTTTTTTTTTTTTCCACCAGACAACACTGTAAAATCCACCATGGAGATCTTGTTTTGCGAATGATTACGTCCATGGTTTAATATTTTTATGATTCAGTGTTTATTTATATACTCTAACGGATTGAGATATTCGGCTGTTAACGTAATTTCCACTGAAGTTATCTCAGTATCTATACATTTTATAATGTAACTCATTTCTCAAACAAACAATTTTTTTCGACGATCTTTCTAAAAATGTAACTTTTATGCAATTTTATTCGAAAACATAACTTTGAATAAAAATGGCCGCCTGGCATATGAAAAAAGAAGTGGTTTGCCCGTATCTGTTTTCCTCAGCCACATGACTTATGCTCTTTTATTATACAGATTACGTACGATAAGATTTAATAGAATAAAGAAAACTTATATTAATATCTTTTAAAATTTGATTCTATTTTCATGAAAATTTAAATGACTCGACAAAATTTTACAACGATAATATATATTAAATTTCAAACCATTCGGTTGGGTAGTTTTTGCGCTGTTATATGCGGACAGACGGACAGACAGACAGACAGACAGACCAGACGACGACAATAGGTGCTACGTATTTATATAATAACGAACGCACCTACAAACGGAACTAGTCATTCAACTGGAAATGATACCTTGTTTTAATGTTAAAGAGAGGGCTTAGCGAGTCGTCTTCATACTAAGATTGTACCAGACCCCCGAAATTATCAATAAATATAATTTTGACATCTGATTTGGATTTTTTTTGTAATTTTTTACCTTAGGATACCAAAAGAGGAATCATTCGATCAAGTAGTATAGAAGTTTTATTTAAAGTTTGGAACTCCTAATGTTAAACTCATTTGTAATCGTTGCAAAACAGATTGTAATGCGGGTAGTTTTTTAAGCATAACTCAAGAACTACTTGGCGGATTGAACTGTAATTTCGGATTCGTATATTTTAAGCTTTTTGAAATCGATTTCTATTTTTTTTTTTTTAAATATAGGTTAAAATTCCTTTTTTTTTTTGAAAATTTATTTAAAAAATATTTTTTAATTAATTCTCGAAAAAAAAAATATATATATATATGTATAAAGTGTAACCTATGATTTTTTTTACAGAAATAAATTTCTAAAATTTTTAAATATGCGAATACAAAATCACAGCTTATTCCGCTAAGTATCTTTTGAGTTATGCTTAAAAAACTACCTTTATTGCAACCCATTTTACAACGATTACACTGAAAAAAAAAAAAAAAAAAAAAAAATGTTGATTTTAGAGTATAATACTGGCATCCCAGCTGTATGCGCGGTAGCGTATTACTGCTTATTTTACTGTTTATTACTATTAATTTTACGGTATAATACTGGCCACTGGAATGCCAGTATTAAACTGTAAAATCAACAATTTTTTTTGCAGTGTGCAAATGAGTTTAACAGTAGGAGTTCCAAACTTTAAATCTTCATAATTCCTAAACTACTTGACAGATTGACTCCTTTTTTGGTATCCTAATGTAACTGGTATATTAAAGAAAAATCCAAAGCTGATGTCATAATTAAGTGTTCGTATTAAAAATCTGAAAGTTTGGTACAAATTCAGTATGAAGAAGTACCCTAAGCATTTTTTTTTAAAAAAACATAAATTGAAAAAAGACATATCTTTGAGTAGAATGGCTATTTCCATTTATTTCTGTGACAATTTGGAGATTAAATTGTAATGGGTGTTCTCTTTTATTACTTACCCATCATATGTAGTATAGGGTAAATCTTGTAATCATTTTAAAAATCGAAAAAAAAAAAAATTGACGGATTTACATGTTTCAGACACCAAAAATTCCGAAAAACACATTTTTAGATTTTTTTTTTTTTTTTTTTCCTTCAGTCCACCTGTCTGTGTGTGTGTGTGTGTCTGTAAACGCTCTATCTCCCTAACAAATCGAGATAGATACTTGAAATATGATATGTACTTAGTATGTAATAATGAGAAGAAGCTTATTGAATTTCAATACCTTCGATTATCCGAAACAATTTTTTTCGGACTCTCGAAATATTCGTTCTGATGAAAGGTACATAAAATTTTTCGAAATTGTTTTTTATAAGGAGTAAATATCAAAGACAATAAAAAAACAAATTTTTCATAAAGAATGAAGTCGATCGAATAATGAGTTGCCGAGATATTTGTAATCACATTTTTCACACTCTTCGATTTTTCATGACCCTGTATTTCATTCAAATTTCAATTTAAAGATATATTTTAATTGGAAATGAGACGCTTAATCCGACCCAGTAAACTATTAGTTAATATGATGATTTGTCTTACGCAATTCAGTGACAGAGCATTTAAAATTTATGACGTCATAAAGTCACGATTTTATTCGAATTGCAATGCATTTTATAAACAGTTTACACATGTTTTATTTTCATATTTTATATTATGCTTATTCATGATGGGTAAGTATTACGGTGGCCCCCAACGACTAGTTTTTATTTTTATTTACTGATTGTACTTTAGGCTTAATCTGTATATTACTATTCATTTTATAAAACCGAATCTATAGTTGAAAAGGAAAACAAAATAACTAATGAAAGCATTGTTTCATTTTGAAAAGTTATTCTTTTTACTGGAGCTTTGAAAAAAGCCGAATATTATGAATATGCAAAAAAGAAGGAACATTTTTAAGAAGAATAAAGTTGGCAGAGTTGCGTCTGACATTTAGAATAACAGATGTTCACCGGATTTTTTTGTCTTTGGGACATTATAACGCATTTGTTTCCAGGTGTTCGTGGATACAGGGGTTATATATACCCTTTTAAAACAATAGAGATTTACCACATATTATTTTATAGTGCTTTGTTCTTCTGGTGAAACAAATACTATGTTGCTTCCTAGATTCTTTTTCGTGGCATCATTGTTAAGCATTGCTTATACTGTAAGACATCACCTCCAAGATAGATATTTTAATCGAACATGTGGTAAGATTGTTCATGTGAATTATATTTTAGCCATGCTGATTTTTTTTCCTTGTACAAATTATTTAAGAACTTTATTACTGTCTTTTTCTTTTGCGCCTTCACTGTAAAATATTTCTGTAAAAACGTAGAAAATAGGAAAAGGTCCTCGATAAAGGATCAGGGTCCATAAGCCGTGTTTTTGATCCATGAAATAAGACTAAAATTCGATTTTGTTATACTGGCTTAGTTGTTACACTTTTTAATATTAGAAGGTTTATCCTGTACGATTTCAACATTAGTTTTTGCATTTTGTTCGGATTTATATAACTTACACAAGCTCAAAGTTCGTTTTATTCGTAGTTTTTCATGAAAAATACGCAGTTTCCCCTAATTTTACCTCAATTATTTATATGGGCGCAATCGTGCAACACTTTCTTCTTTACATATATTATAAAATACATCAAAATGTACAATATATATATATAAATAAAAGCGTTTGAAAGCTGCCCTCATAGTAAAATATTAGAAATAAAGAGTTAAGTAACTGCATTCCTCCACGTCACTAAGAGACTTTAGGATGCAGCAACGTGTTTAAACGTGCTAAAATGAACGTAAAAATTGCTAATAACTGCATTCCTTCACATTCCACGATTGCGCTCATATAAATAATTGAGGTAAAATTAGGAGAAATTGCGTATTTTTCATCAAAAAGTACGAATAATACGAACTTTGAGCTTGTGTAAGTCATATAAATCCGAACAAAATGCAAAAACTATTGTTGAAATCGTACAGGGATAAACCTTCTAATATTAAAAAGTGAAATAATCAAGTGAGTATAACAAAATCAAATTTTAGTCTTATTTCATGGGCCAAAAACGTGGCTTATGGATCCTGATCCTTTACACTAGTGCTCGGTTAAAAATATTCGATCAAGATTCTCGATCATATATTCACACATATTTGTATTGATTGGTGGAATATATTAGTGCTTGCACCGGAAATTTTGTACCGAGAAAGATAGTAGATGTAATCCAATTCATTTCAGGTTACCAGAGCCCGGTTAACCTCTGAAGCTAGGGAAATCGCAGTATCATTTTTGGGCCTCCTTTCATTCGTAAAAAGTTTTCAAATTCTACATGCATAGAAACTCGTCACTTCTACAAATATTATCCCAGGAGTGACTTAGCCGAATTCACATATATATTTCATTAAACACCTTTATTTTTATGTTTCCTGTATATACTTTTAGTTAGAGTATACACTATATTTCCAATGATGACCGGTCACTTGCGATTTTAGACGTTTTATTAAATATCTGAAAAGATACATGAGGAATTATCCTGAAACTTCTGGAGTGTAAACAACATGATAGACGTCATATATTTCCGCGAAGATTTTTTCCCGAAACCCCATAAGGGGCCGTCAACAAATTGAAGAAAAACGAATATATTTTGGATAACCCTGTAAAAACTAACATTGCAAAAGCATTCAAACTGTAGATTATGATTAAGTAGATTATTGTAATAATTTGGGTTCATTTTTATGAAGATAGCATGTATACTCGAGGAGAAATTCAGGTTTTTATAAAAACAGTCCCAAATTTTATCAAGTTTTTTGCTTATAATTTGCAGAGTTTTTAATATAAAAACAAGTTATTTTCAGAAAATATGACAAACAAAATTGTACACTATACCCTGCAATAAGAATTAAAAAATAATAAAAATTGTACGAAAAATGAGCAGGTTTACTAAATATTGTTTCACTGCGCATGCGCGAATTCAATCAAAATATACTGTGCATAATATGTTAGCTAAATATATAGACCAACTTTTATGAAAGTCTCAAAAACATAGCTTGAAAATTCTGATGGTAATCGTCGATAGAATAAGCTCGAAATTCGCTGTTCCCAAAAGGAAGCAAAAAGATGTGGGGTTGTATCAAATATAGAATGAGAGTCACTTCATTCTTATTATGTCAACTTTCATAAGCTAGTATATTTGGATACAACCCCTCATCTTTTTGCTTCCTCTTGGGAACAGCGAAATTCGAGCTTATTCTATCGACGATTACTATCAGAATTTTCAAGCTATGTTTTTGAGACTTTCATAAAAGTTGGTCTATATATTTAGCTAACATATTATGCACAGTATATTTTGATTGAATTCGCGCATGCGCAGTGAAACAATATTTAGTAAACCTGCTCATTTTTCGTACAATTTTTATTATTTTTTAATTCGGATTGCAGGGTGTTGTGTACAATTTTGTTTATCATATTTTCTGAAAATAACTTGTTTTTATATTAAACACTCTGCAAATTATAAGCAAAAAACTTGGTAAAATTTGGGACTGTTTTTATAAAAACCTGAATTTCTCTTCGAGTGTACATGCTATCTTTATAAAAATGAACCCAAATTATAACAATAAGACACTTAATCATAATCTACAGTTTGAATGCTTTTGCAATATTAGTTTTCACAGGGTTATCCAAAAGATATTCGTTTTTCTTCAATTTGTTGACGGCCCCTTGTGGGGTTTCGGGAAAAAAATCTTCGCGGAAATATATGACGTTTATCATGTTGTTTACACTCCTGAAGTTTTAGGATAATTCCTCATGTATCTTTCCAGATATTTAACAAAACCTCTAAAATCGCAAGTGACCGGTCATCATTGGAAATATAGTGTATTTATAGTACTGATGCACCACGCTTGATAGAACCCTGGAGCGAACTGCGCATGGGCGAAAATGGCTAGTCCATGTCGAAAATGGGGAAGTCCGTGAGCCGCAAGTACGCTGCCTAAGATAAAGAGTGGTGATTTCAGCTTCTTTTGCCGGGGCTATTATCCCTACAGTGTGAATGGAATCGGCTTGGCATTCTGCCAACCGGGGTTCTTAGAAGCGTGGTTGAACAGTACACTAGCAAAACCCGCGGCTTTGCTCGCGTAATTGTTCAAAAATGACAAGTGGTATTCATGGGCCTCATAGAAGAAGGAAATATAAGAGTTATTCCTTCTTCTATGGTGGGCCTATTTTCATTAGAGGAAATTTTACTGCCACAGATAATTCAAAAACTACTAATTAAGCCACATTTTGAGTAAACTTCGTTCTTATATTGCATTAGGCGAACATAAGACTTAAATGAATGAGAAGAGCTAACATTGATTCCAAATTAATGGTAATTTAGAGCGTATTTTGAAGGTTTTCTTTTCTTTTCTTTTCATTTCATTTTTCATTTGAAATTTAGAAATTTTTAGAAACATTTCTAAGCAAGTTATTTATATCTTAAAAGTAAACATCATGCCAAATTCCAATATCCTAGTTAAGAAAATTTCTGTAATAACTATATCACAGAAATTGCAATTTTATAACTTTTTTGTTCATGCACACATTAAAATTTCTAAACTTTTAAAAACTGATGGGTGGATGAATTTGAGTCTCTAATGTAGCAGCTGTGTAAAATTTCAAGTTTCTACATTGTAAAAAATCTGTAATTTTGACAGAAAAATATTGTATTTCTTGCAGAAGAAAACTAATTTAAAGAAAAATAGTTTTTTCCTGTAAAAAATGTGGATTTTGTAATTATTACAGAAAAAATCTATATTTTTTACCGAAAAAAAAACTGTTTTAATGAAAATATACAGACATTTTCTGTAAATTAAATGGTTTTCCACTGGCGCCAAAATTGACAGTTTTTTTTCTGTCAATTTTAGAATTTTTTTTTACAGTGTATCCCTAGCAATTTCAGATAAATCATAGTTTACAACACTTTAAAAACGACATTTTCAAAACTGAGCATACAATACTCAAATCTGAGTATGTCGGATAGTCAAAATGGCTTCGAATCAAAATTACTCAAGTTTGAAACATGTATATACTCATTTCTGAAAACATGCACACACTTAAGAATAAAACATCATGCGCTCATATTTGAGTATGTCCATGTTTCAAAAATGAGTATGAACTGACTTCTATGTGCTCATTTTTTGAGTATTTCCATGTTTCAAAAATTAGTTTGAATTGATCTAATCATTTTTGAATATGTCCATGTTTCAAAAATGAATATGAACTGACCTCTGTGTGCTCAGTTTTGAGTATGTCCATGTTTCAATATTCTGAGTATTTCTGGTATTTCAGAATTGAAAGTATTGGGTCGTCCTATTTGAAACAGAAAGTTTCATAACAAAATGAAAACATCGATTTACTCAGATTTGAAAGAGTCATTTTTCTCAGTGGAGATTTTTAGAACTTTCCCAGCTCATTCCAGCTCTTTTTAAATTTCGATTTTTTAAAAAACCGTTCTAAGCGAGCACTGAAATCTTAAAAATAGCCACCATGCCAAAGTTTAACTTTCTAGACCAGCACCATCACTAAAATAGCAATTTTAGAAAGTTTTTTGCTTCTGCCCCTTTTTTAAATTCGAATTTTGCAAAAACTGTTCTGTGCGAGTATTTACGTCTAAAAAATAACAGGCATCTCAAATTTGAAGTTTCTATCCCTAACAATTTAGAAAAATCTATAATTTATAACGTTTTCCGCTCATTTTGCAACTTAAAATTTCGAATTTTTAATAAACTGTTTATACCGAGCGTCTGCCTCTTAAAAATTGCCTCTATACTAAATTTTAAGTTTCTAACCCGAATAAATCCAATTAAATCATAATGTAGAACATTTTTAAAACGCTTTCCGCTCATTTCAGCCTGTTAAATTTCGAATTGTTTAGAAACCGGTCTCTTCATTTGCATTTTAAGAGTAACCACCACGCCAAATACGAAGCTTCTATACCAGCTGTACCACATAAATTGCAGTTTTAGAACGTTTTATTTTTGCTCCTGCCCTTTTAAATTTCACATTCTTAGTAAACTGTTCTGGGTGATCATTTACGTGAGTAACAGCCATGCAAAATTTCAAGTTTCTAGCTTTAACATTTCCAAATAAATCATAATTTAGAACGTTTTAAGAACGCTTTTTGCGCTTTCACACTTTTAAATTTCATTTTTTTTTTAAATTCTTCTGTGCGACCAGTGACGTCTTAAAAACAATAACCATGTCAAACTTCAAATTTCTATCCTTAACAATCCCATAGATATCAATCTCAATTTAGAACGTTTTTAGAACGCTTTTCGCGCATTTCAGACTTTTAAATTTCGATTTTTTTTTATTTGTTCTTAGAGAGCATTTACATCTTATAAGTAACTACCATGCCAAATTTCAAGTTTCTAGCCCCTTCAGTAATACAAAAATGTAAATTTTAGAACGTTTTTCGCTATTACACCCCTCTGGGATATTGACACTAATATGAAATATAGCCTATGTTAGAGCAGGTACTGGCATCATCAATTTGAAACATTCCTTTTGAAATCGGTTCTGTAGTTCAAGAGATTCCATAAAAATTGTAATTTAGAATGTTTTTAGAACTTTTTGCTCATTTCACCCCTTTAAATTTCGAATTTTTTTAGAATTTGTTCTTAGAGAGCATTTACATTTTGTAAGTAACTACCATGCCAAATTTCAAGTTTCTAGCTCCTTCAGCATAGCAAAAATCGTAATTTTAGAACGTTTTTCGCTTCTACACCCCTTGGGGGTAGCAGAACCGACATAAAATATAGCCTATATTACAGCAGGGACTGTCACCATCAAATTTCCACCATCACTTTTGAATAGGGTTCTGTACTTCAAGAGATTCCATAGAAATTGTAATTTAGAATGTTTTTAGAACACTTCTCCACTCAGTTCACCCTTTTAATTTTCGATTTCTTTTTAGAATTTGTCCTTAGAGAGCATTTACATCTTGCCAGTAACTACTATGCCAAATTTGAAGTTTCTAGCTCCTAAAGTATAAAAAAAAAATCGCAATTTTAGAACGTTTTTTGGTCCTGCACCCCTCTGGGTTAATGGGACCGACATAAAATATAACCTATGTTGGAGCAGGGATTGTCACCATCAATTTGTCACCATCACTTTTGAAATTGGTTCGGTAATTCCAGAGATTACCCCCTACAAACAAACGTTACTTCTTTATAATATTAGTATAGATAGATGTAGTTTTTGTATAGTCAGTTATGTGGGTGGTTTGTATACCCATAGCACATCAGAATGCCATAACAATCGATTGGTTAACGGCCCATAGATCACATCCACATTTTCTGGTTAGATAAGTTTCCTGAAGAAGTGTGAATATTCTCTTGCAATAAGCAAACTTTCTCAAAATAATAATAATAACAAGCGGGAAAAATTCTACCTTACGACAGAATATAGATTGGCCACCCACGGCTTTTATCGTTGAGATTTTTTCAGCGATACAACTCGTCAAAAAGCGATACAACTCGTCAAAAAGCGATACAACTCGTCAAAAAAAAAAAAGTGTTTGTTAGCATAAGCCAGCTTCTCCACTTTAGAATTTAGTTAGCACTCTAAGATTTTTTGTGAGGCTGGCGGAGCATATTACGCATGAACACACCAAGTTTTAAAAAGATTCGGTGACTAGAAGTATCATATATATTATTTCTCCTGTCAACATCCCTTTTTTTCTGAAAATACGAAACGCAGAACGACGAATGAGATAGCATATGAAAGGATTTTGAAAACGCTTCTGACATAGCACACTTAATATTTCGTTAAAACATGTTTTCGATTAAAAATTGCTGATAATTAGAAATTAAATGAAAGGTTTTCCTCAAAACATTGTTGCCAAAAAAAATAAAACACCACATTATATGATGCTCAGCAATTATTATAAAAAACACCGCACGGGTTTATTTTATATTTATGATTAAAAAGCGAAATTTAAATTGAAATGTTTAGATTTATATTTCTATGTCCTATGTTTTTCCCGAAGCGGATGACGTCATCCTCTAATGCAGTTAAAATACGATTGTTAATTTTTTTTTCTCGCGCGTGCCTTTAGCAATCTTGGATCAGTTTTTACTCTAACTTTGATGGAATAAATTAGATGATATTCTGGATTGACTAGCAACTAAATGTTGTTTACAGATATTTTCATCCTTGCTTTTTCTTTAGAAGTTTAAACCTGCATCTAATAAATATTACATATTGATAAAAAATGGCACTTCTCTTTTATCCCGTCGACCACTTTTCATAACAAAAAACTATCGCCAAATAAACGGGAGAACGTTGCCATTGGAATATCAAAATAAATAAATAAAATATAAGAATTTAAGGACAAAATTGTTATTTTAATTAATGAAATAACTAATAAACCAGTAAAACATAATGAAAAATACACGCAAATGTCGAATTAAAAACCACTTGTTGATTTAACAAACACGTATAATGCTTCTGACATCAAGTAAATGGGACTGCATTTTTGGCGTTTAATCTTACAATTTGGCGATAGTTTTTTGTTATGAAAAGTGGTCGACAGCATAATAGAAGTACCTAAAAAATATTAGATTTCAGTGCGAAATCCTCGCACGGGCCCTCTGGTTTTTAATAAATATAATAGTAAAAAGATGTGGCTCCAACGGGCTGAGACGTGGCGAGGTAGTTGTTGTTTACAAATGTGCTGGCTTAATGATACCCTTTAAACTGTTTTTAATGGTTCAAGGCATTTTAGCACTTAATAGATAACCTAAAAAAGGCAATGAAAAGTTCTATGATAGCAGCTTTTATGATGGATACAGCTAAGAGAAGTTGTTTAACAAATGATGAGTTAGCATTAATTGACGGGATCTTGGAAACAGGTAGGGGGAAGGGGGGCTATACAAAACACAAGTGCTCTACGAGACCTGATTTAAAATGAATCCTCACTTGCAATTGAGAGATGGGACTTTAAAAGGGGCCCCCCAAGAGAGATACGTAAAAACCGAGGGCGCCAAAAGAAGCGGGAAGGGGAATACCTTTAGGCGGTTTGCAGCTAATTTTGGTGAAATTTTGGAGCTGTCCGGCCCATAGGAACAGAGAAAAATGAGAAAAACTAAAATAAATATGAGAAGTTGAAAAAAATAAATAAGAATAGTGCTCCTGACAGGAGACGGGAGAGAAGGAGGGGGAGAGTAGAACCAGACAAAAGTGCTTGATGAGATCAAACTTTTGATATGGTACATGACGGGGTTTGAACACTTTGAATGTCTCCCCCGTGGGAGGGGGGGGGGGTAACTCCGGTCCTATGGGAGATAGGGCCTCGGGACCCTCTTAGAAATGTCGGCCTCGATGATTTTAACTTCGTTGGATCCTTTAGAAGAGGCCTACGTCCTCTGTGGGGCTTAAAGGGGCTGAGAAAGATGCGAAAAACTAAAATTTAAAAAGAGTTGAAACAGAGAACTATGTTTCTTAAGGGAGGGGGGAGTGAGAGGCGGAGAGTAGGACCAGACAATAGTGCTTGACGAGATCTATCTATTGATATGTTACATGAAGGGGTTTACATGGGGTTTACATTTGGGGGGAGCACCAAAAAAGTCTTACTGAACCTTTCCTATGATTATGCCAAGATTGCAGTTATGATTTCGCCAAGATCATCGCAAAGCTTATATAGGCATCCTATATACGCATATATATATTCCAAACACTCCTATATGTGCCATATATGTCATTATACACATATTATTTATGTTTTACATGTCGTATATACATCATATACACATGTCATATATATACATCATATATGCATCATATATGACTATAACTTGGCCACATACGTACAGAATATACACATATATATATATATATATATTATTACAATGTCATACATGCTTTATAATTTGGCGATAAATCTTGACCGTTTGGCAGTTCATCCTTGGAAGCCGGTATAACACGAAAGTACCAAATTTACAATATATTAATGAAAACAGAAACAAAATATTTCATGCTTGGTGGCTGCTATAACACGAAAGTATCAAATTTCTTTTTTATTTTTCATATCTGATAATTTGCATCTATCCTTTTTTGTAATTTTAACATTTTTGTAACGATTTTATGCATTTATTTTGCCTATTCAAAGAAAAATTCTTCTAAAGTTACAGAATTTCGTTAAAAACGGTTAAAATATTAAAACGCGAATATTGTTTGGTCCATTCTCGACCGAAAGCAACAACCGTTATGATTATCTTTTTACGCGTGAAGGTTTCGTTATGGGACTTCATTGTGAATTTTGGTAATTTTTTTAATTCATTATTTGAAAAACGGCATAATCATTCGATTTGAAATTTATATCAAGAAAAAAACAATTTTTTTCCTTTCTAACGCAGTTTGTCTAACAATTTTGTGACAAATACTTTTTGAGCTATTAATTTTTTCAGTAACTTCAAATGTTTCATTTTACGAGATTAACCTGTGGCAACGATGGATTGCTGTGACTTTTCATAAACATGAAAAATGATAGAGATTGAAAGAATAAGCCTCCCTGTGGGTGGCTAATAATAATAATAATAATAATAATAATAATAATAATAATAATACAGCAATGTAAAAAATAAAAATGCGAATTAGGCTTAATTTTACAGACATTTTGGGCCCTTTTTAAATGTTAGAGTGTAAGCACACGCTTCATATGCATTTTGAATAATAAGACTCTGCAACTTCAGCTACATTGGGATAGCTTTCGATTTATTGCGAATTTTTGTAGCAATGAATTTCTCGCATGATTTTCAACAAAAAAAAAAAAAATGTGCTATAATGCGTTATTACGGAACACCCAAATACAATCTGATATAATTTATTCAGTATGAACAACAAAACCACAAACATCATTGATTTATTCTCTTTTCACATAAAATTCTGTGTTTTTGTGCATGTAAATTTACAGAATCTTGGGTATTTTTATAGAGGTAAATATAGGGTAAATTTACATATTATTTTCTCTGTTCTTTAACAGTATCTCGGTTTTAAGCTCCCTGTACATTTATTTAAGACTTAAGATAGCAAATGATTTATTACCAATAGGTTCTCCTTTAATTCTCAGAAAATGTTTTAACAGCGTGTACAGTTTTTAACGTTTTTTCAAATGTACGTTTTTTGGATGGCTGGGTTTTTTTTCTGGCTGTCTCCGTGTCCAATTTACTTTTATTTTTTAATTTCTTTCATTTAAAGTAATATATACACAGCATATATATTCATTTCAGACAAAATAATTCACTGCTCCTTTATCAGGTGCAAAAATGTATCGGCTGGACCATTCTTTCCTTGCATAGCTACGCACTTTGCATTAATTTATTTCTAATGAAAGATCGCTGAATTGCTTAGTCCGGAAAACACTTTGTGTATTATTTGATTTTCACAGTTCCATTGTTTGTAAGTGAAACTTTTACTGAGCAAGGTAAGAGCTGTTTTTACTTAATTCAGTTATATCTTCTTTATTTTCTTGAAAAAATTCATGTTTTTGTTTTGATAGTGATAGAAAATTTTCAATTTTGTATACTAATGGCCCTTTACAAAATTTCATTTATTTTTAAGGTTTTAGAACCAGTGTCTATTACTGGAATACTTAACGGGTCAATTTTCAGTAATAGACATCCCATGTGGCCATTACTAAAAGTATAATTTCAGTAATGGTCATAATGTAGAAAATATTTTGATTTAACTGAAAAGCTAAGTAAACAAATTTAATTTTTAAATTTCATAGAGCTCAAGCTTCTTTTCATAGAGCTCAAGCACTCTCCCTTCAAATGAAGACAAATTTTTAAGCGACATGAGTTGTTAAAAATTCTATTACTTTTTGTCTTTAATGTTTCATTATTCATCTGTGACATAAAAAAAGAAACTGTACATAAAAAATACTATAAATATTAATTACATGTAATAGTGCTAATGAAACTAGTAAATCTGCACATCGTGAGCCTCAAACGACGATTCCGCTGTTTTATTTTAAAATCATTTTATTTAATATTTTGAAAATTCAACCTGCAATCTCTTTTTTTTTTTCATATTAATAATTACTATAAGAAGTTAGCAAGATATTTCAGGAACTTTAACTTTTAAGAAATACGATTCCATGCACGGGAAAACGGAATACAATTCCATGCACTGATACTCTAAGACTTTTTATTTTCTTTTTTTTTTTTTACTAGCACCTCTAAACCTCCACTGTCTCAAAACTTTGATAACTGTAATTCTCTGAAATTCAGTATTTTAAATATTTTATCTAAAATAATTAAAATATTGATCTTGTGATAATAACAATAATTAATTTGAACAATTAACTATTCTCATAAATATTTTATTAATTATTGATTTTCTAAAGTGTTTTGTTTTATTAGTATGCTTTCATTAAGTTCTGATTCTAAATACAATCATAAAAGTAATTATCTGTAGGGTATACATTAATGGGATAGTGGGTGTCATGTAATAGTACTAATGAAACTAATAAATCTGCACATCGCGGACCTCAAACGACGATTCTGCTATTTTATTTTAAAATCATTTTTACTGGAATTTTGGGGGCTTTGATTTATTTATGTTATTACAATTAAATTTTGATTCACAATGGGAAATGTGAGTGGTTAAATACTGTTGATAGACTAATATAGGTTCTGCGTCAATTCATCGCAGCGTCAATTCGTCTCAGCGACAATTCGTCGCGGTAACAACTCATCGCAGCGTCAATTCGTCGTGGTGTCAATTCGTCGCGGCGACAACTCATCGCAGCGTCAATTCGTCACAACGAAATTTTTTTTGAAGGCTATGATGATAAAATAAAAACAATTTAGTAAAAATTTTTAATGATAATTAGTTTTTTAAATATAGAGAATTATAACTAACAATTTACATGCGATTATATATAAAAAACAAATTATCATTAAATAATTTTACTAAATTATCTTTATTTTATCATCATAGCCTTCAAAAAACATTTTCGTTGCAACGAATTGACACACCACGACGAATTGACGCTGTGATGAGTTGTCACCGCGACGAATTAGTGCTGCGACGAATTGTTCTGCGATGAAGTACGCGACGAATTGACACGACACCATTAATATAATATAAAAAATCTGGACTATAATAATTATAACTATTAATTAAAAAAATTAAGAAATTTCTTAAGAGTCTCCATTACTGGAACGTTTGCCCTGTATTACATAGTGTGCTAAAATTTAGTTCAGTTAGAAAATGCAGAATACAGTTGAAAATTCAACTTCAGAAATTTCCGCCAATAGACGGAAATGTAGTCGAATTATTTTGCGGAGCCCTGTATATTCTCTACATATTTTTTTATAAGCCTCACATTAAGCTAAAATTTAATTCAGGTAAAAAGCGCATAACAGCTCTAAAAAACACACTTAAGCAATTCACGCCCATAAACAGTAATGCTTACGAATTCTTTTGTGCACACTGCAAAAAAAAAAAAGTGTTGATTTTACAGTATAATACTGGCACACCAGCTGCCAATATTATACTGTAAAAAATCAACGCTTTTTTTTTTTTTTTTTTGCAGTGCAGCTTTGTATATGATCTACAGAATCATATACAAAATAATCGCAATTAGTGGATGTGATTCGTTTGAAGTGAATGCTGGACAATTTTTGAATTCAAATTACCTTTTTTTTTAATTCTACCACCCCCCTCCCCCTTTTCAACGTAGTAAACCAAACTCTTTTATCTGTATCCCTTATTATAAGAACATTTCTGATAAAATTTCTGGCATTCTAATATCCTTCAATATTGGGGTTTCTTTTAGACCAATTAATAAAGTGAGTTCCTTTTTCAGTATGTTATGGTTGGTTTCAACAAATTTTTTTTTTTAATCTACATTAATTATTTAAATCACTTTCTCAACATTTATTTAAAAGCACTCCTTTTTTCTGTTTCTAATAAAAATTTAAATAAATAAAAGTAATTGTAATAATTATAATAAAATCAGTTTTTATTTTTTCTTCTTTCTTTTTCTTTTTGCAAAGTAATTTTAACGTTTATAGTCTAACGTAGCTTCCTGTTTTTCAAATACGAAAAGCAGACAGCAAGGGAGGGATGTTTTGTCAGTAGACTGCACAGGTGGAAAATTTGGAGTCATCTAGTCTGACTTTGATATAAGAATGACCGACCGCCCTGTATAAGAATTACGTTATCTTATGAGTGTACTATACACGCAATTAGGCTTTGTAAGTTTACGTCAGGCTTCAATTGGCTCTGCTATCAGGCGGATAGCTGGCGCCCATGTAAACAGAGGCTAACAGGACCCCCTTCAGCACACGCCATGGGGGTGATGCATGGTTTCCTTCCCCCATGAAGCGGCCGGCAGAGTGGAGCGGCAAGCTGGAGTCTTCACGATGAGTCTATTTTTCCTTTTGTTTCCATTCCCGTACCCCTGGCAGAGTGGATCGGTCCCGTTTTTCAAGCAGCGCGGGAGAATGAATGTTTACGACACTTGTTGCTTGGCCAAGAGACCTGCCGTTTGACTCGTAAAAAAAAATTCGACTTATTACGGGGCTCGAAGATTGGCCTGTGGGCTGGATCGCGAAGTTGTTGAAGGCGGACAGGTTTCTGGAAGATTTTTTTTTTTGAGAGTGGGGCATTGATGGCCCTACGTTAACCATCCTAAATCATGATGTTATGATGAAAAGAGGCTATAAGGGCATTTTCGAATTGCGGATCTATAACTGTTAACGAGAAATTAAGAAGAAGATATGTGTAGCCTATTTTTTTTTGGCGTAGTGGCGCTCCAAGATTATGACTTCTTAACCATCAGAAGTGATCATAGATATTGAACTAAACCGGTCGTTAGAAGTCGTAGTGTTCTGAGTTACGGCGATGGCTATCTTCGAATAAAACACATGCTTCAGGAAGGTGAAATTACTGACTCCGACGGTGAAGTTCTGGACCGTAGAATGATTTTCCCCTCCGGACTAGATGATGGACCTAGTAGTTGATGGCAAGTGATGCAGTGAGATGAGAGGATTGATGAATGTTAGCTTGAAACCACGTCTGAATTTTTCCCCAGCCTGAATACTCCAGCTTAAGTGCTTCATCAGATTTTGAAAAAGGAGGAAATGCTCCTAAGTGCCCATTGACAAAAATTGTAGAACTCTCTACCTGTTGTAAGTACTATTTGCATAGTTTTTCTTTTTATTTATTTGTACCTCTTTAAAAAAAAAAAAAAAAAAAAAAAAAAAAAAAAAAAAAAAAAATATGTTTGCTATACCAGAGTTTAAAAGTGAAATGAATATCTTTGGATAATTTCAATAAGAATAAACATTATGAACAGAAATAGTCTGTAGGTTAATATATAATGTTTGTATGTTTGAACGACCATTAAATGGTAATATGATGGTAATTTTAAAAATATGATGTGTAATTTAAAAGTAACCAGTGAGTGGTTTCAACTTAAAAGATCAGCTGTTATATTGTTTTATTAAGATTATTTTTGATAACTTAGTTGCTTCATTATTTTAAATGTTCAAATAAATTGTGTTTTTTTTTTGTTTATTATCAAAGTTGGTATGTTTTTCTTTGTATAAATCTCTAAATAATTAATTTTTTATATTCACAGTAGACCTATAAGAATGGCCTAACCTTTCTGTGATTAATTAAAAAAAAAAAAAAAAAGGGAGAGAAAATTCAACTTTATTAAATTAGGACTTTAAAATTTCTTAAGTTTAAATTCATAACTGACTGTTTTAATGAACATAAATTGAAGTTCACTCAATGTTATACAATCGTATTTTTGATCTTGATTTAAGGATGGATAGATTAATAAGTGAAACAGTAGTATTAAATTTAATTTCATAAAATGTTAAATTAAGCTTTAACTCTCCTCTTTCAGAAACATTGTTTTTCTAAAATATACACCAAAATTGTTTTATTTTAAAAAGTAAAAAAGAAAAAAAAAAAAATATATATATATATATCCAGTCATTATACACCACTATACGATTCTTGGTTAACCGATCGGATCTTGTTCAGAATCTCTATGGTTGTTCTAAAATTTTAGTACATCATCATATCCCTATTCTATTAACGGATTTAACTCTTTCCCCTTTTGGTCCTCATATTGGAGGAATTTCAGGTTGTCTGCATTTTTCCAAATTATATGATGATTACACTTTTGTTAATTTAATGTGTATGGAGATTTGAGCTTGATCGGGTTGGAGTGGAGTTGGGTGTTCTTTATGCAATCCAGTATGCTACTCGATTTAGAAATCTGTTGCCCCTTACTACATTTAATATTGTCTTAAAATGATGAGTTCAAAATTATCATTGTTGTATTAACCTATTCGGATTCTTAAGTTTTGATATTTTGATTAGTTTAATATAATTTGCTACCTTTTCCATGGCAACAGATTTCAGTGGAGCTAATCAGGGTATACTCATTTTTTTTTAAATATTTAATTGTCAAGTGAAGATTGTGTAATAAATGAGCTTTTTAAGTTTAAGTAAGTTGTGTTTTAGAAAGAACCCCAAAACCACAACAAGTAAGCATAAGTTTCAATATGATAAGTCTAAATTGCCCGGTGTTGTTTATATTATTCCCTGTAAAGATTGCAATCGTGTTTACATTGGTGAAACAGGTAGATCATCGAAAATTCGCCTAAAAGAACATATACTGGTGCTTTAAAAAATGGTAATTTGAATTCAAAAATTGTCCAGCATTCTCTTCAAACGAATCACATCCCGCTAATTGCGAACGCCAGTATTTTGAAATCGGGTTGCAACAGCTATCATGATAGATTACTCCTCGAGGGTTGGTTCACTCAATTGTGATCGCAGACTTTGAATGACACACCACGTAATATACAAATACACACCACGTAATATACAAAAATTTAGCTAAACTTAAAAACACATGCCACAACCGAAAACGCACTTCCATAAATTGTCGCTAATATAGACAGTATCGTAAAAGTCTTTTGTGTGTCCCTTTTTTAAAAATGAACGATAAATGCTATGCACATCCTATTCTAATAGTAAGCATCTTGTAAGTGCACCTCAGAATTGTATATCACTTTCATTATGTTTAAAATAGTGTAATACATACGAATTTTCTCCATAATGCAAAGTAATTCTTTAAAGTGTCTTGTAGACTATCTTTAAATTCTACACACTTCATTTTCAACAGAGACCGTACTATAGTAGACCTAAGTAACATATATTAATTACATGGTAATCCGAGTATATTTACGAGAGTTAGAGCGCGACAGATAAACCGAAGTGATAAACACTTTCAACTATGTTGAAAAATGTTAAGAACTGTGAAATTCTTTGGTCTTTCAGATTGATTGGACCGCAAAAATTCAGACTTTTGAGCAAATAGTGTATAAAACTTTCATTGGCTAATCACTAAAACTGACCACGATATCGTAAATTAAAGTTGATGCATATTTTTCTGAACAAATGTAAGCTGAGATATAGAATAATGAATATTTTTTTCCCTTTTTGTAATAAAATGGATTTTTAAAAATGTGTGCTGTGTCCGAGAGCATAAAAATAACAGATAAATCAAGACAGTAAAAATCGCATACCGCAATATGACATAAAACAGGATATTTGGGTCCAAAAGCCTTCACCATGGAAAAATAACGAGGAATAAAGACTGGAGAGCATTAAATGAAAAAAAAATCTTAATAAATAAACATAATTAAATAAATAAATAAACACAATTTAAAATAACTTATAACTTCTTATATATGCAATAACACATCGGCTGATAAGTTCCCGGTCTGGCACACAGATGGCGTTGCAATCACCGAACCGATGCTTTTTTAGTAACTACTAACCTTTAAAAGATAGCAGAAAAAATGTTATGACGATTCGCCGTGTGGATAAAACGTTAGAGTGGTTTTAGTTGAACGACTTTGTTGATAAACAAAAAAATGGATAAACAAGAATTTCAAGAATTGGGAAAAAACACCGTTCAAACAAAAGCTTGGCTTGATAAGCGTTATCCGGACACTGCACCAGGTAAATCAACCATTATTGACTGGTTTGCTGAATTTAAACATGGTCGTACGGACACCAGTGCACGCAAAAGAGGCGGTTACTCCGGAAAACATAAGAAAAGTCCACAAAATCGTTTTGGGGAACCGTAAAGTGAAGTTGCAGGAGATAGCTCAGACTCTGAAGATATCCAAGGAACGTGTAGGTTTTATTTTGAATGAACATTTGTCTTTAAAAAGGCTGTTGTCAAAGTGGGTGCCGCGCGTGTTGACTTTTGACCAAAAACAACAACGAGTCGATGATTCTGAGCACTGTTTGGAGGTTTTTCGTTATAAAATTATGTTATTTATTATAAAATTATTATTATTATTTATTTATTAAATTATTATTATTAAATTATTATTATTAAATTATTATTATTATTATTATTATTTATTATTAAAGTTACGTTATTCATTAAAGTTATAAAGTTATAAAATTATGTTAAAAAGTTGTGTTTTCTTTATTAGACAAGGAACTTATCAGCCCATGTGTTAATTTAATTAATGTTATAATTAATTTATGAAAAACAATTATTTATGGAGAAAAAAATATGATAATAATTTGTTTTTTATATCAAACTTTAAAAATATCCAGCCATTTCAAATTAAAAGCTTAACAAGCAAACAATTTAAATTAAAAGGTAAATAAAAAAAAATAGAGGAAAGCTGCGTAATATGCGATAGTTTCCTAATATGAGACATGTCGATTCTATTCTAGCCACGTTAACTCTGTTGGTTCTCCGGCAATGACATCATGAATTACTTCCTGAGCCGTTGTAAAAACTACTTTGAAAATAAAAAGGCCAGTTTGCTAGTGTCCGGCGTGGTGAGAGAGCGATTTAAAACTTTTTTCGATTTTGAGTTTTCTGCAGTGTTTGCTTTGGGCGGACTTATTTCTGTAAAGGCGAGTGTCTTTGAATTTTATATATAGATTATTTTATTTGTCATAAAATTAATTATAAATTAGGATAAATAGTTTTATGTTAAACTGAACCAAGAAGCCACGAGGTTAAGGCATTTGTTGACATACTGGCACTCCAGCTGCCAGTATTATATTGTAAAATTAACAGTAATAAGCAGTAAAATAAGCAATCATACACTGCCGTGGATGCGCGGTAACTGACGGATAATTAAAATTTTACTATATATCATTAATACCCCAAGTTAAAGTTTTCCGGTACAATAATTAATAATTCAAAATTCTGTATATTCGCCTACTGCTTAATGATAATTTATGACTAAGTTATAATTATAATTTTTTTTTTAATTTATAAAATGTAAACTAATAATTTAGGCAATTTCACTGTATATTATAGACTTTGATAAGAGTTAAGCCATTTTAATATTTATTTTTCAGATAATGAAACAGTGACACAGGGAATTTCGGAATGCTGGGATAAGATGTCAAGAAAGGTATGAAATTCTGCATTTTCACTTTACAAATTATTTGTAATTACTTCTAGGCTGTGACCAGGTCCGTAATGATCCATAGGGAGACGGGGCGTGTCCCCAGGCGGCGCTCTCTTCCTGAGACGTCCTTAGCGAAGGTATACGACACGATTTAGTGTGAAAGCGCCCTCATCACCCTCTCTATCCATCGCTCTCTCAAGAAATACGAAATCAAAGAAAATGGATCTATAATCTTATACTATTATGAAAAAATAGTCTACAATCATATCTATAATTCTACACTTAAAAAAAAAAAAAAAAAAAAAAAAAAAAAATGTTGATTTTACAGTATAATACTGTCATCCCACCTGCTAGTATTATACCATAAAATTAACGGTAATAAACAGTAAAATAAACAGTAATACGCTACCGCGCATGCACGGTAGCGTATAACTGGTTATCTTACTGTTTATTACTGTTAATTTTACGGTATAATACTGGCAGCTGGGATGCGAGTATTATACTGTAAAATCAACACTTTTTTTTTTTTTTTTGCAGTGTACAAACTAGTGGTATCTACTCATAGCTGCCAATTTTCGATTTATTTCAAAGTTAAATAAATAAACATATTTCTAACCATAAATTTTATTTAACAAATGAAATCAAATAAATGACACATAGAAAACAGATGTATTTCATTACATATATTTTTTGGTTCAAAACATGTTTATTTAACTTTATAAAAAAAGGAAGTTATCAGCTTTGATATTTATATAATCTGCTGTGGATGCATAGTTCTCCGAAACATTTGAACTGCCTTCTAGGTAAAATCTCGCAGTCTGAACAAGGTTCAAAATCATGAAGTCAATCTCGTATAGCCATAGTTACTTTTTGCACGTGGCTAAAATTTTGCCAAAGCTTCCAGCGTTTTTGCAATAGCTAATGAATGCGTACCCACATTAAACTCCCCGTAGACCATTATGTGATCGAATTCTTTTGTGTGACCCTGTAAATGAATGAGAAATGCTTTGTACTCCATATTCTACAGAAATCACATTAAAATGCATTGCAAACGACCCCCCCCCCCCCATACACCAGGTAGATTTCGTAAGAAACACTACCTATTACATTCTCCCCTAAGTTGGAATTTCTGGAAAATTTTTGCAGATCTACGCCAATCATGACTCCCAGTTCAAAACTTTATCTATCTATCTATCTATCTATTTATGTCACTTTTTTATGGACACGATAACTTCAAAAATTCTGCACAAATCTCTTCCAAACTGATACATAAAATCAAGGGACATAAAATCTCGGTCAAGTTCGTTAATGGGCAAAATCGAACCATGGGGGGGAGGGGGGGGGGCTTTTTGTGAAAACAGAAAAAACCCGTAACTTCTTAATTATGATACGTATCGATACATATCGTTTAAAGTTATTTTTACTTCTAGGAAAAGGTCCGAAAATTTATGTATGACAGATTTTTGATATCGTTAAAAATGGCCGCTCAAAGGGAGAAAAAAATAGAGGTTTTAGAAGAAAAAATTCATAACTTTGTCAATTCACAAGATATTAAGTATCCTCTTAAATTTATTATAAATCCTTTTAATATTATCTACAACTTTTATATTGATAAGTTTTTTATAGGACCAACCCTTACAGCAAAAACAAATTAAAAACAAAAAATCCTTGCCACCTCCGCCTACAGACATCACATTTAGATTTCGAAGTGGGCAGTCCCAACTGCCTGGTCATTTCTTCTGCAATTCCCAATAAATAGGCGCCCCACGGTCTGCGTCTTCGAAATCTACCTGTGGTAGGCCGAGCCGTCAGGGATTTTTTTCAACTATGTTGGAAAGTGGCAAAAAAGCGGCAGCAATAACAACCTTCTGGTCAAAGTGCGTTGAATAAAAATTATTAGTGATGAAGAAGTTGTTTTTTGTTTTAATTTATTCATGCAACTAGTTTTATTTCAATTCTATTATACAGGCTCAACTAATTGTAACACTATGCGGATCGGCACTTACTGGAGATACTTTGAACGAAACCATGGATGAGCTGTGTGAAAACAGAGACCTCATACCTAAGGTAAGAAAAGCATATACAGTTATCTGGAACAGAATATTTCAATAGGCACCACATAATAAAGTTAAAATGTGTGTTAGAAGGGGAAAAAATGCTCGAAAACAAAAAGCTAAATCACATAACATGTAATGGATTGGAAGGTTAAAAACAATGTGTTATACGTCAATAAAATGCAACAAACCACGCAAACAAAGGTTTCAATAGTGTATCAGCATGTCTTCCTTAATGCGAATCAAACGGTGAATGATTTAGCTATACACTGCAAAAAATAATTGTTGATTTTACAGTATAAAACTGGCACCCCAGCTGCCAGTATTATACCGTAAAATTAACAGTATAAAACTGGCACCCCAGCTGCCAGTATTATACCGTAAAATTAACAGTATTAAACAGTAAAATAAGCAGTAATACGCTGCCGCGCAAGCAGTAATACGCTACCGCGCATGCGCGGTATGAGAATAATGCCTTTATTTTCTCTTATTGCGTATGCCACGTTTACAGATGCGAATTATTTTTCGACACCAGGTAGCGCTGCAAAATTCACCATGCGATGGAGATCTTGCTTCGAGAATGATTACATCCATGGTTTAATATTTCTATGATTTACGATGAACGAATCTCTTGTTTTTATTTACCTTATATATTGGGATAAATATTGGGCTGTTAACCTAATTTTAACTGAAGTTATCTCAGAATTTATACATTTTTTTAATGTAACTCATCTCTCAAGCAAACAATTTTTTTGAACGATCTTTCTAAAAGCGTAACTTTTATGCAATTTTATTCGAAAAAATAATTTTTAATAAAAGTGGCAGCCTGGCATATGAAAAAAGAAATGATCAGCTCTTATTTGTTTTCCTTAGTCACATGACTTGCGCTTTTATTTTTATGTATGATAGAATTTAATAGAAAGAAGAAAACTTTTATTAATATCTTTTTAAGTTTTGATTCGATTTTCCTAAAATTTGAAATGACTCGACAAAATTCTGCAACGATTATATACATTAAATTTTAAACCATTCGGTTGGGTAGTTTTTGAGCTGTTATATGCGGGCAGACGGACGGACGGACCAGACGACGACTATAGGTGCTATGCTATGTATTTATATAATTACGAACGCACCTAAAAGCGGCTATTCTGTATGCATAATTTCACATTTAATTGAATAATATGCAATTAATAATGCATATGATCCCTGATAATTTATTTACTGTAAATATTAATCCTTCAGTACTTATTATAATTTATAAACATGCATTTATAATTAATTACTAACTCAAATTAGCCCACATGCCAACGGATAATCAAAAATGAAATCGAGAAAAAATTCATGCTATGTATTTATATATGTATACTTATTTAGGAAAAGTTCCGTTATCGGGTTCGAAGACAATTGGCGTATTTTAGTAAGCTTGGTTTGGCGTGAACAAGGCGCAAATTTAATTTCATTGTATTAACCTGTAATAAACTGTCGTTCCGTACCTCAAAAGGAAAAAAACGGAACTCTCATAAGATTGCTTTATTATCCATCTGTCTGTCAATATAATTTTTATCAGGACCTGTTGAAGGTATCAAGTTGAAATAAATGCTATCAAATAATAAGGTCCATGGTCCCATTGTTATGTAAAAATTTCGAATTTCTAACTTAACGCAATAAAAAATTACGGACTTAAAACAACGTTTAAAGAAATCCTAATTATGGAAAATTCACGTAACAAATCGACATAGAATTAGAAATTAATGATTTTTGGATTTTTTCCTTAACATGTGCTATAGGTTATTCCTTCGTCCCAAATTTCAAAGTTTTAGGTCAACGCGAAAGTACCCTATATAGGTTTTGAGAGTAAAACCTATATGATACTTCTCTTTGACTTAGAATCTTGAAATTTGGCGCAAAGGAAGATTTTATGGTACAGTCAAGGCACCTTATAACGAAATCGAAAGTGCTCCGAAGATTCGCTCGTTATAACGTGTTTTCGTTAAAACGTTATAACGAATTATTTCGCTATACAGTAAGAACTCCAAATATCCGGACTAATGTGGTCTGAACTTAATCTGAGTATGTAGAAGTCCGAATAAGAGAGACAATCTTATAAAAGGCGGTTTATTACATAAAAATATCGCTAAAAATCGCTTTGTTTAATAATAATAAAAAAAAATAAGCTAGGTCTTATGTATTACTAAATAAGTTATGTATTCAAATTAAGTTTCAAAGGATGGATAACTTTCACTACAAACAGTAAAAAGAAGAAAAGCGTTGATTTAAAAAGGAATTTCAAGAGAATTATATTTTTATGAATATATACTTCTATATATTTTTATGATAATATATATTATAATATATATTTTAATTTTAATTTTTTTTATTTATATATAAATATGAATATATACATATCACAAATTTTTTAATATGTGATTATAAATCTGAAAGACCGTATTTCAGATGATTAGAGTTTTAATGTATTATTTTAATGGTACATATATAATATATATTTCTATGCTACATATGAAAAAACCGGATAAATTTAAATGTAACAAAAAATATTCAATGTTAAGTAAAAAAAAAAAAAAAGTGGAAAATTCGTTATATCTTTTTTTCTTACTTTTAATGCTTGAATTCTTTTCGTTATAAATATTTCGTTATATCGTTTTGAATTCAGTATTCTTTAACATACAGACCAACTAAATGGTTATGAGAATTTCGTTATATAATGCTTTTTGTTATATCGTAATTCGTTATAAGGTGCTTCAACAGTACATGTAAAAGAAAAAAATCCGAAATTTATAAGTCTATGTCGATTCTGTTTGAAGATATGACAAACTCGTGAATTTCCATAATCGGAACTAACGCGGAATTCCTCCATAAATAAATGGATTTATTTTATGAGTTATATTGGACATAGTTTCTTGCAAATTTGCTTTCATTGTTGTAGCCGTTGTGTTTCAACTTCAACTCTCATACTCTCAAAACTACATAGTCATATACGCAAGCTTCAAATTCTCGCCAAGCTTGTCGATACTTGGCGAAATGTTACCGAATTTGACGGCAGAAATAAATTGCGATAAACGAAGATAACTTGGCGATAAGCTGACTAATTTTTTGAATTTCCGATTCAAATTCAATATTGACAGAAATTAGAATTTTCTAAAATCGGGTTCCACGCATTTTAGTTTCGTGTATTTGAGTAAAATTGATTGAAGTGAGTGAAAATTCGATTACAAAATTCCATCTTTACATACAAAAACAAAATTAAGTTACATAAAAGAGTGTAAGTAATTAAATTACAACTTTGCGATACAACAATTGTAAAAAGGATTGAAGTACGTAGGCACTAAGCTTTACGGTAATATGAAACAATGGTGGAACCCTCAGTTTACCAATCTTACATGCACTTGTGCTGTTTTTTTTTCTTTTGTGTGTGTATGGGAAACATTTACACTTGAATTTAACCATGTGGCTCAATGTTTATATAACTTCTGTTTGTATAATTAATTAGATAAACTTAGGAAAAGCCGATACTCAGGGCCCGATTAACCTCTGAAACTAGGAAACGCACAGTATCATTTTTTGGGCTGCCTTTCATTTGGGAGAAGCTTTTAAATCCTACTTACATACCTAGAAACTCATCAATTCTACAAATATTATCCTCAGGAGTGTCTTAACCAAGTTCACATCTGGAGGCACGGCAGTGCCTCCGCCAAGTCGAGAAAGCACGGCCGTAAGCATACTTTTCTGGAAGCAACTCAGGCCACTTTTGACCCCCCCCCCATATCTCCGCGCTGGAGTATCCCAAAAATTCAAAACTTCGTTTTTCTAGAGTATTTGGCAAACAGGACCAAAATTTAAAATTACAACTTTCTGTCTTTTCTAGTTCAGACGATATATGTACTCAAACATTCGATTTTTTGTCACTCACTCACTCAATCGTTCCGCGTCATCAAAAAGATTAGGTAGATCCCGTAGCCCTAGAAACTTGACATTTGGAAAAAAGGTAGTGTTTAGGATACAAAGAGAGGAAAAATTATAAAATCCGGAAAATTCGAAAAAAAAACATTCGAAAATTCAACAAATTCCATCAAAATTGAGAATTGAAAATAAGACGATCTTGTAGTCTTAGAAACTTAAGATTTGGTGTGAAGGTAGTGTTTAGCATCCAGAAAAAGAAAACATCAAAAACACCACAAAAATCGAAAGCAAATTGAAAAAATCGAAAAAATCGAAAAACCCCGAAAATTTTCAAATAATCCGATTTTGTTGCGCTAGAAACTTGGAATTCGGAATAAAGGTAGTATTTAGGATGCAAAATAAGGAAAAATTAAAAAATCCGGAAAATTCGAAAAAAAAATTCAAAAATTCGAAAAAAATTGAAAAAATTAAAATAATTTGACCTTTTGGCCTTAGAAACTTAAAATTCGCGGTAAAGATGGTGTTTAGGATTCAAAAAATGTTAAAATAAAAAACGCAATAAAATGCGAAAATAAAATCGAAAAATCGAAAAAAATCGAATAAATCGAAAAATAAGGAAAATTTGAAAATAATTCGATTTTATAGCGCTAGAAACTTGAAATTTGGAATAAAGGTGATATTTAAAATACTAAATAAGGAAAAATTAAAAAATATGGATAATTAAAAAAATACCCATAAATTAGTGCAGACGGTATATGAACTCAAAGTTTCCATTTTTTGTCACTCACACACTCACTCACTCTCGCGTCATCAAAAATATTGGGTAGCTCCCGCAGCCATAGAAACTTAAAATTTGGAATAAAGCTAGTGTTTCGGATACAAAGAAAGGAAATAAAATCCGGAAAATTCCAAAAAAAAAAAAAAATAAATAAATAAAAAAACATTCGAAAATTCAACAAATTCGAACAAAATTGAAAATTGAAAATAACACGATCTTATAGTCTTAAAAACTTGGTGTGAAGGTAGTGTTTAGAATTCAGAAAAAGAAAACATCAAAAACACACACAAAAAAAAATCGAAAATAAAATCGAAAAATCGGAAAAATTGAAGAAAAAAACGAAAATTATCAAATGATCCGATTTTGTTGCGCTAGAAACTTGGAATTCGGAATAAAGGTAGTATTTAGGATGCAAAATAAGGAAAAATGAAAAAACCGGAAAATTTGAAAAAAAAAAATTCAAAAGTTCGAAAAATTCGAAAAAAAATGAAAAAATTAAAATAATTTGATCTATGCACGAGAATGTGATGTATATAATTAGTCTTAATCAAATAATACCATGCCATCCCATAACATATTAAGGTGTAATAACTTCCCTGTGCGTATATAATTAGCCTTAATCATATTATCTCATCTCTTCCCACATAACATAGTGTAGTAACTCCTCTATACCGACCCGATAAAAGATGGTGAGTGGTAGCGAGATCGGATCGTTGGCACAGAGAATTTCTCGCATAAATTAGAAAATAGAATTTTATTGTATAACAATGTTAATTCTAATGAAAAATATATACAAGACGTTAATACAGCATTTAATTATTTTCCGTGAGTCAATCGCTAATAAATTAATGTTCTCTTGACTCTGAGTGCAGCTGAAACAAACCAAAAGTCTCTACACATTACAGTCGGTCGTGACTACAAAATAAAGTTCATTCGGACCAAGGCTCGTCCGTTCCTTCTCTTCGGAAGATCTATTAATACTCGTTAATTCAGAGTCTAAGAACTCTCACTCTCGCACTTGGTGTGCTTTTCTCTTCTCTGGGAGTTTCACCGGATACCTGCTGTATCAATTAACTAGAGGTCGGACCTCACTAGCGCTTACACTACGCTGAGTTCGAAACTGACGTTCCGTCCTCCTTTCTCCAGAGAGTCAACACTCTCTTTTCCGATCTCTCCAAAAATGTCCTCTCTCTTCTTCATTCTCGCAGGGGACCTTCTTCTAGGGGCGGGGGCTTTGTCGAGGCGGGCCCCTCGAAACTCTCCAGCCTCTTAGCAGCCTTGAGATCCCTCTGTTTCGTTTTCACTAAGTCCGTCATTGGACGTTCCAAGACAAAGGGCAAAGTTTCGGGCGCAAACCTAAAAATCGTGTGCAGAGATCGCTTCTCTCGCAGATGAACTCTTTCCCACGAACTCGGCAAGGATCAAAGCGTAAGACCCCTCTTTGGGTAACGCCTTACCACTACATCACTGTCCGAATTTTCCGCTCACAGTACAATAGAATTCGGCGTCTGCTAGTCTTCAAGGCAAAAATAGCGAGGGAAGGTATGCAGTTAAGTGTACTCACAGGAAATGCTAGAATGACACATAGTGCAGCTGGATGTCGAGGCTCAATTCTTTACAGTAAGGTGTAATAATTTCCCTGTGCTGCGTAATTGGCAAGTCACAAAATAATATTTAACTAAAGATGTAGAGACTAGGAGTGATTTGTGAATGAAAATTTCAGTATTAATAAGATAGCTAAACTTGGCTTTACACGATCTCAGAACTTTTTACGGAAAAAGAGTCACGAGACTTGGCTGCATTTTTTACAGGTGACGTTTTTGATGAGATATATATTTCATTAAACAGCTTTCTTTTTTATGTTTCCTGTGAATACTAAAGTATCATTATAGTACATGTAGTTTTTGTATGTCCAGTTACATGGGTGGTTTCTATAACCAGCACATCAGTATGGCATATAATAGATTGGATAACAGTCTATAGATCACATTAAGATTTTCCGGTTAGATAAGTTTCCTGTGAAGTGTGTTTGTTCACAATTCTCTTGCAGTAAGCAAACCTTCTCCTCCAAAGAAAAAAAACAATGGAGAAAATAAAAATTGAAATTAGAGGCTCCATTTTACAGACATTTTGGAGCCCCTTTTAAATTTTGGAGAGAAAGCACATGATTCATGTGCTTTTTGGGTAATAAGGTCCTGCCGATACTAAGAAAACACTGTGGCGAAAAAACTGGTACAAGTTATCTTTGTTTGTGGTTTTAGCTCATACTACCTTTGCATCTATTGTTATTTACGGCAGAACACAGCATTCAGGCTTAAGTCTGCTAATCTTAACACATTTTGTTGTTCATTCGCCTGGTCATTCGCTCTCTGTCTGGTGTACATCTTGAATATTGATATTTTCAATGATAATTAGTTGTAATATATGATGAATACGATTAAAAACCGCTGCAAACAGCTAAACCCCACAAGAGCCATTTGGTGGCGAATTATCTTTTTGAAAGAAAAATAATAGCCTGCTCAATGAGTGAATCTTTTAATTGTGTTTAGTGAACGTGTCTTTCAATACAAATTTTCGATTATTCGCAATCGATTCCTTTTTCTCCGTTCTTTTTTAATGCGTTTTTACAACATAGCTACGACAATTAGACTTGACGGAAATGCTAATTCTAAATTACATGATTTATATTTTCAGCAATCTATTTTTGCGTAGAGTTCCTGAACCGTAAGGGGCGTATGGTTATACCATTGTGAGATGTATGTGCATCGTATAAGACGTATGTGTATACCACTATTGCATGAGATAATATTGTTGCATGTTTTGATTCATGTTAATAATGGCGCCCTTTATTGTTTGCCATCAGCTGAGATGCGCCCCTGCTTACTGAAAGATTGGTTAGACTGGTTAACAGTGCGGGAACTTTTCCGTTTGTTTTTGAGCTGAATCGGATTCGCACTGAGGAAGACATGCTTATACACCGCCAAAACCTACTTGGTGTCTTACATTTTATTGTCTTATAAAACGTTGGTTTTAACATTTCATAAATATTACGTCAAGTGACTTTTATTGTTTGTGTAACGCATTGATTAAAGTGAATTTTCACATGACAACTTTTAATTTTTTAAAATGTAAAAGTAATACGAATGACAAAAAATGCGTGGCCTAATTTCTGATGTCAGTACCTTACAAAGAATATAAAACCTTACAAAGGAATAAACAAATCCAATTAGCCAAAAGAAGGAAACGAGTTTTTAACGTGTTTGAATGTGATGTACATTACAGACTCAGAGGTTAAGCAGTTAGGCCGCTTTCAGTGGGCGTATCAAGCTCTCAATTTAAAGGGGGGGGGGGGGGTCCCATCTCTTCTTGAGCAATTTTTTATACCTACAACTTCAAATTGGCTATTTTTTGACACATTCACAGATACATTTTCATTCCTAAATGCATGTAATTTGTAGGTATATTTGTAAAGATATAAAGTTTGCAAGTTCTATTCAGAAAAGTTCAGTTTTAATTCAGTTTCAGTTCTATTCTACAAAGGAAACCGAACAATTTCTATTTTTTTTTTATAACGGCAAAGACTCTTTCTTTCAATTAACGTTGCCAAATTTGGTATTTGTAGCAGATTTTTGGAACTCGACAGTCATAGAACGATCGTGATGAGCGAGCAATTAGTTATAATTGAAGATGCGTCACATATAGTATAAGAAAATGGAAAACATTGTTTGATTTTTTGGTGCTTTAAAGAGTAATACTTGCAAATTTCGAGCATTTTCTTTTAAATGGTTTCTTAAATATCAAAAATACTTGCGTTGTAAGCGGAAAATTCGGCATAGAAGTCTGCAAGGGCCGAAATTTCCAGACCCGGGCCCGGCCCGACCCATACAAAAAAATTCGGCACGGCCCGATACAAAAATTTAAAGTTCGACCCAAGCCCGGCTCGGCCCGAACAAAAAAAATATTGGCCCGGCCCGATTTAAAAGTTAAAAGTTCGGCCCGAGTCCGGCCCGGTATAAAAGCTAATAGTTTGGCCCACCCGGAAAAAAGTTAAAATCTCGGCCCGAGCCGAGTGAATTTCTACAAAACATTGATTTTTACGTCGATTTGGTGAAAAATTTGTCTCGTAGGAGGAGATTTAACAAAAATTCCTATCTTAGCCTTTTTTTTTTATTCTTTCATGTTTATAATCTTCATTTTTATAGAAGTGCCACAGCCTGCGATATATATATTTTTTTAATAAATCTTTATTTGTTATATGTATGTGTTTAAGTTAAAATTAATATTGTTAATCCATATTCCATGTATTGAAGCGTTAAAAATCAGAAAAATGCTATACAGTAAAATCTTCTAAGACGGAATGGCATAGGGAAGAACAAAAATGAGTTATAGACAATTGGCCTTCTTAGCAGGTGTAAATGTATTATATATTCTTTTCTTACGTATTAGTATATTCATTTTGCACGGATCAACACATTTTTCAGTTTAAGACAGGATACCGCCATAAGCAGGTTCTTTTTCACACGTTTCACTATACATTTTAATTTAGCCATATTTTAATAAGCGTAAAAAACTACTATTCTTTAAAAAGAATAAATTTTAATGTTTAATTGTAGAATAATGGCGATTTAAAAATGTATGCATTTTTTGCAAAGATTTTTGTGCCAGGTCATTTTTTACTGACCTTCGAACGGACCAGGCCACGCCGAGACAATGATTTTCATACGAGTCAAAACCAGGACTGAAAATTTTGGGGCGTGAAGACTAGGAAGAATGAAACCAGTCCCGGCTCTGTACGGAAAAAATAATTTAAGGCATGGCCTAATCCTTCAGGAAAAAAGTAAGGCCTGATCCCGGCCCGTAAAGAGTAATCACTTGGCCCGGCCCGAGCCTTCAGAAAAAGTATGTCCCGGGCCCGGCCCGTGCAGATCTCTACTAGGGCATCAAACCAGAGTATCCCGGATTATACATAATCACTGAAAACCACTTTTTTATTGACTATTAGATTTTTTACATTTAATATACAAGTTTAAATTGTCCCCTAACAACAAGAAAAAACATTTTTATATGAAAAATATAAATAAGGTATTCAAATAAGGTCTCGAAATTTATTGAAAACGATGTTTTTATATTGGCCGCATGCCAGGAGTTAAAAGCCGAAAAAATCGCCAAAGGATTTCTCTACTTACAGCAGCCGTTTTGATTCTGATAATTTCAGTGGCTTAAACGCTTGGTTCGATTACATGTCTGTTTAATTTATGTTTTATTTATTTATTTATTTCGATTGATGAAGTTTTATTTGCGATGTGGAATATTAGCCGGAAACAAACGTTGGAACATTTAAGTGAAAACAGGTTAATCAAACGTGATCGAGATATATAGATCATGTGATAGAGATAGATTTAAAAAAAATTGTGATTGAAAAGTATTTTAAAAACCATAAAAAATAACTAAATTGAGATATAGTTTTCAAACAAATTGCATTTTAAAGAGCATTTCTCCTCCCCCCCTATTTTATGGCGTAAAAATTGAAATTGTGCGATGTTTAGTATTTAAAACAATTGCAGTAAAAGCGAAATTTATTTATAGTACATGTGTACATCACCAGTTTTATTTTTATGTTAACTAACCAATTTGTTTTGCATAATATGTCAAAGTTTTAGTTGTGTAATAATTATTTTCTTTGATATTCTTTTATTTCTTCATTCAGCTTGCGCATTGCGTGAGTCGTGTCTCCCAAGACATCTTTGACTTTGCTAATCATCTGCGCCACCATGACTACAATCATGATGATGACCATGACAACGGTCATGAAGATTACCAAGACCATGACAGCGATCATCATGATTACCATGACCATGATCATCCTGATCACCATCGCCATGAACACGATCACGATGACTTCGATATGCACGCTCATCAAGGCCATTTCCATGCTGATGTCCATTATCATGGACATCACGATCATCAGGGGTATCACGATCACAATATGGTAAGAAGTATTTTTTTTTTTTACATTTTTACGAACTAAGAATTTCATCAATAGTTTTGAATTTCAATACATTCTTTTAAAATACGATAGAACTGAAATGTGTCTTGTAAATCTTTCTTTTAATCTTTTTCTTGTCTCGTATTAGATTGTGATTAATGATTTATCCAAACTTTAAAAAAATGAAAATGCACCTTTAAATTGTTATAATTTAGACTGAAAATTGTTGTAGTCCAAACTAACTTCGCTATCGATGTTCATGTCTTTAACATTACTTAACTTTTTTTTTTTTTTTTTTTTTTTTTTTTTTTACTTTAGGTATAAGTAGCAAGTATGTTTTTCCACATAATTAGAAAAATTAATAACTATTTCTCCCCACCCTCTCCTTTTTTTAGCTATCATCTTAAAAAACACAGCTTTAAATGGACTATATTTCTGAACATGATCAGTAACAATATCTTTTAACAGTTTTAATAGTTTTATAAATATGTTTCGATTAATTCAAATATTTATTTTTTAATGACATGAAATTCATTTAACTTTTGTCTTGGAAAAATGCAATCTCTGTTATTGCATTTTCATTTAGTAGAATAAATAATAAGAACTGTGTCCTCATGAAAGCACTAGTCATCTAAATTGCAGACAACACTTCCTAGAAAGAAAATTTAGTATAATTTTAACTTGGTTAATCGTAGGTTTAGAATCTAAATCAATATTTTCAGATTTTGAGCAAAGAGTATTTTATCTTTGTAACTTCCGTTACTCCAATTTTAGTTTTGAATATAGGTATTAATATTATTAGATATTATTAGCTGTATTAGATATTATTAGATATATTAATAGATTTATATTAATTTAAAGATAATTATTTCTTCAAATTTTATAAAATTAGATTAAAAAAAGTTTATATAAATAACAAATTTATTTATTTACATACAATTACTGAGGATAAAAAGTTTTATTTATTAAATGTAATCTCTGTTACATGCAGGGTTCGTAAATATCATGACATTTTCGAAAATATCAAAATATCCGATATTATGATATATATCCGATATTTTATATTATTATTAGTTATATCCAATATTTTCAAAATAGTCAACTTATTGATAATAATAAATATTTTCAGACTTAGTATAAATTAGATAGACACTAAAACATATTGCACTCTGCATGAAAGCTTAATAAAGCAATATTCTAAATGTCGTTCTCTCTCTCTCTCTCACCCTCTCTTTTTATTTTATTCACGTAACAAAATTGAAGGTCAACTAATTGAAAAAAATAATAATAATAAATTGCTTTTGATACTCACAAAAAACAAACTATAGAATTTAGTATAAAGTATATAGAAAATTATATATTTTCTGCAACAAAATTTTAAATACAAAATAGTTTGTTTTTATTAAAAATTTGAACATAAATGTAAGCTTGTCTGTTTTTTCAAACCCTAACCTGTTGTGCAGTTTAAACTGAACAAAACCAAAACCAGAAAAGATCCCTTCTAATGAAGCTGTAAATGACTTACAGAAATTAGAAAGTCTATTTTTCATTGGCTGTTCCAGGCAAAAGTTTTTATCTACAGAACGACACAATCAATAATAGTTGAAAAATTATTTTACACATTTTTTTGACTGAAAATATAAAAAATATCACACATAATGATATTTTGAAAAAAATGTATCAAATATGTGAAAATATCAAAAATATCCAACTTCATGATATTTTGAAAATAAATATCGGATATATATCATGTAGTCCAGTAGAAATAGCGCAAAAAAGGGCCTTGCCTTACAAAAATTCGGGTAGTTCTGATTTTTGGGTATGCTATAAAGGTTGACCCTCTAATAAAAAAACCAAGTTTTTGACCTTCTAGACCTTGTGCGTTTTTCACAATATTGAAAAAAACAATATTTTTCGGCACTTTTTTTCGATTTTTCTTAAATAACTCAATTTTAGTGCATTTTACCGAAAAAAGCACTGTTACCATTTTGTAGAGCATAAAATTCTCTACAACATGCAGTATTCAGGTTTGTAAATTGTCTAAATAGGGAGTAATATACGGAGCCGGGAAAATAGGGTAAAATTTGCAAAAAATGCTAAAATCTACAAATGACGTTAGTTTTTGCTTAATAACCCACTTTTAGTGCATTTTAGAAAGAAAATTGTCATAATCAACTTTTAGAGCATGAGATAGTCGATAGTTTCATTTATTATAGGTTGACCCTCTAATAAAAAAACCAAGTTTTCGATCTTCTAGACCTTGTGCGTTTTTCACAATATTGAAAAAACCAATATTTTTCGGAACTTTTTTTGATTTTTCTTAAATAACTCAATTTTAGTGCATTTTACAGAAAAAGCACTTTTACCATTTTGTAGAACATAAAATTCTGTACAACATGCAGTATTCAGATTTGTAAATTGTCCAAATAGGGGGTAAGATACGGAGCCGGGAAAATAGGGTAAAATTTGCAAAAATCCACTAAAGACGTTAGTTTTTGCTTAACAACCTACTTTTAGTGCGTTTTAGAGACAAAAGCACTTTCATCATTTTGTAGAGCATAAAATTCTCTACAACATGCAGCATTCATGTTTGTAGATTGTCCAAATAGGGGGTAACATACGGAGCCGGGAAAATAGGGTTAAATTTGGAAAAAATGTAAAAATCCACAAATGACGTTAATTTTTTCTTAATAACATACTTTTAGTGCGTTTTAGAGACAAAAGCACTTTCAACAATTTGTAGAGCATAAAATTCTCTACAACATGCAGTATTCGTGTTTGTAAATTGTCCAAATAGGGGGAAGATACGGAGCCGGGAAAATAGGGTTAAATTTGGAAAGAAATGTAAAAATCCACAAATGACGTTAGTGTTTGCTTAATAACCCACTTTTAGTGCATTTTAGAAACAAAATTGTCATAATCAACTTTTTAGAGCATGAGATAGTCGATAGTTTCATTTATTATAAAATTAATTATTTGTAATAAACCTTTAAAATCACAGCAAAAAGATTTTGGGTGAAAACAGGAAAATACTGCCTAACAAGTTATTAATTTAAAAAACGAGCTTTTATTTTTGATATTGAAAACACGATGCGGTTAATTAATTACAGAATGTACAAGAATTTAATCACCAAATATATAGAAAGTATATAGTCACTTTGTCATATAAGTTTCCTTTTTATGCTGCTTGGCCCTGGTAATGATACCATCGTCTCAGATACTTCATCGTCCGTCTCTGTACTTGACTCGATTGGATGTTCTAGTTCAAGAGTCTATTATAGACATTTAATGATCTAATAAATGAAACTTGTAGACTACTTCATGCTTTACAAACTTTATATTCACACTTTTGTCTCTAAAACGCACTAAAAGTAGGTTATTAAGTAAAAACTAACGTCTTTAAAGGATTTTTGCATGTTTTGCAAATTTTACCCTATTTTCCGGGCTCCGTATCTTATCCCCTATTTGGACAATTAACAAATCTGAATACTGCATGTTGTAGAGAATTTTATGCTCTACAAAATGGTGAAAGTACTTTTTCTGTAAAATGCACTAAAATTGAGTTATTTAAGAAAAATCGAAAAAAGTGCCGAAAAATATTGGTTTTTTTCAATATTGTGAAAAACGCACAAGGTCTAGAAGGTCGAAAACTTGGTTTTTTTATTAGACGATCAACCTATAATAAATGAAACTATCGACTATCTCATGCTCTAAAAAGTTGTTTATGACAATTTTGTTTCTAAAATGCACTAAAAGTAGGTTATTAAGCAAAAACTAACGTCTTTAGTGGATTTTTGCATTTTTTGCAAATTTTACCCTATTTTCCCGGCTCCGTATCTTACCCCCTATTTGGACAATTTACAAACCTGAATACTGCATGTTGTAGAGAATTTTATGCTCTACAAAATGGTAACAGTGCTTTTTTCTGTAAAATGCACTAAAATTGAGTTATTTAAGAAAAATCGAAAAAAGTGCCGAAAAATATTGGTTTTTTCAATATTGTGAAAAACGCACAAGGTCTAGAAGGTCGAAAACTTCGTTTTCTTATTAGAGGGTCAACCTTTACAGCATACCCAAAAATCAGAACTACCCGAATTTTTGTAAGGTGAAATGCTATTTCTACTGGACTAATGATATATATCCATTGATCTGTATCACCGAACCCTGGTTTCATATGTAACATCCGTCAAACAAATTTTACATTTTTTACTCAAAATTAAAAATCTGTATTTTAATTTTAAAATTGATTTTTTTTTTCATACTGATGCTACTTTTAGACTATCCATTTATGATAATGTATCCAATTTCATTTAGGCAGCCCTATATATTAATTTATTTATATTCTTTATGCATCTTTTAATGTACTAAAATACAGTTCAGCTTGAAAATGTATAAAACAGTCAATCACACACTGAAAAAAAAATTGTTGATTTTACAGTATGATACTTAGTATCCCAGCTGCCAGTATTATATCGTAATGCGCGGTAGTGTATTACTGCTTATTTTACAGTTTATTACTGTTAATTTTACGGTATAATACTGACAGCTGGGATGCTAGTATTATACTGTAAAATCAACATTTTTTTTTTCAGTGCACACACACAAACAAACTGGCACATTTACACACAGATTACACTTTAAACAATTCGCGTTAAATACGGTAAAGCTTACTCTTTTTTTTTATTAAATTCCTACTATTAGCTCACACTCTCTCTATATATATCTTGTTCAAATTTTCAATCGTTAATAAAATATTTTCTATTTATCCACTCAAGTTCAAATAATTTTTTTAAAACTTGTAGTGGATGACACTTTATGTTAATACAGATTTTTCAAATATTAATTCATTAATTAAATTTAATTAATTAATTTTAGTTTTAAATGGGAGAAAAAATTCCTCCCATTGTTTTCATAAATGAAATGAAAGATTTATCTCAAATGAGTGATGCCACAGAAATAAAATACCACAACGAGGATTATAAAATAATGTTCAATAAAGATAACGTGGGACATTAATGCTGCACGGGTTTATTTTATATTTTTATGATTAAAAAGTAGGAATTGACTTTAAAATTTTTTTTTATATTACTTGTGCAGGCCTTTATATTGGTCTATAGAAATAATACACTCCTCGTAAAGTACTAAATATTAGTTAAACTTAAAAATGCCTCCTGCAACTGAAAACGTACTTCCATCAATTATCTCTCATAAACAGAACTGCAACCTAATTATTTTATGTGTTCCTGTGATAATTGAATGATAGAAAATGCTTTACGTACTCCATATTTTATAAAAAGCATATCGTAATGCACCTTATTAGATCATATCAATTTCATTATGTTTGAAGTAATATACACAACATCAAAATGCACTGCAAACAATTTTTTCCCTGCACTGCAAACTGAAATGTCTGAAATTCAGACACATAAGTGCCTGAAACGGATGGTTAAAAAAAGAGAAACTTTAAATGTCGAAACATTTTTGTGTTTCTGTAAACGAACTATAAAAACTACACACTTCATTTTGAATATGGGATTTCCTATAGTAAACCTCAATAACATATACAAAATACGTAAAAATCCAAGTATATTTACGAAAGTTAGAGAGCTAATAAATAGCCAAGTTGACAGACAGACAGACGAGTTGTGTTTATTTTTAGCCACTTTCACAAATACTTTGTGAAAGTGGTTAAAAATATGGGTTTGCATTGAATATATCAAAGTTTCAGCAAAGAAAAAAAAAATGTAGACAGTTCTTCAAGACCGCAAAAGTGTAACAGAAGTATAGAAAAATCATAAACAAGAGATATTAGTGCAAGCAAGCTTTATTCTGCAGAATTATGGAACATAAGTTATGACTAATATAATAAAATCTAACAAACCAATCAATTATTTGAAACTAAAATAATTTGTATTATATTTTATAATTAAAATATATAAGTAAAAGGAATATTGCTTATCATAAGAATACCTTATATATTTATACTAAAAATACACACACACACACACACTTATGCTATATAATTCCTTCATTGAATACATAACAATATTTAAAGGGCTTAAGGAAGCCACGTTTATTCTGAAAAATTTTAATTTAAAGATAACTGGACTGTTTATAAGAAAAATATTTTAAAAGTATAAATAAGTGAAGGAAAGATATACAATATAAGAAAAATAAACATCTTAATGAAAAAATAAATAAATAAATAGAAATAAATAAATAAAATCAGAACAATCACGAAAAATATAATAATAATTTTCAGCTTTAAAATACGTACTTGAGTTCAAAATAATAAATTAAATAGGCAGATATACGGTGAAAGAGTGCCGTGAAACTTTCACTAAAACTTGTCTTAAAACTTACAGTCATAAAAAAGAGTAGTAAAATTGTATAACTTACATGTCTGGTAATTCCTTAATTAATTGTGGCCAGGATTTGTTATGGAAAATGGATCAATATTTACTATATTCACTATTATGATAAATTTAATTTCTCCTTAAAATAACATATATGTATATATAACATAGATATCAATCTATGCTTGACACTAATGCTTAAAGCTCCATTATTGAATCACATATCATCAATGATCTGTTTAACTATTCTGGTGAATGATGAAGTGAGAGTTTTGGTCTGTTGATCGATTATTAAATTTAATCGATATTCGAAAAAAAAAACCTTAAAAAATCAGCCTTATAAAGCAGTTTTATATTTAATGATGATTCAACAGAATTGCTGCTTTTATGTTATTACATTAATTTTCACTGCGATCAATAAGGTAAATGAAAAGTTTCGTTAGAGTTTTTAAGAACTTACCTCAGATTTTCGCTGGTGGAATTTTTTTTCTCACTAGTGAAGATTTCCTCTTTCAAACTAATATAATATTTGAAATGACTGCAAACACTTATTATATAAACGAGATTTTAACAACCTTGAGATTTGCTGTGACAAGGAAAAAGTGTAAAAATACCATAATTCCCTAATCGATATTGTGTCGGGCACGAAGATTTTTAGAGATGCTTACTTTGCATGTTAAATTACACCAAACGCAATTCAACATACTTCCTTGAGATTCTCAAGCCGATAATAATTCATATTTATACCCATTGTTACGTCACGGGAATCTTGTCGTGTGACTGTCAGAATATAATAATTCAAAAGTCATTTTAATTGATAATGAATTTTTATGTCAGTTTTACGTTATAATTACACATGTATTATAGTTTTCTTTATGACAAAACCAATGAGTCTACGCATGCATTCATATAAAAGTGAAGTGTATATCTGTGATTTTCAGAAAAACACATATTTCTAAGTTTTACGATATAATTACACATGTATTATAGTTTTCTTTATGACAAAACCAATGAATCTACGCATGCATTCATATAAAAGTGAAGTGTATATCTGTGATTTTCAGAAAAAACACATATTTCTAAGTTCAATTTAGACGACGTAAAGTCAAAAATAATTTTTTTTAATACTTTTGTCTGTCTGTCTATTTGTCCTCAATATGCTCAAACACAGATAAATAACTCTAAACTTATCAGGGGCAGTTAGAGTTTCTAGCTACAATTTGCTGTTTGTCGCAATCGGATATATCTAAAATTAGTTTTTGAGGAAACAGGCATAAACTAGGAGAAACAATCTTTCAATACGAAAAAACTCGTGAAATAATTTAAAGATTTCTTACGGCGATTGAAAAGTCTGAGATTTATAAATGATCATAATTATTATTTTTAGCTTATGACTTATTATTATACATTTTAATTATACATCTTAATTGAAAAATGGATTGGTAAATATAAGGGGCTAATATTCCATAATCGCGGCCAAAGTCACGATTCGCATCAGTAATAAGCCTGATTCGCATCAGTAATAAGCCTGATTCGCATCAGTAATAAGCCTAAATGATCTCCTAAAAAATCCCATTATATATGTTTGTCTCATAATAAAACTTGGTTACAACAATGCATTTAATTTTGCTCCAAAATCATGCTTTCTAAAATATGCCATTTGGCCGCGGACACGATTACGGAAGATCTATAAATTATAATAATTTTATAGATCAGATTTTTAGATTACAACTTATTCATTTTAATTTAAAAACTTGATTAGTAAGCATAAATAGCTAATACTTAATTATTCTGTCCACAGCCGAGGTTGGCATCAAGGAATGCATAATTTTTCGTTCGGGTTTTAAAACATTTTTTTTTTTTCGTGGTATACATTAATTTTTAATTTCTAAAGCTAATCACAAGTTTCATTTCAAAATGTTATCTACGCAAAATATCTGTTTTAACACTTTCCAACGTGTTGAAATGTGTTTATGAATTTGGTTTGTCTGCCCGTCTGTCCGTCCGTGCTCTACACTGCAAAAAAAAAAAAAAAAAAAAAAAAAAAAGTTGATTTTACAGTATAATACTGGCATTCCAGCTGCCAGTATTATACCGTAAAATTAACAGTAATAAACAGTAAAATAAGTAATACTGGCAGCTGGGATTTTTGTATTATATTGTAAAATCAACTTTTTTTTTTTCAGTGTAATTTGCGTAAATGTACTCGGATTGCCATGTAACTGATATATGCTTACCATGGCATGTTTGGTATTGGAAATGAAGTAAGTAGCATTTATAGTTCGTTTACAGGGGCACTCAAAATAATTTCGTTGCATTATAGTCTATAGAAAAAAACGTTTGCAGTGTATTTTAATGATATTACACTATTTCAAATATATTGAAATTGACATGCATTACTGAGGTGAACTACACGATGCTTACTATAGAATAGGCCAGGGACGCCGAACCTTTTTACAGCCGCGTGCCAAATTTTTTCAAAAAAGACTTTATGTGACCATGACGTGCACCCCCCCCCCTTCCCCTCCCCTTCCTCCCATAGGAAAAAAAAGTGGATTAAAATTGCTTGAATATGTTTTTATTAGTGTTAAGAATGTATGGGTAACATACATATGCAGTCATATTACACTGTAATAATTATAGTAAACAAATATATTAAATCATCTGACAATTGGTTTATACACTGCAAAAAAAAAAAAAAAAAATTGTTGATGTGCGGTAGCGTATTACTGCTTATTTTACTGTTTATTACTGTTAATTTTATGGTATAATACTAGCAGCTGGGCTGCCAGTATTATACTGTAAAATCAACAATTTTTTCGCAGTGTATTTGAGTGTTCCATGTTATTCATTTCCGAAAATAATGACAGGTAAAGGGGAAAATTGTCAAACTGGCAAATTTTATACTAAGTCGCTATAATTTCATCGTTGGCATTTTTGCTATATTGTCTGAATATTCTTCTTTTCGGTATTCTCCACATATTCTCTTAATTTGTATATCTACTAACCTTCCGTTTTTTTTTACATTTTTTTTTTCCAAGTCATAAAAGTATAATATATGAACCAGAAAAAATATTTAATAATTTCTTTTATTATTTCTATTTCTATGTGTTTATTTAAGGAATGCTTTAACTAAATTTAATTTCTCGTTTGGTTTGATTTGATTTGAAAAAAAATAAAGAGTCTGCAAAGTTATCAGGAATGAATTTCATAAATGATTGAGTCCATAATAAAATAAATTAAAATTCTTTAATTTCAGAAAAAAAAAAAAGAAAAAAAAGCTCAGTTTGCTTAAATTCGTGTATTTTGTTTAATTTCATTCAATTTTGTTTCGGAACCCCAATCAATGCCGTGCCGAAAATATTATTTCGCGTGCCACTTATGGCACGCGTACCATAGGTTCGCCGTTCCTGGAATAGGGTGTGCATAAGCATTTATCGTTCATTTACAGAGACAGACAAATAATTCGGTTATAGTACGGTCTATCAGCAATAATTGCTGGAAGTGCGTTTTAAATTGTAGTATGCGTTTTAAAATTTAACTAATATTTTGCATATTACTTGGTGTGTTTAAATTCTACAGATCATATACAGGGCTGCACAAAAGGTCTCAAGTACATTTCCGTTTATTGATGGAAATTGCTGAAGAGTTAATTTTTACTGTACTACGCGTGTTCTAGCTGAACTAAATTTCAGAATACTATGTAGTATATATACAAATCTATAGATCACATACAGGGCTTCACAAAATAATTCGGATATCTTTCCGACTATACATGGTAATTTCTGAAATCAAGTTCTCAAATGTGTGATGCGTTTTCCAAACTGCCTTTTTAGCTTCCGGCCAGCACGCTCTTCTCACTCACCCGAACAGGAGCTCTTTAACTGTTTCAATTTCTATAGTTTTATCAGGGCTGGTAAACTCCGGCGTTTTCCCGTTGTAATTTTTTTTTATATATTTATCAATTCATATTGTTAGTTTGTTTTATTTTCATTAATCTCTGTAAAGTAATAATTGTCAACTCGTTACTTTCTTCTATCTATAATAGAAGAAAGTATTGTAATCGAAATTTTTTTCGACTTCCAGTTTTCGACGGATTTACACGTTTTAGAGGTCAGAGATTCCGAAAAACATGTTTTTACAAAATGTCTGTCTGTCCGTCTGTCCGTCTGTCCGTCCGTCCGTCTGTCCGTCTGTCCGTCTGTGTGTCTTCATTGTACCATCTAAAAGTGTATGATGTTATGCTTCAAATTGAACCAAATTTTTTTTCTATGTTTTTGGCTATGGCAAGCAGATTCTATCAGAATTTGGGGATATTTCGACGAAAGGGGGCGCTGTGATCGATATTTTTGTTCCATTTTCACTATTGTACCATCTAAAAGTGTATGATGTTATGCTTCAAATTGAACCAAATTTTTTTTCTATGTTTTTGGCTATGGCAAGCAGGTTCTATCAGAATTTGGGGATATTTCGACGAAAGGGGGCGCTGTGATCGATATTTTTGTTCCATTTTCACTATTGTACCATCTGAAAGTGTATGATATTATGCTTCAAATTGAACCAAATTTTTTTTCTATGTTTTTGGCTATGGCAAGCAGGTTCTATCAGAATTTGGGGATATTTCGACGAAAGGGGGCGCTGTGATCGATATTTTTGTTCCATTTTCACTATTGTACCATCTGAAAGTGTATGATGTTATGCTTCATATTGAACCAAATTTTTTTCTATGTTTTTGGCTATGGCAAGCAGGTTCTATCAGAATCTGGGGATATTTCGACGAAAGGGGGCGCTGTGATCGATATTTTTGTTCCATTTTCACTATTTTACCATCTAAAAGTGTATGATGTTATGCTTCAAATTTAACCAATTTTTTTTTCTATGTTTTTGGCTATGGCAAGCAGGTTCTATCAGAATTTGGGGATATTTCGACGAAAGGGGGCGCTGTGATCGATATTTTTGTTCCATTTTCACTATTGTACCATCTAAAAGTGTATGATGTTATGCTTCAAATTAAACCAAATTTTTTTCTATGTTTTGGGCTATGGCAAGCAGGTTCTATCAGAATTTGGGGATATTTGGACGAAAGGGGGCGCTGTGATCGATATTTTTGTTCCATTTTCACTATTTTACCATCTAAAAGTGTATGATGTTATGCTTCAAATTTAACCAATTTTTTTTTCTATGTTTTTGGCTATGGCAAGCAGGTTCTATCAGAATTTGGGGATATTTCGACGAAAGGGGGCGCTGTGATCGATATTTTTGTTCCATTTTCACTATTGTACCATCTAAAAGTGTATGATGTTATGCTTCAAATTAAACCAAATTTTTTTCTATGTTTTGGGCTATAGCAAGCAGGTTCTATCAGAATTTGGGGATATTTGAACGAAAGGTGGCGCTGTGATCGTTATTTTTGTTCCATTTTAACTATTGTATCATCGAAAAGTGTATGAAGTTATGCTTCAAATTGAACCACATTTTTTTTCTCTGTTTTTGGCTATGGCAAGCAGGTTCTATTAAAATTTGGGGATATTTCGACGAAAGGGGGCGCTGTGATAGCCATTTAAAAATTTAAAATTAAAAAAGATGTGCAAATTAAAAAAAATTAGAAATCCTAAAACTTTTTTTCGTTAAATGTTCGATCTTGATCCGGAGAATCCGGAGCAATTTTTGTTTTGCTTCTATCTTAAAAAATGTCTGAGATAGAGCGGTTTGAAATTTTAGGGTGGCTGACATTTTCAAACAAGACAGCAGAATTCATCCATAAACGGGTTTAATTTATGAGTTTTAGTTAACATGGTTTCGTCAAATTTTCTTTCATTGTTGTAACCATTAATCCTATTATATGCTTATCACTATATATTTATATTCGCCAACGTCAAATTCTCGCCAAACTTGGCGAACAGTTTGCGGAATATCGCCAAATTTGGCGACCAAAGTAAGTTGCCATAAATGAAGCCAACTTGGCTGTAGAGGACTAATTTGGCGATATTCTCATTCAAATTCAATGTTGACGAGAACTGGGATTGAATCTTTTTTATTTAGGTTCCACGCATTTTACCTTCATGTTCAGGGGCGGAACCAGAAAATTTTCACAGGGGGTCAAGTTTCAGTGGCCAGCGTTATACCTTCTACTAATAAAATTTTCAGTAAAGTGGAAGAAAAACGGAGTATCATTTAAACCTGCTTCAAAATATAATATATTACACAGTAATTAATAAATTTTCATGAAAAAGTATTAAATTAACCATTAAAAATTATATTAGAATAATATATAAATTACAAATTATAATAATATTAAATTAACTTTTAGTAACTAATTTGTTATCATTTTGTATATATAAATATACAATTTATTAATTCTATAATATGTAGTTAATACAGAAATATTAAAATTCTTCAATTGAATAAAATTAAACGTTTTCATATTTAAGATGTGGAGAACACTTTTTATTGCAATGAAAAAAATAATGGCAAAACATTGCTGTATCTTTAAAATACTGCAGTTGGAATTTCCTGTGATGTTTCATTCGAATTTATTTAATACTTCTTCAGGGTGAATTTCCTTATCGCGGTGAATGTTAAGCATTTCTAAACCGTTTAGTCTTTCTTCTTTCATATTTGACCTCAAGTAAGTTTTTACCCGTCTTAATGTTGAGACCGTTCACTGGTACAGGTTGCAACAGGAAGGACACATAAAATATGGAGAAATCTTGATATTCGGGTAAAATTCTGAAGCGTGTAATATGCTTTCACTTGCACCATGTGGAAGTTCGCTCTCCGGTTTTTATTCCCATTGCCACTGCCATAAGTCTATTTCTCCTCGTAATTCAAAAAATGTCCCTGGAATATCCTTCTTGTAAGGTTCAGATGGATTAATTAAAGTTTCAGTATCCTCATTGGAAAATACCGGGATCATTCCAGGTAATGCAACGATATTTGAATGTTCAGCAGTGGAAAATCTTGTTACCAATTCTAATGGTAAAATCCATAAACGGCAAAAATAAATTAAATTTGTAATATTCTTCAGGACTTGATGCTACAGTATTGGATCTGAGGTGCTGTGTTTTTACAATTCTCGGCATAGTAATTTCAATGGAATGTTTAGTTGCTACTTTCGATGCTTCGTCGTATATTTTCGAGTAATTTGATGAATTTCGATAATCATTTAAAGTATCGACAACATGCTTTACCATATCATAACATTGCTTCAAATCTGACGAAGGGCTTTGCAAATTACGAAAGAAAGAAATAGTTAAAATCAAGATGGAGGAAATGATTTGCACTGAAATAAGGGAAGCAAATCGCAGAACTGATGTTATTAAATATGCGGATTTGGAGGATGATTCTTCTGCATCTAATAATTCTAGAAAGCACACAATGGCATCGAAAACTTGTAAAATTGCGTCGTGTCGTTAATCCACCGAGTTTAGCATAGTTTTGAAAACTTCAATCGCGTTTCTTGAGGATGATGCTCTTGTATTTCCTCTCGCATAAAATTCATTGTTTTAGCGGATTCCGTAATTGCATTGATGACTTCTTTCATGACACCAATAACGTTTCTAATACTGCGTAATGAACAGGCTTTAGATATGGCAAGATTTAGTTTGTGAGACGAGCAATGCATGTTAAGTGCTTGCACCCCTTTGAATTTTCCAGTTTGAACTACCGTCGTAACGTTGTACTCGCAAATTTTAAATTTTTGATCCTAATTTCTTTAGATTTTCTTAAATTAGGTCTGCAAGGAACTCGCCACTTAAGCCTCTAGCTTCTACAAAGCCTGCAAACTCTTCCCTGAGTTTCTTCGTAGTATCCCAATATCGAATGCTAAGACTCATCTGCTCGATACTACCAGTATCGGTGGTTTCGTCAGCTAAGATACTAAAGAACAGACTTTCTTTCACAAAGTTCAGTATTTTCTGTAATATCTCCCCACAAATGTCAGTTAATTCCTGTCAGTTAATTGTTGTTTTACTGATTAAAGAAGCGTTACGAGGAACATTGTTTATTGTTTATAAAACTGCAAAGCGATATTTTACCCTCCCCCCCTCTTCTGCTCTAAAAGAGTACACATATTTTGCAATAAGCTCCAGCATGCTTATCACTGTATAACTCAACCAGGAAAATTCTGTAAGCCACGACCGTTGAAACTGCCTTTTACTTCCTGTTTGCATAACAATCGGAAATTTCTGGAACAAATCAGAAAGTTCTGGATGCTCCAGTAATAAGGGTGTTTCTCATCACAGGGGGGGGGTGTCAGCTGACCCTCTGACCCCCCTCTGGATCCGCCACTGTTCGTGTTTTCCATTAAAATTAGCTAAAATCGTTAAAGCAAGGAATAGGGAGGCTATCTGTTCCTGTCGGTTCAGGCCAGGACTTTTCGTAGTTTAGTATACATCGATTGTTCGCATCCCTGTAACCCGACGATTTGCAAGCAGCTGACGTACAACAGAATGACGAAAAATATTGATTTTATTGGCGATGTGATAGCGAATTTTGAAGTATTAACATGACTGAGATAGAAGAAAGTTTTGGGATTGGCACATCCGAGTTTAATACTACTATACCACTACACTTCTTCACAAGCATTGCATATTCTGTCTCAATCATCTTTTACCTTTACAAAAAATTTTAAGTTAAACCAATGTGCACCCTTAATACGTTTGTAAAGCTACACAAAAGTGAGCTTTGTTAATAATTAAGTTAAACTAAAGAGCGATTTTAACTCTTGGTTAGGCACGTTCAGTTAAATAATTTCACTTTAAACATTGTGTAAGCTGTCTAATCTTCAACACATTGTATGTATGTTAAAGTAAACAGTGTGTTTGTGTCTTCGCCCCGGGATTGCACTTATACTCTAAAGCGAAGGTGGGTTCCCGCGGCGGTCATCCCTTGTCATCCCCATTGTTTACTTAGACATCATATTTCACCTTATTAAACGATGATTTTTTTTTCATTACATGCGCTGATATTCAGAAGTGTTGGAAATTGTTTCATAATCTACGCTTGACGCATGATTTTTCTTTCTTGGTATTTTTTATTATTTTTCCTTCTTATTAAACAAGTATTTCGGATGTTTCATGAAAAGGTCGAACAAAAAGCACAACAAAAGAACCAGAAACAAAAGAGACAATCTTTTGAATCAATGGCTTGTGAAATTAGAATGATATGTTGCTCAACAAAGCGGAAACTTCCATTACTGTTGAAACATTTACTGTCATAACATAGAAAATAATAATTGTTTTATACACACAATGTAACATTGACTAAAAATAGTATAATCTTCATTTAAATAAATGGCGTTTCAGTTTGAAAAGGTTTACATCTACGATCCAAAATTTTCTGATTTTCCAAAAAAGGGTATTTTTCAGAAATTGTAATTGTTGGAAACTATGTTGTTTTCAGAAAAAAAGTAATGTTCTACATTCTATAACTGTGAAATGTCATTTTTTTTCCTCTTGAAGAAAAAAAAAGAGCTGTTTCAAAATAAATTTTTAAATCATTTTCGCTACTTTTGTAAAATTGTTTAACAATCTTATGTACGATAACCTCATATGAAGTTTTATTGAAAAACAACTATCAGAGAACTATGCATATGTGTATATATATTTACTTTTTTATCACATTTAAACTTCATATCAAGTTCAATAATGTTTGTGAAATACAATAATAGATTGCAAAACCATTTTCTTTTCAAACATTCTACTGGAAAATCCGTCTTTGTCCAATTTTTTCCTGCGTGAGAGAAGATTTTCTCAAAGAATTTCTGCTCTTGGATCTAAACAAGAATGATACTCAAAAACTTCCTCTTCATCTTCTTCCTCTTTTTTTGCTTTCTATTTTCTGTTAATGAATCCAAAATTTGAAGTACCATAAAAAAAGTATAATAATTAATAATAATAAATTTTTATTGATTGTAAAATTCATATGAGGTTTATTTTCTAATTTTATAATAAATGTAAGATTTTTTTTTAATTCAACATTGTTTGTTCTTAATACAGTAACAAATGACTATATAGGTCTTGTTCAACGAGTTTGTGCATTTGTGTATGAATAGCACTCATATTTTTGTAGATGTAGATGCTAACGTTTCTGTGAAAAATTCAATTTTTTTTTTATATAGCATGCAGAGTTTTTAACCGAATTTAACAGCGCTTTCCAAAACCAAAAACTTGACAAAACATTGTAGAAATAGTATACTGCAATTAAAATATTAATATATTGAATATTTGATGAGATATGGGTGATTGTATAAAATACATATACGCGAACTACAGCAAAGATTTTTTTTGTCATGATTTGGTAGTCAGTACTATAGAGCAACTCATATAAAAAGACCAGTCAAATATCGTCAAAACTCAAAAAGATATAGGCAATACAGTGAGCTAATTGATAAATTGGGGAGGAAATCCCATAGGATTATATGGGATTTCCTCCCCAGTTATTGACTACCAAATCATGACAAAAAAATCTTTGCTGTAGTTCGCGCATGCGGAGTTAAAATTTATTTCATACAAATGCCCATATCTCACCAAATATTCAATATATTAATATTTTAATCACACTATACTATTTCTACTATTCTTTGTCAAGTTTTTGGAAAGTGGTGCTGAATTCGGTTGAAAACTCTGTATGCTATAAACAAAAAACTTTTGAATTTTTCATAGAAACGTTAATATCTTCCCGAATATACGTGCTATGCTTACACTAATGCACACAAATGTTGAACAATTCCTACATAGTCATTTGCTACAGTGACAGACCATTTTGAGCATTTTCTGTTACTTGGGTGATCGCAAATATTATTTTATTATTAAAATTATTATCCCCCCCCCCTTCCTAATTGTCCTTACGACAAAGTCTTCACTGAAAATTATGAAGTCAACCATGTTCTTTACATTCTTGAAGTTCAAAGACAATTCGTAAAGAATTTCAGTAGATATTCGACAAAATGTCTAAAATCGAAAAAATCGGTCACTGCCCTTTAATTTTTGGACATGAGTGTACTTAGCCTTCGAGAGTTTGTCACAGTCAGAGTTAGGCAGTATCGAAAATCCATGTATTTGGAATATATTTGTATTTTAAACCGATAAAATCAAAGTATTTCGGAAATGCATTTTGTAATGCGTTTTGAAAGTATTTTGTATTTCCAAACTGTTCAAAATACATTTGTCCAAATTTCAAACTGTCATGTTTAAACAGCAGACCAACTATTTGCAGCAGGGGAATACCTGCCTGTCTGTTTTCTCTAGTTTACAAATTCTTTTCTGGAAGTTATTATAAACACATTTTTACTTTCTTCTATCTATAATAGAAGAAAGTATTTTAATCGAAATTTTTTTCGAGTTCCGGTTTTCGACGGATTTACATGTTTTAGGGGTCAGAGATTCCGAAAAACATGTTTTTACAAAATGTCTGTCTGTCAGTCTGTGTGTATGTCCTCTTTGTATTATTGAAAAGTATATGAAGTTATGCTTCAAATTGAACCAATTTTTTTTTCTATGTGTTTAGCTATGGCAAGCAGGTCCCACTTGAATATGGGGATATTTCGACGAAAGGGGGCGCTGTGATAGCGATTTTGTTCCATTTTCCCTATTGTATCATCGAAAAGTGTATGAATTTATGTAGATAATTGAACCAAATTTTTTGTATATGTTTTTGTCTATGGTCTGCAGGTTCCAGTTGAATTTGGGGATATTCAACCCTAAGGGGGTGCTTTGATAGCCATTTAAAGATTTCAAATTCAAAAAGATGTACAAAAAAATTAGAAATCCTAAAAATTTTTTGTGTTAAATGTTCGGCTTTGGTCCAAGGATTCCAGAGCATTTTTTGTTTTGCTTCTATCTTAAAAATGGCTAAGATATAGCAGTTTGAAATTTTAGGGTGCCTTACATTTTGAAACAATACAGCGGAATTTCTCCATAAACGGGTTTAATTTATGAGTTTTAGTGAACATGGTTTCGGCAAATTTTCTTTCATTGTTGTAACCATCGTTTCAATTCTTACATGCTTAACACTATATATTTATATTCCCCAAAGTCACGTTATCGTCAAGCTTGGCGACAATTCGCAAAATATCGCCAAATTTGGCGTCATACTACGTTGCTATATATGAATCTGCCATATATGAAGCCAACTTGGCTTGTCTGTCTAATTTTGCTATATTCTCATTCAAATTCAATATTGACGAGACCTGGGAATGAATCTTCTGTAATCGGGTTCCACGCATTTTAGCTTTGTGTTTTTCAGTAAAATTCGCTAAAATCTTAAAAACAAGCAATAGGGAAGCTATCTTTTCCTGCCGGTAGAGGCCAGAAGAACTTTTCGTAGTTTAGAATCAGTTGTTCGTATTCAGGTAACTCGACGATTCGCAAGCAGCTGACGTACAACAGACTGACGAAAAATATCAGTTTTTTTGGCGATGTGATAGCGAATTTTGAAGCATTAACATGTATGAGATAGAAGAAAGTTTTGAGATTGGCGTATCCGACTAGTTTTACTATTGGTACGAGAAGGATGTTGATGAATAGGTTAACTTCTGCAAAGCATTTTTGCTGATTGGCTACAAAAATAGCTTTTATCATTCTTAGCATCACTACGGAAATTTACAAAAAATTGTTGTATGATAGACAGGAAGGATCATTCAGAGTTTTGCGCACTGTTGCATTTTTAAAGCACGTATGTTACTCAATTAGTTATTGCAAAGGCTTGTGTGTAAACTTAGCTAATACTTCTGAAGCTTCCGATGAAAATGTACCAAGATAATTAAATTATTGTGATAATACATGATGCCACAGTATTAGGCGGGAAATATTTCAAAATGATGTCTGTTGATGTTAATGAAAATTTAAGACTTAATGCCAATTATGTAAAACAAGATATGAGTCACAAGTGGAACTTTCAAAGATACAACAAACTTTAATAAACTTCTTTAAAGGTAAGACTTTAGTTTTATAACGTTCTGAAGCAATTTTAACATTATATTTCCTGGTCTCTTGGTATTCATTGAATCGAGCTTCCGGTATGATTTGCCATACCCTTGACATTAATTTAATTGGTAAGAAATTTTATTATAAATGTATAGTATAAAACAATATATTCAAAAACAAGAAACCGACAAATCTGCTACTGCAACTCATTGCTGGGAGATGAACCACAGTTTTGACTTCAACTCAGCTAAAATTATCTCTATACTTGAACTTAATTTTCTTAAAGGATTCCATATCTATAAAAATCACAAAAATATTGTCAATTGTGACTTTGCTATTCCCTCATTATCAGATTGTTGAAAATATTATATAAAATTATCTTTTTCTTATTTTTTACTATTATTATTTCACATTACCAGTTCTATTCTCCATACGATTTCCCTATTGGCTGTTCCGAATAATTTACTGTAATTCTATCGGTCAAGAAACCTATCCGTTGAATCCGGTACTTTTCCTATTGGCTGTTCCTTGTAATTCTATTGGTCAAGAAACCTACTCGTTGAATCCGCTTCTCTTTCATATGTTTGAGCAAAAATTCATCATTCTTTGCACTGATGAAGGTACGCTAAATGCTACCGAAACTTGTTTGCGGTAGAATAAAAGTTCTGGTGCTCAAAACGTTGTTTTAACTACTTATACAGCATGTATATATTTAAATATAGTTTTACAATATAAATGATGTAGATATTTAAGTTATGAATGCCTAAGTAATTTTAATCAGTGTTGAATTCAGACATTTTTCTCCAGGGGGGATTTCTGCAGCTCCGGAAGGAGATACTTTCGGGGGAAGGCCAATTGCCCTTCTATACCATTAATAAGTATAAAATCCCAAATCTTCCGGGAAGAGACATTTCTACACCTTAGGTTTAGGAGGATGCCAAACCCGGGCAACTGTCTGGTTTTAATTCAGTAATTCATCATGGCGTATTCAAAATTGAAAGATAAAAATTTTAAATCTGCTTGACTAATTATATGACTTATGTGAAAAAAAACATTAGATAGTAATTATAAGAACAATGCTACAATGGATATTTAAAAGAGCGGTTTGATTTATGGCTTTTTAAGTTTAGAATTAGTTATCTAATTTTTGGGAATATCTTATACGAGCTGTCTTTTTAGGAATATAAGAACATTTACACTTTTTCTTCGTCATAATTAAAAGTCTCAAGTTTTTCATTAATAGGTCCAAACCATTTCTTATTTCTTTGCATTTATATACAGTTTGAAATTTTACATGAGTGTTTTAATTTTAAAACTACTTTATTTGTAGAATTCGTACTTTCTTTTGCACACATAGGTGTTTCAAGTAAAATTAATTCTTGGTCATTCTACATTATATTTGATTCTGCCAAATTTAATTTTTATTCAAAACAAAATCTAATAACAATTCAAAATGTAAACAATTATGTAAATTTTATATCTGTAAATTTTATATCATTCAGTAATACATTGCAGTATTTGCAGTATTTGCTCTCGTCTACATTCTTTGTAAAAGTATCATAATCTAAGATGAGGGCTTAAAATATTTTGTTTTGGGCCCTATAATTTATTCATAAAAATTTCCTGATCGGACCCTGCTTAGGTAGGAGGTCTTATTAAACATAAGTGCATTATATAAAAGGAAAAAAAAACATAAAAAAACGCAATATTAATCGGTGTACTTCCGTATATCAGATTTCCGTACATCATGATATTCGTGAGATTTCCACAAAAAAAGTTTCAGCATGTTGTTTATTCTATACTAGCAAAACCCGCTGCTTTGCTCGCGTAATTATTGAAATATGCCAAGTGGTATTCGTGTGCGTATTTTTATTAGGGAAATTATACTGCTTACGGATAATTCAAAAACTACTAATTAAGCCACATTTTGAGTAAACTTCATTCTTATATTACATTAGGCGAACATGAGACTTAAATGACTTAGAAGAACTAAAAACAATTCGAAATAAATGATAATTTAGAATGTATTTTGAAGTTTTTCCTTTCATTTAATTTTTTATTTGAAAGTTTGAATTTTTTATAAACCTTTCTTAACATTTACATCTTAATCCAGCATTTACATCTTTAAAATACTTACCATGCTAAATTCCAAGCGTCTATATACCAACAATATCACATAAATCACAATTTTAGAACGTTTTTTGCCCCTGCACCCTTTTAAATTTCACTGTTTTCTGAAAACTGTTCTGGGCGAACATTTACATCTCTAGAGAAACAGCCATGCCAAATTTCAAGTTTCTTTCCATAAAAGTTCCAAATAAACCGTAATTTGGAACGTTTTTAGAACGTTTTCCGCTCATTTCATCCTTTTAAATATCGAATGAATTTTTTTAAATCGTTTTATTCTTTAAACTTAATTTACATCTTTAAACTAACCACCATGCCAAACTCCAGGCTTCTATATCAACTGCACCACCTAAATCGCAGTTTTAGAACGCTTTTTGCTTCTGCACCCTTTTAAATTTCGATGTTTTCAGAAAACTGTTCTGGGGGAGCATTTGCCTCTCTAGAGAAACAGCCATGCCAAATTTCAAGTTTCTTTCCATAAAAGTTCCAAATAAACCGTAATTTGGAACGTTTTTAGAACGTTTTCCGCTCATTTCATCCTTTTAAATATCGAATGAATTTTTTTAAATCGTTTTTTTCTTTAAACTTAATTTACATCTTTAAACTAACCACCATGCCAAACTCCAGGCTTCTATATCAACTGCACCACCTAAATCGCAGTTTTAGAACGCTTTTTGCTTCTGCACCCTTTTAAATTTCGATGTTTTCAGAAAACTGTTCTGGGGGAGCATTTGCCTCTCTAGAGAAACAGCCATGCCAAATTTCAAGTTTCTTTCCATAAAAGTTCCAAATAAACCGTAATTTGGAACGTTTTTAGAACGTTTTCCGCTCATTTCATCCTTTTAAATATCGAATGAATTTTTTTAAATCGTTTTTTCTTTAAACTTAATTTATATCTTTAAACTAAACACCATGCCAAACTCCAGGCTTCTATATCAACTGCACCACCTAAATCGCAGTTTTAGAACGCTTTTTTGCTTCTGCACCCTTTTAAATTTCGATGTTTTCAGAAAACTGTTCTGGGGGAGCATTTGCCTCTCTAGAGAAACAGCCATGCCAAATTTCAAGTTTCTTTCCATAAAAGTTCCAAATAAACCGTAATTTGGAACGTTTTTAGAACGTTTTCCGCTCATTTCATCCTTTTAAATATCGAATGAATTTTTTTAAATCGTTTTTTTCTTTAAACTTAATTTACATCTTTAAACTATCCACCATGCCAAACTCCAGGCTTCTATATCAACTGCACCACCTAAATCGCAGTTTTAGAACGCTTTTTGCTTCTGCACTCTTTTAAATTTCGATGTTTTCAGAAAACTGTTCTGGGCGAGCATTTGCCTCTCTAGAGAAACAACAGCCATGCCAAATTTCAAGTTTCTTTCCATAAAAGTTCCAAATAAACCGTAATTTGGAACGTTTTTAGAACGTTTTCCGCTCATTTCATCCTTTTAAATATCGAATGAATTTTTTTAAATCGGTTTTTTCTTTAAACTTAATTTACATCTTTAAACTAACCACCATGCCAAACTCCAGGCTTCTATATCAACTGCACCACCTAAATCGCAGTTTTAGAACGCTTTTTGCTTCTGCACCCTTTTAAATTTCGATGTTTTCAGAAAACTGTTCTGGGGGAGCATTTGCCTCTCTAGAGAAACAGCCATGCCAAATTTCAAGTTTCTTTCCATAAAAGTTCCAAATAAACCGTAATTTGGAACGTTTTTAGAACGTTTTCCGCTCATTTCATCCTTTTAAATATCGAATGAATTTTTTTAAATCGTTTTTTTCTTTAAACTTAATTTACATCTTTAAACTAACCACCATGCCAAACTCCAGGCTTCTATATCAACTGCACCACCTAAATCGCAGTTTTAGAACGCTTTTTGCTTCTGCACCCTTTTAAATTTCGATGTTTTCAGAAAACTGTTCTGGGGGAGCATTTGCCTCTCTAGAGAAACAGCCATGCCAAATTTCAAGTTTCTTTCCATAAAAGTTCCAAATAAACCGTAATTTGGAACGTTTTTAGAACGTTTTCCGCTCATTTCATCCTTTTAAATATCGAATGAATTTTTTTAAATCGTTTTTTCTTTAAACTTAATTTATATCTTTAAACTAAACACCATGCCAAACTCCAGGCTTCTATATCAACTGCACCACCTAAATCGCAGTTTTAGAACGCTTTTTTGCTTCTGCACCCTTTTAAATTTCGATGTTTTCAGAAAACTGTTCTGGGGGAGCATTTGCCTCTCTAGAGAAACAGCCATGCCAAATTTCAAGTTTCTTTCCATAAAAGTTCCAAATAAACCGTAATTTGGAACGTTTTTAGAACGTTTTCCGCTCATTTCATCCTTTTAAATATCGAATGAATTTTTTTAAATCGTTTTTTTCTTTAAACTTAATTTACATCTTTAAACTATCCACCATGCCAAACTCCAGGCTTCTATATCAACTGCACCACCTAAATCGCAGTTTTAGAACGCTTTTTGCTTCTGCACTCTTTTAAATTTCGATGTTTTCAGAAAACTGTTCTGGGCGAGCATTTGCCTCTCTAGAGAAACAACAGCCATGCCAAATTTCAAGTTTCTTTCCATAAAAGTTCCAAATAAACCGTAATTTGGAACGTTTTTAGAACGTTTTCCGCTCATTTCATCCTTTTAAATATCGAATGAATTTTTTTAAATCGGTTTTTTCTTTAAACTTAATTTACATCTTTAAACTAACCACCATGCCAAACTCCAGGCTTCTATATCAACTGCACCACCTAAATCGCAGTTTTAGAACGCTTTTTGCTTCTGCACCCTTTTAAATTTCGATGTTTTCAGAAAACTGTTCTGGGGGAGCATTTGCCTCTCTAGAGAAACAGCCATGCCAAATTTCAAGTTTCTTTCCATAAAAGTTCCAAATAAACCGTAATTTGGAACGTTTTTAGAACGTTTTCCGCTCATTTCATCCTTTTAAATATCGAATGAATTTTTTTAAATCGTTTTTTTCTTTAAACTTAATTTACATCTTTAAACTAACCACCATGCCAAACTCCAGGCTTCTATATCAACTGCACCACCTAAATCGCAGTTTTAGAACGCTTTTTGCTTCTGCACCCTTTTAAATTTCGATGTTTTCAGAAAACTGTTCTGGGGGAGCATTTGCCTCTCTAGAGAAACAGCCATGCCAAATTTCAAGTTTCTTTCCATAAAAGTTCCAAATAAACCGTAATTTGGAACGTTTTTAGAACGTTTTCCGCTCATTTCATCCTTTTAAATATCGAATGAATTTTTTTAAATCGTTTTTTTCTTTAAACTTAATTTATATCTTTAAACTAACCACCATGCCAAACTCCAGGCTTCTATATCAACTGCACCACCTAAATCGCAGTTTTAGAACGCTTTTTGCTTCTGCACCCTTTTAAATTTCGATGTTTTCAGAAAGCCTGTTCTGGGGGAGCATTTGCCTCTCTAGAGAAACAGGCATGCCAAATTTCAAGTTTCTTTCCATAAAAGTTCCAAATAAACCGTAATTTGGAACGTTTTTAGAACGTTTTCCGCTCATTTCATCCTTTTAAATATCGAATGAATTTTTTTAAATCGTTTTTTTCTTTAAACTTAATTTACATCTTTAAACTAACCACCATGCCAAACTCCAGGCTTCTATATCAACTGCACCACCTAAATCGCAGTTTTAGAACGCTTTTTGCTTCTGCACTCTTTTAAATTTCGATGTTTTCAGAAAACTGTTCTGGACGAGCATTTGCCTCTCTAGAGAAACAACAGCCATGCCAAATTTCAAGTTTCTTTCCATAAAAGTTCCAAATAAACCTTAATTTGGAACGTTTTTAGAACGTTTTCCGCTCATTTCATCCTTTTAAATATCGAATGAATTTTTTTAAATCGGTTTTTTCTTTAAACTTAATTTACATCTTTAAACTAACCACCATGCCAAACTCCAGGCTTCTATATCAACTGCACCACCTAAATCGCAGTTTTAGAACGCTTTTTGCTTCTGCACCCTTTTAAATTTCGATGTTTTCAGAAAACTGTTCTGGGGGAGCATTTGCCTCTCTAGAGAAACAGCCATGCCAAATTTCAAGTTTCTTTCCATAAAAGTTCCAAATAAACCGTAATTTGGAACGTTTTTAGAACGTTTTCCGCTCATTTCATCCTTTTAAATATCGAATGAATTTTTTTAAATCGTTTTTTCTTTAAACTTAATTTACATCTTTAAACTAACCACCATGCCAAACTCCAGGCTTCTATATCAACTGCACCACCTAAATCGCAGTTTTAGAACGCTTTTTGCTTCTGCACTCTTTTAAATTTCGATGTTTTCAGACAACTGTTCTGGGCGAGCATTTGCCTCTCTAGAGAAACAGCCATGCCAAATTTCAAGTTTCTTTCCATAAAAGTTCCAAATAAACCGTAATTTGGAACGTTTTTAGAACGTTTTCCGCTCATTTCATCCTTTTAAATATCGAATGAATTTTTTTAAACCGTTTTTTTTTTTTTTGACTGAATTTACATCTTAAAAGTAACCAACATGCCAAATTCCAGGCTTCTATATCAACTGCATCACATAAATCGCGGTTTTAGAATGTATTTTGCTTCTGCACCCTTTTAATTTTCGAATTTTTAGAAAACTATTCTAGTCAAGCATTTGCGTCTTAAAAGAAGCAGCCATGTCAAATTTCGTTTCTATCCTTAAAAATTCCATAGAAATCGTAATTTAGAAAGTTTTTAGAACGCTTTCCGCTCATTTCACCCTTTTAAATTTCGATTTTTTTTAGAAACTATTCTTAGCGACCCATTTATATCTTAACAAAAATCGCCATGCCAAATTTCAAGTTTTTAGTACTTTCAGTATTACAAAATTCGTAATTTAGAACGTTTTCCACTCATGCACCATTTTAAATTTCGAAAATTTTTTTTAAGGTTCTGTGAGTGCATTTGCGTCTTAAAAGTAGCATCCATGTCGAATTTCAAGTTTCTATGTCCTTAGCAATTCCATAGAAATCGTATTTTAGATCGTTTTCAGAATGCTTTTCCCTCTTTTCACCCCTTTAAATTTGGATTTTTTTTAGAAACTGTTCTTAGCATTTACATCTTATAATTAACTACCATGGCAAATCTCAAGTTTCTAGCCCCTTCAGTATCACAAAAATCACAATTTTAGAAAGTATTTCACTCTTGAACCCTCTGAAGGTAGTAGCACCGACATAAAATAAACCCTATGTTGGAGCAGGGACTGTCACCATCAGTTTGCCACCATTACTTTTGAAATCCATGCAGTAGACCCCCCCTACAAACAAACAAACAAACGTTACTTCTTTATAATATTAGTATAGATATAGATTTCTGTTTAATTTGTTGGTGTAGAGTACATGATGAATTGTTCACGATTGCACGCCATCTTTGTTTTATCTGTAAAAATTCTTTGTTTATTATATAAAATGTGTCCTATAGATTTATTTATTAAATTCCTACTATTAGCTCACACTCTCTCTATATATATATCTTGTTCAAATTTTCAATCGTTAATAAAATATTTTCTATTCATCCACTCAAGTTCAAATAATTTTTTTTTTTTTAACTTGTAGTGGATGACACTTTATGTTAATACAGTTTTTTCAAATATTAATTAATTAATTAAATTTTATTAATTAATTAATTAAATTTAATTAATTAATTTTAGTTTTAAATGGGAGAAAAAAAATTCCTCCCATTGTTTTCATAAATGAAATGAAAGATTTATCTCAAATTAGTGATGCCAGAGAAACAAAATACCGCAACGATGATTATAAAATAATGTTCAATAAAGATAACGTGGGACATTAATGCTGCACGGGTTTATTTTATATATTTATGATTAAAAAGTAGGAATTGACTTAATTTTTTTTTATATTACTTGTTTTTTATTGGCTTTGCTTATTTAATTTGGTATAATTTCAAAAAGTTTTTGCAAACGCACTTTGCATTATTGCATAGTGCAATTTAATGTATAATATTTTTTGCAAATGTATTTTGTATTTTAAATGTATATTTAAAATACACGTAAGTTTGTATTCGTTTTTTTTTTTTTCAAATTTGAAAAGTATTTTGTATTTTTTATTTTAGGTTCTAGAGCCCATCTACTTTTTATTTTGTATCGAAAGTGGTTTTTCGGTGTACTTTGTTCAACTTTGGCCACATGTTTTTCACATTCGATACCTCCGAAAAATTATAAAATCGTAAAACCTCTGGCCTTTGCCCCAGTTAATATGGATTTCAGAGAGTGTACTGTGTTTTCTGATGTGATCGTTTTCTCTTGGCAAACAGAGATTTAAAATTTACCGGGAAAAAAAAATCTTATCTCAAATTAAATACGATTATATAATTGCTAATAAAATATTAAAATTTCTAAAGCAATCTATTTCAGCCATTTAATTTTTATTATCTACTTTTTGGATCAAGCTAACATCTGTCTGATAAAAATAAAAAAAATAAAAATTACAAAAAACATTCAAAAAATATCCTAAGATCTCTTCTCTATATTAGAAAATAAATTATTCAACAGATTTCTATGTGAAAAACTATTTTCATCAATAGTCAACTAATTTTAGTTTATATTTTCAGGTGCATTCTAAGATTTTTAAGAAGTTTCAGGAATTTCTTCGGTGTTTCGAGAATTCATTACCTGAAGAAATCGTCGACAATAGCACAAGTTCTTCAAACGATGAAGTCACTAATGATTACTACTACTACTACGGCTAAATATGATTGTAATATCAATGCAACTTTATGAGCATGTGTTTTTTTTTTCTGAAAAAGAAAATGTTTTTCAAACTCGAAGTTGTAATTTTCTGTTTCAAAATAAATGCATTTATTAAATGTTATTTTTTTTTTCATTTCCTCAAGATTATATTCCTGATATTTAATTTTATGGATCATTAAAACTTATCTTTTTTTTTATAATGTATTGATGAATACTTAATTAATTAAATATAAAAGAATCAAAACTGAGGTGGACGAAAAGAATTACTTTAAACATTTTAATTGAACAAGTACTTAACAGAACAAGTATTTACACGTAACACAATACAAACTACATCTACATACTGCAGTGAAACAAAAACATCTGAACGATAGATGTCAGTAGCTACTAGACAGAATTTCCAGTGGTGCTGCCATCTAGTATTTATAATTTGAAGTAAACACCACAACTCTCCCCCACATTAATAGTGCAACCGAGTAGGAACTCTTCGAATTCTTGTAGAACGTCTAGGTACCTATAGGGAAGAATTAGAATTAATTTTTACAGGATCTGCAGCATCATCAATAGAACTAGGACACTTAGCCTGGACGCCAGCCGGTGGGCATATGGACTAATGTCCAGGCGGTAAAACCCCCACCTCCATACAACAAAACCCAGCCGCCGAAATCGGCCAAGAACAACAATCACTTATACAGAATACGTTCACAATAAATTAAAAAAACAATGGTCGCATCGCTAGCAAAATTAAGATATAACAAAATACTAAATCATCAATAGAACTATTTGGAACCATGGGTTTTGGAACTGGAAGTATCAAATCAGAGTCAACTGGTACAGGATTTGGGAGGACAAAGTCAGCTGGTTTAGGATTTGGAGTAAATGGGACAGCAGAGTCATCTGGTCGAAGATCTGAGACACTAGGAGGCATTAACTGAGAATCACGTTGATTAACAACTGTATTATCACTTTTGTGACTTTCTGTATCCTTCTCTTCAGAATTTGAAACGTTAGTTAAATGTACCTTCGAACCGACATTAGTTATCTGATCAACATGTCTTTTCCAAATATTTGAACCAGCTTGAATTCTATAATGCAACTTGCCCTCTCTTGCAATAATGCGCCCAATTTTTCACTTGGTTTCAGGAGTATAATTTCTAACAGCCACTTTCTGGTTACTTTGAAATTCTTTTACTTTAGTATTGGCATATTTCTCACATTTTGCTTATCATGAACAAAATTGGCAACGTTTGGAAGTATCAAATCTATTTTCGTTCTAATATGACGCTTTAGAAATAGAGATGCAAGACTTTCCCCCGTTGTAACATGAGGCATCTTTCTATACTGTAAAAGAAAGTTATTTAATTTTATTTGTAAAGTACCAGATTCTGAAGATAAGGCTTTTAATCCCCGTTTAAGAATTTGCACATATCCTTCGGCCTGACCATTTGTAGCTGGATGGTATGGAACACTAAACCTGTGTTTAATCCCATGATTCTTTAAGAATGTCTCAAATTTTTCAGAAGTAAACTGTTTAGCATTATCAGATACCAGAAATATAGGATACCCGTATCTGGCAAAAAGAGAAGAAAGACTAGTAATCGTATGTTCTGAAGTTGTATTAGGAACAATGAAAACTTCTGGTCATTTGTTATGAGCATCAACCGCAAGGAAAAGCATTTTACCCATAACAGGACCAAAATAATCAATGTGAATTCTTTGCCATGGAGCTGTAGGCCATTCCCAATGATGAGTATCTACCTTGGGCGGATTATTTTTTAAATTGACACAAGTAGTGCAATTCCATGCAAGATCTTCAATATCCTGGTCAATTCCTGGCCACCATACAAAACTGCGAGCTAAATAGTTAACTCTTGTGAATTTTCGTTTACAAGTAACTGGAAGTAAGCTTGATTTAAATCAATCTTTGTAAAATGTGAACCAGCACCTAATGTAGCTCTCCACAACTTTCTCAGAAAACAAATCAGAAAAACATTTAATAATACTTTCAATTTTTCAGTAGAATTTGCAATTTTCTTTACATATACAGGTTTCAAATTACTCGGAAACAAATTAAATGAAGATACCCAATCTCTGCCAAATAAAAGTGAGAAACTATCTTCTTTAATCAAATACAATTTAAGATTTTTAGTTTTATTTCATAAGAAATATCCACCTTTACATACCCAACAGGTGTAAACATTTCACCAGTTGCAGTTCTTAAATGAACATCTGGAGGAAAAATTTTACTATTCAGAAAAATTCTCCGAAAACGTTTAACAGGCACTGTCGAAATTCCGGAGCCTGTATCTAAAACTCCACTTCAGCTTTAGCTTTATTTTCAATTAAAACCGACACTTTTATTGGAGTAGTACCTTTATCATGATTCACCGATAAAATATCAACGGAATGCAATACATTTGTTTTTGTTTCTGAGAATTATTATTTTAACTTTTACACACTTTGCTGAGATGCCCTCGCATTTTTATATTTATTGCAAATTGAATTAATATATTTACACACATTTGCTAAATGAGATGGATTACCAAATCTGTAACACTTCAGTTTATTTTTATTTACCTTAGAATTCCCCTTATTTACATTATTGTTAATTTTCTGTTTTTGAAAATTATTTGGAAAGTTATTGTGTTGTACATGTTTAGAACATGCAAGTTTATTTACATTCAATTTTTTATGCTTCAAATCAGAAATATCAATTTCATTATTTTGCAAAATAATTGCTTTTTCAATAGCTTTCTCAAAAGTTAAATCATCAATTTGCGTAAGTAATTTACTCTGAATATTTTCATTTTTTAAACCTCTAAGAAACTGCTCCAAAAGATTTTCATTTAATGTTTCACCCTCAATAGCACAAAAAGTTGTCAATTTCTTTGATTTTGCTGCAAAATCTTGTATAGATTCATTTTCATTTTGATAAGAATTACGAAATTTTATTCCTTGACAAAATTTATTAGGGGTGGGGCTTAAGTGCATTAACAGAATATCAATAATTTCCTCATATTTCAAAGATTCAGCATTTTTAGGAAAAGTTAAATCACTTAACAATGTACACAGTTTTGGAACCATACGGGAGATTATTGCAGGGACCTTCTTTTTCTCTTCCACATCATGAAGTAAACTCTGTTCCAGCCTTTTAACGTATGACTGGAACGATTCAATGGAATCATTAAATTCCTTGAAATTGGCAAACATACTTTATTTACTTCAGAAAAGGAAAAAAATGTATAAACTTACCACCCCCGTAAATGACGAACTATTTCTTTTGCAGAAAATCAATTTAGGAGGAAGAAACATCACATAGGTGCAGAATGAAATCAAAAGCAAAAGCAAAAGACGTTTTGCTTTTCACACGGAATTTCTTTTTAATTTTATTCCGGTGAGAATCTTTATCATCGTCGCCATATTATAATGTATTGATGAAGACTTAATTAATTAAATACAACAGAATCAAAACTGAGATGGACGAAAATAATTACTTTAAACATTTTAATTGACGTCACAGAACAAGTACTTACACGTAACACAATACAAACTACATCTACATACTGCAGTGAAACAAAAACATCTGAACGATAGATGTCGGTAGCTACTAGACAGAATTTCCTATTTCCTGTGGTGCTGCCATCTAGTACTTATAATTTGAAGTAAACACCACAGTTTTAAATAAAATCAGGACGAAAAATAATGCATCAGATTATTAACCCCTTCGCGACGAGCGTCTTTTACAGAATTTTTATTCTTTAACCACCGGTTTTTCAAAACAGAAATTTGCGCCTAATTGAATTGCAGAAATGCTAGGATTAAATAAGGCAAAGCTTACAATAAAAATTAACTGGTGGGAATAATGAAGGATTCTGAGCACCTTATGCGTCACGTATACGTGTCGCTCGTCCCCAACGGGTTAAACACTTTCCAACACTAATAGAATATTATTAAGAAATTTAAATTTTTTATACAATGAAATGAGATATCTATATAGGCAACTTAAAAAACACATAACTCAGTAAAAATCAATTATCAGCAATTACTATTGATATCCGGTAAATTGTGCAAATTATTTCGTGCAGCACTGTATGTGATCTATAGAATATACAAGGAGTGATCAAATGAAAAGGTACGAAACGACGTAAAAACGTAACAGTTAAATATTTGCATATTCCGCCATGAGAGAACGTAGCGAAACATCTCGGAAGGCGATTGGAGTCTCTGACTGGGATCGGAGCATGCGCGGGCGCTGCATGCGCAGTAGAGAGCAGAGGCTCTTATTAAAAGCGGCGTCCAAATGATGCGGCAGTCCGTATGAGGACAGGATGGCGTTCACTTTGCAAAATTCGACGATTGAGGAGCAGCAAGGCGTTATCTGATTTCTGGCAACGGAAGGTGTTAAACCGGCCGCTATTCATTGCTGGATGGTGACCGTATACGCAGAAGACTGTGTGTCCGACAGGTCAGTGAGTGCCCGTTTTCGTGCAGGCCGTGAGAGTTTGGTTGATTTTCCGAAACCAGGCCAGGCAAACACAGTCATCACGGCCGATCTCATCGACAAGGTGGACGAAAAGGGAAGAAGACCTGAAAGGGAAGCACTTCAACTCGGAAGACGAACTCAAGGACGCTGTGAAGGACTGGGTCTCGTCACGGCCACAGGAATTCTGGGAACAAGGAATCCTGCGGCTTGTACATCAGTGGGATCGTTATGCTCAGGCCTATGGTGAATATTTTGAATAAAGTCTACATTTGTACTCACCGTGTCGTTTCGTACCTTTTCATTTGATCACCCCTTGTATACACACCACGTAAAACACTATAAATTAGACAATTTTAAAAATGCATACCGCAACGGAAAACAGACTTCGAGCAATTGTCAATCATAGTCAGTCTCGTAACCGAATTCTTTTGTGTCGCTGTAAATGAATGATAGATGCAACGTACTCCATAATCTATAGAAAACATTTTGTAGTGCACCTCAGTTATTCATTTAAATTTCATTATGCTTGAAGTATCATAACATTAAAAGGCCCCGCAAACGATTTTCCCCCAAAGATACTGAAATGGAATTCTTTTGTGCGTCTCTGTAAACGAGCTATTATTGCTATTTATTCTATACTCCTGAAAAGCATGTTGTAGACTATGAATCCCATTATGTTTGAAATATCATAACACCAATAAAATGCAATGCAAATGATTTTTCTACATAGACCGTAATGTAAAGGAAATCGTTTGTGTGTTCCTGGAAACGAACTATAAATCCTACACACTTCATTTTCAATACCGATCATTCTATAGTAAACCTCGATAACATATAAAAATTACACGACAATCCGAGTACATTTAAGAGAGTTAGAGTACAGCCAGGTGGACAAACCGAATTCATAAACACTTTTCAACTATGTTGGAAATTCTTAAAAATAAATATCGTGCTTTTTGAACATTGTCAAAATAGAATATAATTTCTCTCATATGTGGGTCATTCGCTCAGAAAACTTCATTTTTAGAGCTAAAATTTTTTTAGCACTTTCCAACATAAAGTGTTTGAAAAGTGTTTATGAATTCGGTTTGTCTATCTGGTTGTCTGTCTGTCGTCTGTCTGTCCGGGCTCTAACTCCCGTAAATATACACTTGGATTGCCATGAAATTTAATATCATGCTATTTGAACATAAAATTTCACTCATATGTGGGTCATTCGCTCAGAAAAGTTAATTTTCAGTGCTAAATTTTCTGATTTTTAGGTGCGTTCGTAATTATATAAATACGTAGCACCTATAGTCGTCGTTTGGTCCGTCCGTCTGTCCGTCCGTCTGTCTGTCTGTCCGTCCGTCTGTCTGTCTGTCCGCATATAACAACGCAAAAACTACCCAACCAAATGGTTTGCAATTTGAAATATATTATCTTTGCATAAATTTGTCGAGACATTTCAAATTTTATCAAAATCGAATCAAAACTTTAGGAGATATTAATAAAAATATTTATTAAGAAATTTGATTTTTTTTTAAATCGGTGCTTTTTTGTTATATGAGCTTCCGATGGATGTTAAATCGTCAAGCGACCGAGATACTTATTTTATTACAGAAATTAATCTGCAGACGATATAATTCATTTCACAGAATTAAAAATCATCAAGATCTGAATATTTATATAACTAGCTGATACATATATATCTGAATATTTATATAACTAGTTAAGATATTTGTATGAACAGTGTCATAAAATATATACTTAACTAGCTGTTTAACCCGTTCTACGCACGGGATATCATGAATTTAATTCTAAAACGTGCGTACGAACGCACCTCGTTTGTAACGTTTGACGTACAATTTCCAACTTGTTCTTTTTTAGCACTTTCCTACATAGTTGAAAAGTGTTTATGAATTCGGTTTTTCTATCTGTTTGTCTGTCTGCCGTCTGTCTGTCCGTGCTCGAACTCCCGTAAATATACACTCGGATTGCCATGAAATTTAATATCATGCTATTTGAACATTGTCAAAATAGACACGTGGAACTTTCCCTCATATGTGGGTCATTCGCTCAGAAAGGTGATTTCAGTGCTAAATTTTCTAATTTTTCTTTTTTAACACTTACAAATATAGTTGAAAAGTGTTTATGAATTCAGTTTGTCTGTATGTCTATCAGGTCTGCTGTCTATCTGTCCGTGCTCTAACTCCAGTAAATAAACTCGGATTGCCATGAAATTTTTATATGTTATTGAAGTTTGCTATAGAATGCTCGGTATTGAAAATGAAGTGTGTATCACTTATAATTCGTTTACAGGGACACTCAAAAGAATTTCGTTACATTATGACCTACGGGGGAAAATCTTTTTCGATGCATTTTGTTGGTGTTACGATATTTAAAACATAATGAGATTGATATGCAACACTGAGATGGACAACAACATGCTTTTTAAGGAGTATAAAGTAAGTAGCATTTATAATAGGCTGTATCAAAAGTATTTTCGTTTTTTGAATGCTTTTATACCAAAGTGTGTAGCTAGCACTTTATCACCCCTATTATTGAGCAAAAAATGTTATTTAAGACGCTATACGTCCCTCTATATTCTAAAATCATACAAGCTTCTTTCTTTCATTTTTAGGTCACATAAAGAGTGATTGAAATGTTGAGATTTGATGCTTCTTAAGGTATTATTTTAAACTAGGCCTTAAAAGTAATGAAGCTGTCCTCTCCTCAAAACTCGTACAGTTGGAGGTCAGGCCAAGAGTAATGTTGGACATTTCGAAATAATCCAAACGTTTTAAGGAAGGGGACCTCAGCCTTGAAATCAAATCCAGAAGTGACAGGCCATCAGTTGTGAATTTTTATGAGTTAAAGAGAAAAAAGAGGAAAATCCATTCTTCACAATAAATTTTTATGCTAAAAATTGATAAAACTACACATTCAACAATTATTAATGTTTCAACAATTAATGTTTTGTTAACTTTTAGCATCAAAATTTAAGCTTTCTTCTCAAACAATCTATTTTTTATCCCTCTTTCATAGTTACACTGGCTTCATTTTTCTGTTGAAAATGTGGTCTTAAAGGGTTTATTTTTTTCGCTAAGATATCGGCTTCTTATCCCTTGACAATGCGGTCCCAAAGGGTCCGCTGTTTTCGACAGGACATCGGCTTCACTACTCGACAGGGATGAATTTCCCTTCTTGACTATCTCGACACTATCATCCGATTTGGAACTTTGACTCGGCACGTTTTTGGACTTTACCTCAATCACGCATGATTCATAACTTTTCGACTCCGAGAGTCGGGATTCCGTCAACTCATTTCCTCAGTGTTGAATTCAGGGGGTGGCCCGGGGGGGACATTCCCCCCCAGAGTATGGAAATGTCCCATCCGGAAGATTTGAGATTTTATGCTTTCAATGGGCAAAAAGTAGAATTTCCCCCCCGGAACTCTATTATGTCCCCCCCGGAGCTACAGAAATCCCTCCCGGAGAAGTGTCTGAATTCAACACTGCATTTCCTCCTTTGCACTCTCCCAAAGTAGCCCCTTTTTGGGTCCTTATTATTTTCTGTCTTGATTCGAAACTCCCGCTTTAAATTACGAAAGGTAACGCCCCACGACTTGACTTTGTTCTGCTGTTCATTTTCATCTTCTGCCTAATACGCTCACGAGATTTACAGCGCAATGTTTCTTCCCCGGCGCGTTTTCTCAATGCAATTGAAGCTCGTATTTTCGCCTTATGCTTTTCCCGCTTGATTTATTATGTAAACAAGCCTTTTCAACTCTTTCTTTACACCCTACTTCCTTAGCACTTGCCTCTTGTTCTGAAACAATTGGTTCTCTCGCGAATTTTGTACAAGGGGTAAAACTACAGTACGTTTTTTTCCGCGCTTTGACTGACGGGTAATTTAACAAAACCCTTTTTTTTTTCTCCATATCAGCGCTAGCTTTCTTCTCTATTTCTGTCTTTCGCCTCTGTTTTTTTATCTGAAACTGGTTGGGCTTCTGATCCCGGGAAAATGGGCGGCTCTTTTAAAAGGCAATTTGAATAACTCTCCCTGCACGCTTTATGTTGGGCTACTCTTGCATTGCAATGCTAATAGGAGGTTTCGATTTTATTTTATCTATTAAATTTTGCGTTCTGTTCCCCAATAAATAATAGTCCATTTCGACCTCTTCGTCTGTAACGCCTGCGCGAGTCTGGACCGTTCTTTCGACCCGTAGTTCCAATTTTACTTGGACACTAGGGATACGTCTTAAAGAGTTTTCCAAGAGTAATTTAATACAAACTGTCTCACCAGTATACTGATCTTTTTTCACCTCTCTCACCGAAATAATCTCTATAGACTGGGAGGCGGCAGCACAGACAATCGCCTCATCGAGTTCACGGCTGAAATTCCAGATTTAGTTAAAACTTGATTCACATATTAAAACGCAATCGGTCTGACAAGTCATATCTTGGTGGAAAACACCTTAAAATCCGATTTTAGCGGTTGACTCGTAGGTTTACCATTGTGTTTTCCAGCACCCAAAGGTATGAAAACATGGAGGACAGGAAGCAGGAACACACAATGGTAAACCTACGAGCCAACTGCTAAAATCGGGTTTTCGGGTGTTTTCCACCAAGATATGACTTGGCAGACCGATTGCGTTTTAATATGTGAATCAAGTTTTAACTAATTCTGAAATTTCAGCCATGAACTCGATGAGGTGTGATTGTCTGTGCTCCTGCATCCCGGTCTACTAATGACGCTCTAGAATCTCTCAACAATTTTGAGAGCCTGTCATTAAATGTTCCTGTACTCAAAAACGGTTCGAATAATTCTCCTAATTCGCTCATATGACCCAAGTTATTTACGCGTTCGGCCACTTCATTTTTTTAAAAATTTCGGTCAATAATAACGGAGATAATTTAAACTACCACATTGAAAACAGGACACATCCTTTTTGGGCTCCACTTTCAGTTTCTCTAGGAATCTATTTCTTTCAAACGGTTTCCCATTATTTGAATTTTTAGGGGTGCCGGTAGCGTTTCATTCGCCTGTTTTCTCTCTGTTCTTCTGACCGCCTCATAATGATCAAGCTTTTGCGTCAGTTCTAGCAGAGTAATTATTGCATTCCAAGAATCTATGAAATGTTGCTTAATTTCCGTTGGCACTTTTATCTTGATCTGATCGGTAACTATCAGATCCTTAAGTGGGTTAAATCGGGGCCTCCGAGATGTCGCTGTGTGTCCTACACCGGGCTTGCTACAAGTATTAGTGACGTCACAGTAGTGATCCACTTTGGTCAAAGTATCGCAGCAGAAAGATGTAATAAAAAGAGCATTTTCGCTCTTATAATTTGTGATTACATAAATAATATTAAATTTCATAATCGTGAAATAAAAGGGAATTAATATACTTGTTTTATTAAAGGAAATTAAAAGTTTTAAATTAAAAAAATGCTAAGATTAATAAATCAGATTGAACCCATTGACTTACCTTTTCCTAAACACATTATTTTACAATAAATATACGTACAAAAAATATAATAAATCTACCAAAAACTTTACAAAATCAATCCCATTCCTCCCTTTTACAACTACATACCATAATTTAACCATCAAAACACAATAAATGTCAATTTAAATACAGAAATCGACATTTTTTAACTATAGAGACCTTGGCACTTTTTTTTAACGCTTTGGCGTAATCCGGGCTTCAGAAAGTTAGATATGTTTTAAAATTATATACACAATTATGAAAACAAACCTAATGTACTTTTATGTTTATTTATATATGTATAAAATTATTTATATATACAATTCTGTTCTACCTGCATATAAAAAGAGATAAATGGCTTCTTTATATTAAATAAATTATATAAATATTGAAAAAAAAATACTTATTTATATGAAACTACGAATAGGTTGCCAGAAAATATTTTGCAACTTTCCTTCTCTCGCCATAAGCCTTTTTCGGTACTTTTCGATTAGCCGGGCGCCAGTGATACATGTACATATATAAATATATATATTAATTCATACATATATGTGTGTGTAGATATGTGTATATATATATATGTGTGTGTGTGTAGATATATGTGTATATATATGTGTGTGTATATATGTATATATATCACTGGCGCCCGGCTAACCGAAAAGTACCCAATTTTCTATCTTGACTTTGTAACTGATTTGTAATATTTTAAAAATTGTCTATTTATTGTACTTGGGTCTAGGACAAAATAACCACTCAAAATAACTTATCAAAAGATTTATTTTCATAATATATATGTACACTTAAGTTAGCTAAAATGTTAAATTGAACTACGTAGAATTACTAAGTTGTGTAAATCAGTTACTTTTAATTTTATAAACAAAGCACATCACTCACTTCTAACTAAATGTATCCAGATATTAGTCAATTTATTACAGTATTTCTTTCAAAATCATTTTTTAAACTGTTTATCGTCTGCTTCTTTTATTTATTTTTTTTTTTTCTAAAGATCATTTGACTCTTTTCGATTTGGAAGTACAAATTCAATCAAATATGCCAGAATATTTCCATTACAGTAGGCTAGACATTTGTTGTTAGGTTTTTTTTTCTCTGCACAAGTTCAATACCATCATATTAATTCTAGCTTCACGAATTATGAAAAGTATATCGAAACATTTAATGCAAACCACTTCTGTTGAAATGTAAAAATAATTATCACAAGGTAATTTTCGTAGCTAAAATTTCTTCTTTTCATTATCAGTAGCGAATTTGAAGACTTAGATTAGAAACTAGGAGCACAACATTTTCTTCTCTTTATTTTATAGATATAATCTACACTTTCTTTAATAATTATAATCAATAATTAATGATAGTATTATAATCTAAATACACTGAAAAATATTATTAATTACTATATAAAACAATAAATAAAATCAAAATACTGTCGTAAACAATCCGTACAAACGAACAAAGTACATGAAAATTTTTAAGTTATTATGGATCACTGTTTTGACGTCAGCAGGTTGTGACGTCACCTGTAGCAGGCCCGGTGTAGGACACACAGCGACATCTCGGAGGCCCCGGTTAAATTCGGAGACCTGAATTCCGCTTAACCCTTGATCAAAATAATTTGTAATTTCGTAGGAGAAGTCTTTCAAATTTTTTTTTCTTCGGCGCGGATTGTAGTCGTGGATTTGATCCTAAAATCTTCTTCGCTAATTTTGAATCTCCCCAGTAACTTATTTTTTACAAATTCAAAATCGTCAGTTTGATCTGTTGGTTCCCACAAAATGACTTTCGTCAACTCAATCGGTAACAGGCCTAAAAGTTTTGTCAGAGCTTTTAGCGCTTGTTTCTCAAACAAGTTTAGATACAGAGAAATTTTGGATTTACCCATTTCAAATGTTGGTAGAATGTTTTTTTTTTAACAAAATCTTAGATTCCCCTTCTACTTGACTAGACGTTAAAGTTAAAGAATCAGAACCACGCTCATCCCTAATTCTTGCGAGCTCATGCTCCTTGTCAATTTTGTAATTATCCAATATAGCTCTTTCTATCCTGTCCTCTTCGATTAATTTTAATTGGCTTAGTGCCATTGTTTCGTCATATTCTGATGCTTCCATTATCTTTTTAACCAGTTTGGGTATCGTGTCATTTGTTAGAAAAATTGAGCCTGTTTCATCTCCATCTCTTACGTGAGCAACACTTTACGTCACTTATAAGCGTTTTGATACAAAAGAAGGCAAATGATTGGAGATGGAAGGGAAATGAAAGGGTAATTTAGGATTCGTTTTTCGGAAACGTTATTGCTATGGGCTCCGGAGCGCAGTGTTTATGAGCTCCGGTAAATTCTGGCCAGTATTTAAAAATTTACTAAAAACAGAGAAATACCGGAGCTGAGCTCCGGCGCAAATTAAGCCCTGAATATGATTATTGCGACAGTGCGCGTGTTTCTTTATTTCATTCAGCAAAAAAAAGTACTGTTTTAGAAAAAAAAAAGGTTTATTTAACTATCTATAAAATAAATCCTCACAAATCTTAGATTTATTACATACGAATTTGAATATTTTTACTATTTTTTATACATAAATTTCACAAAGCAATTTAATTTAAGTGACTGATTCGGAATTGTCGTTATTCGCGATTCCCACAGAGTTCAGAGAATAAATAGAGATGATATGTTTACTTTTGGCGTGACACTGAAAATGCAACCCTTACAGTCGGCCCAAACAACTGGCGGCTTGCTTTGAAAACCTCTCCCCGTCCAATGTATTCAGTCCTTGTTCCACGTGCAGCCTCTCTCCGACCAGTGAAGACAGCCCTTGGGCCTAATGATTTGAGCGATAACCGCTTCATTTTGGAAGCCGGTTTTACGGTTTGTCGCCTCTCTATTTATTCTCTGAACTCTGTGCGCGATGCCGGCGCTCTAATACGCTACCTGGTGGCAAATGTTCTAAATATTTATTTCAGTTACGTTGAGCGCTCAGAGCAAAGATACTAGTAGAGAGCAGATTCCATTGTAATTTGGTCGAAAAGTTGGTCCCAAGATCAGTTCGGATTTGGCGCTTTAGAGGCTGTCTGTTTTGGTGGTAATCGCTTTCTTGGCAACTTCGATTTTATTCTCGCAATAAAATAAACGCAAATAAACAAACGAAAGTGATACTAAACTGTCGCTCCTGCTGTTAACTTATTCCCTGATTTTATCTCAGAGGAAGGATAGAAATGATAAGTTATGAGAGTCGTCACCCCCCCCCCCTGGTGAAAAAAGGATTGTTTAATCTTCTGGGTGTTTTTTTTTTTTTTTTTTTTTTTTTTTTTTTTTTTTTGCTGCTGTACTTTATTCAAATGCTATAAAATGGCTTTTTTTTTTTTTTTTTTTTTTTTTTTTTTTTTTTTTTTTTTTTTTTTACAAAAGGGAAGAATTTGGGGGAAAGTTAGCACTGACATGTTATAAAATATTATTTGATTTGATAATATATTTCATAGCTTTTGAAAACTTGAAACCACATACTGTCTTTATTTAACAATACATTCTATAGAACATATTTTCGCTGCAATCCAGAAATTTTTGTTTTGCTTTTGATATTCCTATTTAAAGGCACATTTTTTGCAATCTTTCATATTTTTTTAAATTGAAAGTATAAATGTAATACAATATTTTTAATAAAAATGAAAACCTTGATAGATAACATATACGCATGTAAAAACAAAAAAAAAGTTACAAATGCACAGTAATTTACTTTTTTTTAAAATGAAAAATAAAAATTCCAGGATATTTCAGATTTTAATATCACAGTCACTCGAGCAGAGTATGAAAGAAAACGTAATAATAATGAAATGAGGTAATGAGAATTTTGTACACAGAAATAGAAAATTATTGGGTGGACTTGGGTTCCATGGGATCTTATAAATCGCTCTCACTGTACTAAATAAAAATGCATTGCAAATCTTAAAGTATTTATTATTATTCTTATATTTGATAAGATACAGCACAAAGACAGCAATCTTTTTTAACTATATGTATTAAAATATCGAAAAAAGAAAGTTTCAATTAGACTGTTACATAAACATAATCAGTCCCATCCCCAACCAACTGTACATTATTTTTAAATACAATCTCCATAGAAAGTGTGCGTGTGTGTGTGTTGGGGGTGGGGGGGGGGGTCATTATTAACATTGAGATTGTGCAATGAAATTACGAGTCAGTATGCCTTTGTTTAGTGGCTAAAACATAATAAAAAAAAAAAAAAAAAAAAAAAAAAAAAAAAAAAAAAAACAAGGAAAGTACTAAGTACATGAACATACAGTATGCAACATTGTAAGGTGCCTACATTTAAAATGTTAAACTATATGCTGAAGGGCACAGGACAAGAGCAAAAAGTTTAGTAGGAGACAGATAACATAAATGATAGATTACTTTTGGTATTAGACAGCAACAGAAAGGGTAGAAGATCAAAAAATAAAAATAAGAACTTTAGAAAATTCAAGTTTTGTGGAGGAGAGGGGGGGGGATGACTGACTTAGTTACTGTTGTTAGAGAATGAGAGCAAGAAGAATATTTTATTAAAGGGTTTTTAGTACTTTAAAATATGTGTTACTGAGGCAACACGTAACAATTTCACAAGTTTATTTTTTTTAAAACAAAAACAAAATAAAAATAAAAGTTCGAAATGCTGAAGATTCTTGCTCTTTGCAAAATTGGACAGATTTCCTAGAAAATATTTGCAGAGCATTATTCCGACATGGTGACATTCCAAAAAAAAAAAAAAAATATTTATGTAAGACAATCTTATACATTCAAAACCTATTTATTAAGTACCATAAAAATGTCTTTAGATTTTTTTTTTAAATTTGACATATTGAAAGGTAAATAACGAATTAATCACCATTATATACATTTCAGCGCCACCGGTAGGGGATTTGAAACGCGAATACATTTCAATATCGTGTGTTTAGTAGCCTCTTATGTAAAGGCAATCTACTTTAACTAGTTCTTTGTTGAAGCGAAGACTGGATATCTGCTGAACCTCTCAACTTTACTCTTCACTCCACGGAAGTGTTTGTTTTGAAATTTTTGTCGGCATTGTGTTAAAAAATATTTGAGTAGGTTATTATGTTTTTTAATTATAAAAGTCATCATGCTTGCAAATCATTATTGCAAACTCTGAAATACTTGGCTCAAATTTTCAAATATATTGTTATTCAACGTATTTGAAATTTATGAATGTGATTACATTTTTTCTTTTATGTCCCAAAAGCAAAAAAGTTAATTTCATCCACTTATAAAGTACGGCTGTCATTTTTGAAATGGATACTAAAACGAGATTAAATTAAAGAAGTGACATAAGGTGATAAAGGAAGGAGAAAAGTAAAGTTTATATAAGTTGCAGAACTCTTTATAATTCCGATATCTTGATTTTCAAAGAATGAAAACATTTGATACTGGTTCCCAGGGATTCGACTTTGATTCGATTGGGCACTGTTAATGGGGATCACCCCAAATTAACCTCAAAGATGCTTTATTGTTCCGTTGCTATATTCTGTTTATGGAGATGCTAATACACAATACATATGATATATCAACATGTATAATGTGTTAAACAGAAGTGTTACTATCACGCTAAAATGTAAACAAAAGATTGGCGACTGTTTGTTTGGCGCGATTTCCAAGACTGCGCCAAACGAATAACTTAATACAATGGCTAGGTTGCCATTAAAGAAAAAAATCCCCTAAATTTGGCGACTTTTTTCTTTTTTTTAACCGATAATTTTTTTTTTTTTTTTAGCGTGAGTGTAAAGCATCTAAGCCACAGAATTAATAACAGAGCAATGAATAAATGTAATAGGGTAGATGTGCCAGTAATGGACACCCTTCAATGTTTTTGGTTTATAAAAAAAAAAAAAAATAACCAATAAAAATGTATCTTTTATTATTTTTTTCATAGCTCCCCCTTGCATGTTTTATAATATGGATTATTGTTGACACTTTTAATCAAACCAATCAGGAAGCAGAAAATAATGTTTCGAAGTTCCAATGTTTTTCAGTGAAAATCTTAATGAACACGCTAAGAGCTGGCTTCATTTAATAAATTTATATATTCTTTATTTTCTTGCAAAATTTGAAGCTTTTTGTTTTGGTAGTAATAGAATACTTTGAATTTTATATACTAATGGCCATTTACAAAATTTCATTTATTTTTAAGGTTTTAAGACGTGTTCATTACTGGAATGCTTAATTAGTCAATTTCTAGTAATGGACACCCCACGTAGACATTGATAAAAATGCAATTTCAGTAATTTTTATAGTGCATAAAATATTTTGACTTAACTGAAAACCTAAATAATCAAATTTAATATTTAAATTACACTTACCAAAATGTAATAACTCCAAATCTTTTATAAATAGCTGCTTTTAAGTTATTTTATGTGGTTAATAAAATTTCATTATTTTATTCTTTTTTTTTTTTTTTTTTTTTTTTTTTAATGTAATATAGCTCTGCTTTGCATATTTTATAATCCGCAATCAAACCAGTCAGGAAGCAGAAAATAATGTTTAAGGGCACAGTCAAAGAAGGGCTCATAGGGCTTAATCCCTCCCCATTTAAATAAAAACAAGTTACAGGAGTTGTTAAAAATCTATTTTCTGTCTTAAATGATTGCTTATTCATCTCTTACAGATTTTTTTTTATATTAATGAAAGTTATAGTAATCATGAAACAAGTAAATCTGCAGATCAGTAGCCTCAAACATCAGTTCTACAGTTTTATTTTGAATTAATTTTATTTAGTATTTAAAATATCCAACTCACAGTATAATTTTTTTCATATTTGTAATGTTAATTATTTCAAGTAATCTATAAAGTAGTCTCTGGAAGTTTAATTGTTAAAAATAGTGAGACGAAACTGTACACTAATACTCCAAAACTTTTTTTTTTCTAATTATTACCTTTTAAATCCCCCACTGTCTCAATAATTTGATACCTGTAATTGTCTGATATTTAGTATTTTAAATTAAATAAATTAATAATTAAAATATCGATCTTCTGATAATTACAATAATTGATGCAAACAGTGAATGATTATCACAAATATTTTATTAATTACTGGTATCCTAATTTTTAAATTTATTTGAAAATAACTATTTTGTTTCATAAGTATGTTTTCATTAAATTCTGGTTCTAAATACAGTCATAAAAATAATTATATTTATTACTTTCTATGGGGTGTCCATTACTGGAACAGAGGGTGTCCACTACTGGAACAAAAGGTGTCCATTACTGGCATTTTAGGTGTTTTGATATATTTCTGTTATTTACAATTAAATTTTTATTCCTATTGGGAAATGAGACTATAAGAATGGTTAAATATTGTTGATAGATTAATATAATATTGAAAAAACTGGAATATAATAAATATAACTATTAATTAAAAAACAATTTTTAAAGAAATTCCTTAAGGGTGTCCATTACTGGCACATCTACCCTATATATATATATATATATATATATATATATACTACCTTAAAATAAACTTTTTATTTTATGGTTGAAGTTGGCAGTAAACATGGGCGATGCTGGTAGCAACACGATTTTAACTATATGAGAGTTTCACAACAATATAGTTAATTATGTACCAATCCATGCCTTGTATAAAGGAGTCTTTACATTGTGACTAGTGCACTGTATTTTTGAGTTGGCTCTGACAGCTCACTTAAATCTCTCATAACATGGGAAACAATACATATATATATATTGAACATAGAAAATTGGGAATTATTAAATGAGTTAGTGTCCGACCGAAACAAGTTTTTCAGGCTGAAACCGAATTTTGGTCCTTATAAGAGTTTTGGCCAAAAACGAAAATTTTAAGATTGTGATGTATGCATACATGAAATAGATAATTATTCACAAATGCATATATAGTACATCTGTCTACAAAGACACATACATATGCTTGTAGAGTTTAATCTAGGAAAAAGAGATTTGTAGTATTTTGGCTAATTGCAGCCAATAACTGTTAGCCAAATAAAAATAGCTTTAGCCAAGAAAAAAAACTTTTATTTATACAAAATTTCTGTATAAATGAGTATTATTTGTAATTATGCAATATATAAACATTACACCACTCTGTAAGATTGACCCTCTCGAGATTTGGCCATACATCACACATCAAATGCTTTTTTAAATGGAAATTCTTTTCAAACTTCCCCTTCCAAATTAATCACCATTAAGTTACTTAAATTTTTGATTGTCAGTCTATTTCTCAAGTCAGTTTTTGTTATATTCACAAGACACAATCCCCTTTCACAATCTGCTGTAGACAACAGAATTGTTGCTACAAATTCATACAAAGAAGTCACATTGGGAAGCATGTCAGTAATGCCATTTTTATGGAAAAATAATACAATCAGCTGGTTTCATTTCTTGACCCTTTGTAGCCAGAACCTGTCTGAACAACTTCCATTCATCAACCGTTTTGGTTTCATTTCCTAAGTTGGGATCATCAACAAAAAATAAACAAACTCTTTTAATTTCCTCAATACTTGTTTAATGCAAATGACGTCATACTATTTGTAAGATGCTTGCACAGAGAGGACGAGACAAATTTTGAAGTGAGTTGCCAGGACAGAGGCAGTTTGAGATTTTTTTTTCACGCGGCAACTGCAGGTTTACGAAAGGCAGGAACAACAAAGTGGAAATTATATATATTTTTTTGGCTGTTGCTATTTGGCTAATCCACTAAATGCTTTGGGGGCAAAAGGTGCTTTCAGTTAGCTATTTGGCTAGCTCTAGATTAAACCCTAGCTTGTATTGTGTGTATTTTTATTCATGGAGTGAAAAATTTTCAAGAGATTCAAAATAGTTAATATTTAGATTTTAATTCGATAAAAAAGTTCTTAAAAAATTATGCTTTTTATTTAAAGAACACTAGTGCATTCATTTTTCAATTTACAATTATATTTACTTCAGTAGAAAGAATATATCATCCATATGTTTAAATACACTTTTATACTAAAAATGATGATTTTTAATACGGCATTGATTACAGGGACCTCTCATTTGTGTGCAGTTGATGAGATCTATTTAAATTTTAAAATGGTGCATAACTGAAAGGGGCGTCATCACATAAGGTTGTCTTAATTTATTATCTACACATATATTTTATATAAAAGAAATATGTAATACAATGTTTATACATATACTTGTATATTACTTTTAGAAAATAAAATCATGCATTGCATATAATAAATCTTATAAAAATGATAAAACTGTAATAGTATTCTAAAAAATTAATATTTAGTTATTTAATTTTTTTAAATGTGTTTATTTTACCAAACTGTTTTTCATACAAAGATATGTGCTGGGAAATTGAAAAAGTATTCTATAAATAGAGGTGTTTGTTATGGAGTTTTTACTTTATTTACCTTGAAGATGCATTATTTGCAGTACTTTACATAAAGAGTATGTCAATGTTTAAAAAGAGAGTCATCAAAATTATCTACTTTCTTATGCAATGTTTAAATAACATCTTCTAATTCATTACATTACATGATTGCATTTAAGAAAATAGAGTTTCAGTTAGAAATATAAAACACTATTTTCTTATTCCTCATGCTGGAATATTGAAAAACCACATAAAGGAACTAGCGACATATATAACCAAGGAACATATTGAGTTACGGTAGTTCTGAAATTCAAATTTATGTACAATATTTATTAAAATAATATTAATTATATAAATTTTTATAAACATCATTATTGTAAATAGGGTGTAAAAAAAAAATGATATAAAAAAAATTGGATTTTTTAAATTTAAATCGGATTTTTATGATTTTTTCTCTCCCCAGCATTAAAATACAAAATTTAGCAACCAAGAGTTTCAGCTTTTCAAAACAATTAACCCTCTTAATAACTTTATGTATGTTTTTATTCTTTGATTAATAAAATTAAATAATTATTAATTAGTAGTTACAGAAATTATAAAAACTGCAAATTAGTAATTTCATTAATTAATAGCATACAATAATGTCGATCATTTAATACTTTTGTAATATGTAATTATGTAAAATTACATTTTGCTATTGATATTTATTAAAATTATTAATAACTGCTTCAATATTGAAATGTTAACACTGCTTAAAATTAATAAGTATTAAATAATTAACTCTTTTATTAGGAAAATAAAATACATTTTTATGCTTTAATTACTAAAATGATACTTAATAATTTAGTATTCATTGTAGAAAGAAAAGGGGCACTGTGCTAGTTCCCAAAAAGGGCACTAGTTCAGTAGAACAGCACATTATTTCATGAAGAAATATATTAGTAATGTGTTTAGTAACTATATTTAAGGGAAAAAAAGTATATATTTTTTTAATATGATAAATAAAGTGACAGAAATTTTTAATGATTTTTATGAATTACAAATTGAAAAAAAATAATTAAATAACAATAACTAATAACTAAATAACAATTTTTAATAACTTTCTGTTTTTTATCAATAAATGAAGTTCAATATTTTTGCAAGGTCTTGGGCACACAGATTTAGTCATACTGTGGTATGGAGAAGTTTTTTACAAGAAATCTCTGGGTACAACTAAAAGATGAATTTCCCTATTTTTTTTTAATAAGCAAAATGCATTTTGCCATTTAAATAAAGGGTAGGGTGCTCACCCTTAAAAATTAACTTAGAGGGAACAGTAAGTAATTACAAAATTAATAAAAACTGCAAATAAGTACATAATCACATAATAAGATCACTAATTGTTATTAAAATATAGATAAAATGCTTAAGTGATACAAAGAGGAACACAAAAAGGCTTTTAAAAACCTTTTAGTATACAGATCGACAAATGTTTCAAAATGATAAACAAAATATTCTCGCAAATTTTTGAAAATGAACTTGCAAATCACAAATCACGAGATCATATGTAAAAAAGCAGGTGCTTAAAATAGTCAACTGTAAACGTGAAAATTAACATTTTCTTATTGCTTTTTTAAAACTGAAAAGTACCTCGTGCCAAATTTTTGGTATTTCAAATGAGGTGGATTCATTGCAAATGTTCACGTTACGCATATAGATTTCTATTGATTCACAGATAATAGATGGGAAATAGAGTCTTGATGGATAAATTATTTTACTATTTTTAAAATCAATTTTTAATGTCTCGGTTCTATGTAGTCTTGCCAGTGCTGTAGTACTTCTGTCATATTTGATATATGCCATATGCTCTTTTCATCTTGTTTAAAACTTTCTCTTTCTAGTGGTAATTCCTATATAATATTGTAATGTTCCATCTGCTCTGATGAACGGGATTTCATAAACACCTGATAGTTGAATTCTCGTTTCACGCAGTCTTTAATAGGGTATCAACGATTTTAATCAGATGATTTAAATCAGTGATTAAATCTTGATTTAAATCAGTGGTTAAATCTTGAATTAAATCAGTGATTAAATTTTAATTTAAATCAACTGTTGTATTGTTTTTATAAATCATAAATTTTTTAAATGTTTAAAATTAAATTACATTAAAAAAGTAATAAAATCTAAGATGAACATAATTTGAAATGATTTTATGGATATTTTACCTTATGAATAAACAAAAAAAGCTTTTAATAATTGTTTCTCAACTTAATTTCTTAGGCTTGTAAAAAATTAACTGCAGTAAGTTTATAAAAAGCAAGTTGCTGGGAAGTTCTGGGCAAGTTGAAAATACAACCCGGTTACCGTCTGTAAATAAATCACCCGGACATTGCTAATGAGGAAAATTGGATAAAATCCCATTTTTATTACTCTGTTTTATCCATACAAGCATAAGTAAAAGGAGATCCTATAAAATAAATCCTAGTTGAGAGTAATAATTAGAGTATTTAGAATGTTTATCATTAAAATAAATACAAAATTATCATTAATAAATTCCTCTAATTAAAAATATTAATAAAAGAAAGCGTTGTGGTTAATTTACGCAGTCTCTCAACTTTAAAGACAAACTGAATAATTAATAAAAATAAGTTTAAGTCAGTAATTGTCACTTTAATTAATTCAGTCACTTTAATTAATGTCACTTTAATTATTTCTAATCCTGTATATAAGAAGGGAAAATAAAGTTTTGAATAGAATTAAAAAAATTCTGTCTCTGTTGCTTATATACAAGTTTAATAAATCTAGAAATCAAGGTTGTGCAAAACCCAGGGTTATTAAAAAAAAAAAAAAAAAAATTACTAATGTAGAAAAATTACCGCAAAATGCAAAAAACTCTAAAAATAGCTAAAGTTCAAAAATCGTAGAGGACAAAATTTATTATAATGGGTTAAACCATTGTAACCAGATTTTTTTAATAAATGTAAAAAAATCCCCCCCCCCCCTGCAAAAAAAAATATATATATATTAAATTAAACCAGGTTTTTTTATTTTTTTTTATTTAAGATTTTCTATTATATGCACAGTACATGCATATTTGTTGATAAAAATAAACATTGTCAGGTAATAATTAAGTAATTTAATACTTCATCTGAAAGCAATTTAAATTAAATGATGGCAGCCAGTTATGTAGAAAATTTAAATAATTTACAATTTGAACATTATTAGTAGCAGCTGTGTCTTATGTTCAAAGAAATAAAACTACTGTACATAGTTAAACCTTAATATCATGAATTTCTGTATTAAGAATCCTTTGATAGCCAAAATAAATAAATATTTGATTTGTTTTAATGAATAAAATTTATTTTCCCATAGTTATTAAAAAACATTTTCCTTGAGACCCTTGCTATCTGGGATGGCTCTTTTTTCTGTCGGAGCATTAAATGAGAAATTATGATCTTTTCTGATTAAGAAAAAAAACATAAAAATCCTTTCTTAAGGAATTACTGGAATAATTTGATATTTAGCAGTTGAGTTTTTACGCCTTCTTTTGAAAACTATTGTGTATTATCACTCTTACAAAATCAAAGTTTGAAAAAAAAAATTAAAGTGACAGTAAAAGAAGCAGAATAAACTCTATTTACCAGCTTTTTTAGACTCTACTGAAAATATTGTTCTTGAAATACACAGTAGCTTTACAAAAGGTTGTCATGCTCTAACAGATTTAAACAGCCATCAGACTTAATTGACGCGTTGCCGTATTCTTTATCAAAAGTTTAAAGGATAATTTCCTCAATCGAGAAGATTTTCTTTTACAGCTTCACCAAAATCTTTTAAGATCATATTATGTTATAAATTGCTGTAAATAAGCTACATTTTTTAAAATGAAAATATTTTATGCTAAATATTGAATATATTTACTGTTTTAGCTTTGTTGGTTTCATATGTTTATATATGTTGACCATGGTTTAAGATAACTCTTCAGAGCATCAGAATGTTCATCAACCCATTTTTATCCTACACACATACAAATATGACCTATGTTCACTATGTATGATTTTGACTGCTGAGATAGTGTTAAAAGTAGAATTATTTATATCCAATGATTTGAAACACTTACAAAAAAAAAAGAAAATATTATATTTGAGTTGTTCGGGAAAAAAAAAAGTTTGTTTAAACAATGGTTAAAACCGCTTGTTTTAAATCGTACCAATCCTGTTAGAAATATTTAATTATCTTTATAAAAATAATTTAGCAAAAAAAAAAAAAAAAAAAAAAGTGTATAAGAAGTTATTATTTTGAATAAAATAGTTAATATTCATTTCAAAAATAACTGAAAAATGAAATTCTATTATTCATTGAATAAATGTTTTGTAATTTACTGATAGGTAACATTAAAAAGTATTATAGGTATATTTCCTTATGCTTCATTATTTTCTTTCAGGATGTCTGATACATGGAGTGATATACAAGCCTTGAGATCTAGACAGAGTAGTTTACGGGAACGTCTTCACAAAAGAAGAAAAGAACGAGAAGGTTTAGTTCTTGGAATAACTAATGAATTGAGTACTGGAAGCCCTCGGAGTAACAGCCCTGTACTAAGTACTTCAAAAGAAGAAAGTAATTCTGTGCCAGAAATAAAAGCAGATCCATTAGTTGAGTATAAGTTATTGTTATGTCTTTGTGATGCAATTAATTTACCTACAGATTCAAGAAATTTAGTTTCAACTATTGTTAAATCATTAAATAAAGAAGTACCACATGTTGTTGTAGAAAATTTATTACAAAAATTTGCAACTCAAGAATTGATCACCGTTAATGAAAGTTTCACCCCTGAAGGTAAAAGTTGTCTGGTAGTATCGTCAGCTGAACATACAAAATTGCAAGCTGTAGCTAATGATCTTTGTTTAGAAGATCCCAATTTAAGTAAAATTCGTGAAGCTGAAAAGAGAAAGACTGAAGATGTATCTGAAGAAGAACCAAAAACAAAAGTTTTAGCTAAAAACAAAGATATTGCAAAAAGCAGTAAAAATTCAGATACTATAGAAAGTTTACTATCTTTACCATCCGCCAGAGAAAAAGAGACAAAAAAAGTAGGTGAAGAGATATTAGAACTTCTGAGTAAACCTACTGCTAAAGAGAGATCACTTGTTGAACAATTTCGATCTCAAGGTGGTGCTCAAGTGCAAGAATTTTGTCCTCATGGCACCAAAGAGGAGTGTACCAAAGTATCCGATGCTAATGAACCTTGTAATAAATTGCATTTTAAAAAGATTATTCAGAAACATACTGATGAATCATTAGGTGACTGTTCTTTTTTAAATACCTGTTTTCACATGGATACCTGCAAATATGTGCATTACGAAGTAGATTATTCTACTGTAGCACAAGTATCCAGAATACAAAAGTCTGATAAATTGGATTCGAATTTGTCTCATGATGGCAGCAAACCAGTCTTATTTCCACCTCAATGGATTCAGTCTGATTTACGATATTTTGATATGACAATTCTTGGAAAATTTGCTGTTGTCATGGCAGATCCTCCATGGGATATACATATGGAGTTACCATATGGTACTATGTCTGATGATGAAATGAGACATTTGAACATACCTAGTTTACAAGATGAAGGTTTAATATTTTTATGGGTTACTGGGCGTGCTATGGAATTAGGAAGAGAATGCTTACAATTATGGGGTTATGAGAGATGTGATGAAATTATTTGGGTCAAAACAAATCAGTTACAAAGAATTATTCGTACAGGAAGGACAGGTCATTGGCTCAATCATGGGAAAGAGCACTGTTTAGTAGGAGTCAAAGGAAATCCTAAAAATATAAATCGTGGCCTTGATTGTGATGTTATTGTAGCTGAAGTCAGAGCTACAAGTCATAAACCTGATGAAATCTATGGCATTATTGAAAGACTTTCTCCAGGTACACGTAAGATTGAACTTTTTGGAAGACCTCATAATGTGCAACCAAACTGGATCACTCTTGGAAACCAAGTTGATGGTGTACGTTTAATAGATCCTACTCTTATAGAAGTTTTTAGAAAAATGTATCCTGATGGCAATTGCATGAAAAAGCCTGAGCCACAAATTTAATTAATTTTCTGTTTAGTAACTTTTAGGACTTATTTTACAAGGTTTTATTTTTAATGACAACAGATTCTTAATGTGTATCCTCATTTATTATGAAATATTTATGATACTACTATTGTGGTAATAAATAAATTTCTAGCCAACATTTATATTTTTATGTTGTTAATAGCATGCTAAAATAATGCTAGAAATTATGTTATTACACTATGTATTAATAACATACTTTTATGATGTATGACATTCAAATAGATTGTGTTAAGATGCATTTTAATTGTTGCCTTGATAATAATTAAACTCACTATTTTAATAATCTGCATGTTAAAATAACGTTAGAAATTATATTACTGTTAGTAAGTTTTGATAACATAATTCTGTGAATTATGGCATTCAAATGTATTAAGAGATGTATTTAATTATTACCTTGGTTATATAATTAAATACTAATTATAAAGAAAACCCATTATTGTTAATAATCTTCAATAATAGATTATTAAATTATTCATATTTTTTGCTCAACAGTTAGAAAACAGAATTTATATAAATGTAAAATGTAATTTTTTTCTTTTCTAAATAGGTGCATATAAGTTTAATTTACATTTACTCCTGTATAGTAAAAACTAAAAAAAAAAAAAAATCCCAAACTTTAAAAAATTAGAAGGTAATAAACAGACCAGTTTTTATTTTGCATTTATTTATAAAAATTGATTTTTTTTTCAGGAATTTGAAGAAATTACCATTATATATAATAGTGTGACTTTCTTTTTTAATAATAAAATAAAAAGTAAATAAACCTTTTAATATTTAGAGATGTCATTTGTTATGCATTCTCAGTAATTGCTATGTCTTTAAACTAAAGATGCCAACCTCTAGAGCTGCTCTTTCTATAATTAGACTCATTTCAGCAATATGCATTAATCACTCACTGTAATTGATCATTGAGAACCATAATAATTACTGATCCATAAAAAACAGCATATCTGAGTATTTGCAAATCACATGAATGAGTATTTTGCATCACATTATAATAATGTCTATTTGCTTATATCAAATAAGCCTTGAATAGCATTAAACTGTTGCTATTGAAAATAATTTAATTACAAAATTTTTTATATAATTATAATTTATGAAATAGTTAGTCTTATTAAATGTCTAATTTTTTTCACTATGCAATATAAAGTTATGTTATACTAAGCATTCTATTTTGGCTATAAATGTAACAGAATTAATTGTAATATATATATGTAATCATAACTTATATACAGTTTGTGTTGGCTAAATAAAAACATTCTTATATATATTTCTGTAGTAGAGATTTATTTATAAATTGGTCAAATATGGTATAAAATATTTTTGCATGGGGGTTTGATGAATTTAGCTTAGTTAAAGATATAGTTTGTTGTGTGTATGTCATAATATACAGTAAATTCCGATTATTAAGGACAAAATAAAAAAATATCATTAACTTTACTTCCAATAATTGAGACAGCTACTTTATTGGGACAGATTATGCAAAAACTAGTGTTGTCAGGTCCACTGTCACAAAAAAGTGGGACAGGGTGTCAGAAAAAGCAGCACAGTGGCTTTTATAACAGCACATAAAAATATACTAAAATTTTTGAAAATAAAGTTCTGTCTTAAATGTAAAAAGTCCATGGTCCTGATGGAAAGAGTACAATGCAAATGTACCTGCTAAGATGGAAATCTGTCTAAAATGGAATCTTTTCTCTGATCACTTGATATTCCTTTTTAGTAGGTTTCACTGTATCAAATAAACACAATCTTAGAGAATAAAATCTGTGAAAACAGAATTGCTTTGACCGAAACAAATTTCCATATTGAAGAGGTTTTTGATTGAGCATTTAAAATTGTTTGGTATTTTTTCTGTACGGACCATAACTGTTTATGTATAAGATGAGTTTTGTTACAGGATTTACTGAACAAAATACAGTAAAACCTGTAAAAACAGAATCCTCAGAGACTGGAAAAATATTCTGTTTCAGATATATTTCTGTCTGAGAAAGTAGATTTCTTTTGGCGAGATCGTAAAAGTTTTCCGTTATAGATAGGTTGTGTTTTAATAGGTTTACTGCATAAAAGTTCCACTTGATGCAGACTAACGAATAGCATGATAACTAAAAGAAATTTAAAAGAATTTGGGGATTATGAAAATTGGGATACCTGGCAACACTAGCGAGAACTGATGTATTCCAATGAACTAGAATCTAATGCGTATTTTTGTTGTAAAAATCATTTATCTTTGTGGAAACTGTTATTCAATGAGGTATAAAAAGATTTTTCCCTTTTTTTTAAAAAACAAATTTACATGTGCCTATATTCTATTCCTATAAACATACCTTTTATTTCTTCACAGCAAAGAGGTAATATAAATATATTCTCAAATAATTTGATATACTAATAAAATTTGAATTGCTTAATAGGCATAAAGCCAACATAGTGAAAAAGTACCCAAGCTTATGCCCGACTAGTGCTGCCAATTATTTTTGGTGGGTGTAGCTTTGCAATTATGTCTTGTTCATCAATGATGGAACAGTCATAATGTACTATTAGATACCCTTTTAAATAGTGTATTGTCATGTAAAAATAAAAGTTCACAATTTGAGTTCAATAATTATTTCAAAACAGTAATATTTTATTTTAAAAAGCTAAGGAAATTGATATTATAGAAATAAATATAAATATTTAATACTAATGGTTGACATTGATAAATAATGCATAAGTAAGAAAAGAAAAATTTGCACTGCTTTAATGTTTCAATCCATATTTGTTTATAAAAAAAAATCATAAAAGTAGTTAAAATTCCTTTTTAACTTGCAAAATAATAAGTTTTATTTGTTACACTATTCAATTCCAAAACAAGATAGTCTTATAAATATAAATTACAAAAAAAAAAAAAAAAAGTATGTAATTAAACATTATCATTTGGGAGGGATGGACATTAGGGTGGAGTGAAAATGGCCTTAAAAAATTTTTTTTGGGAATTTTTCTTTGGATAGGATTCCAAATTTGCCTTTTGGCACACTGAATATTAGGTTAAATTTTCATTTCATTTGGAATTCATCTTTAGGGCTCTACCAGCTCTTAAAGATTATGCCTTTTTTACGTGAAAAACCAAAAAAGTGTAAATAATCATGAAATTTTCTTTTTGGAATTTTTTCTTCACATAGGTCTCAAAATTTGTCCATTGGCACACTGAATATTAGGTTAAATTTTCATTTAATTTGGAATTCATCTTTAGGGCTCTACCAACTCTTAAAAATTATTCCCTTTATATGTAAAAATCCAAGATATGCACTATGTAGTGTAAAGTATTCAAATTATTTTTTTTTGCAGAATTTCTCTGATTTTAGTAAAATAACCCATAAAATATGACTGATTAAAGTATTACATGTGATCAATCTAAGTGTCGTCATGTTTTGAGACCTTGAAGGTAAAGGTCACACTAAAATGTAAATTTTAAAGAAAAAGTAAAATAATTATTTATACAGTTCACTTTTATGTTTTAAATATACATGAAAGATAGTTCTCTGAATGTATAGGAAAGACAATTTTCTAAATATATAGGAATACAATAAAATGGATATATACGATGAACTCTAAAACTATCTGAGTATTCACTCTAATTTATATTGGCCTTTGTCAAAACTAGGCATTATGTTTCGCGATTTGATTTTTGCTCGTATATATCCGTCCCTTGCTTCTACTCCTACAACTTCCAATGTTGCATGTGTAACTAATTTCACGAATCTTTCAAAATCAAACTTTCAATCTTTTGCCAATCTTTGTTTCAAAATATCTAATAGCACTATTATTTCTTACTGTGTTTATAGCTGTTCCGTCACAACCTACAGCCATAGTTTGTCAAGGTTTAAGTTGTTTTCAGTGCAGTATTTTAAAGTGCTTTCTGCAATATGCTTTCCAGATCCAGAAGACGGTGTAATGTGTCCCTGATACAGTGAATTATGCTCTTCAACCAGACATACATGTTCTTCACTTATAGTTATTCGATGTAATTTATCTCCAATTTTCTCTTGATGTGGTGTTATATATTTTCTTCCATCAAAATATATACTTTCGATTCCCGCTTTTAATGCTTTTAAATCATCTTTTTTTCTGCACATTCTCTAGTTTTCTTTCGCTCTCTGCATACTTTGCTTCTGTGAATTATATGTGATGAATAGTTTTCTATTATAATGCCAATATCTTGTAGAGTTGCAGAAGCTATTGCTGCCACGCATCTATCAGAAACCCCATACTGATCTGAGATCCTTGAAACCGTAGGAGATGTGTTCTCATTTGTACTTGTGACTCTTCTTTAGCAGTAGATGCTTGTGATACGGATATTAAATCTTCACACCCTGATGAAGAGCTACTACTTCTTTCTTCATCACCACTGTCAAAATACATAACAATTGTACTGCCCTGATTAACTGCAGAATTTAAACTTGGCTTTTCAGTCCACATCGACTTCCTTGTTTGCCTGTCTTCTCTTTGTCTAAATTTACTTGTCTAGGCTTTATCGAGCATACCAATAACCCTCTTTCTTGCTCACCTTTGGTCAAGAAGAAATTCCTTTTCTTTTGGAGGCACCTTCCTTGATTTTTCACTAGTACATTTAGGAATTGGGTTGTATTTGCGCTCCGAAATGTCTAGAAGTTTATTTACAGCTTCAGATTTGAAAAACTGAACCTTCTTCATGTAATTATCATTTCTTTTGGATTTGGCGAATCGAATAAGACTCTGGTATTTAGAAAAATCGTTGTCTATCATTTGATCAATACTCCTCTGGGAAACTATAAGAATTGGTGCTTTCTTCCAAATTTCTTCGATCTTCTCTCTTAGGATTTGAATTACCTATGACTTTGGTGGATCTTTACCATTCCAACTTTGTTTTAATTCTTGTCTTATGTATAAGTAACATTTTATAACGTCTGCTATTGTTCGCAAAACAACTTCATTTAGTTTTGAAGGCACACCAAATAAGAGAGATTCCACTGCACATTTAGTAATGGTAAATTTCGGTTTGCCTCCACTCGCACTCATTTTTGCGCTAAAAATGAAAAAAAAAATTGTAAAGCTCAATAAAACGTTTAAAAAATTTTAAAATAAAGATTTAAGGTTTAGAAATGATAAAGGAAGTTACACTAAACTTTTTAAATATAAAAATGTCAAACGAGATTACCAACGAACACTGTAAATGTACAATTTATGGTAAAAACCTATTGCGTGAAACAATGAAAATATAAAGGTCGTGGTAGAGCCCTGAAGGAATTTTTCAAAATTCCTAAAATTTTGCACGTATATTATAGGTACTAAAAGGCAACTTTTGGCTGCTATCCGAAATCAAAATTCCAACTTTCGTTTTTTCACTCCACCCTAATGGACATGCTCCCCCCCCCCCCCCCCCCACCTAAAGCAACATTAAAAAAATATATATATTGGATTAAAAAAAAAAATCATGTGGCTTTTAGTCTTAACTTAACTCTTCATTCATAAAATACATATTTTTGAGTTAACAAAAAAATAAAAACAATTAAGTTAGTAACAAAGAATGAGATTGAAAATTTACATTAAAAATCTGAGTAGTTAGTTACTTTTAATATTATAAAAGTCTTTTTAATTCACAAACTCATAGGTACTTACAACTAAAAAGATTTTCAGCAAAAAGTAGGATGCAATGAGTACTCCATCTGGTGGAAGCATCATAAATTAGAAATAAAGCTTATTTTAAGCGTTGCTACAGATGTCCCATCCCTCCTTAATCTCCCCTATATTAAATACATTATTTTAAAATTATTATAATATAGTGAATGTAATGTATTACTTACTAATAATTAACACTTTCTTCACTGTGTCGAATACGCTATATTAAAATTGAAGAACTCCATACATAATATGGATCTGTACCAATGTGTAAAACTTGAATTTGTCAGTAAAGTATAAATTTATCTTTTTGCATTATCTTCAAAACTGAAATACATTTTATTTTTGTCTATATATTTAATTTGAAAAAAACTTTAATGCAGAAACTTTTTTAAGTTTCCCCCCACTTTTTACATTGTTTTTCATGAAATTTCACACATGACTGCTGATGTGACATTTCTATTTTCCCTCCTTTCCCCCAATAGCAGCTTTTTTTTTTTGTGTGTAAATTAGAAACAATGTTTAGATGTTGAAATAAAATGTTTTTAGTTTATCGTATTGTTTTTTATTAAAATCTTTCTTTCTTTATATTTTAAGTGGAATGAGTGAAAGATATATTTTGAATGAAATACATGTATTTTAAATGGAATGAGTGAATGTGAAGAAACAGTATTTGATGATTTATCACCTATGCCTGGCTAACAAAAAGTACCAATCTTTCTTGATATTGCTATTTTGTATTATTATTAAATTTTTTATAAAATTTCAGCAATATGCCGTACAAAACATCATGGCTAAAATTTTTCCAATATTTTTGATTTTTTCTTTTTTTTTAAATATAGAAACTGATTCTATTAATAACAACTATTAAAAGTAAAACTAATATTAGTTATAGACCACTTGATCATACTGGTACATGTTACACAACTATAATTTAATATTATGAAAAATAATAAAAAAATAAATATATTTTAAATGATTAAGAGTGCAGGTATTTATTTATTTTAATGTGCTTACTTATTCAATTCTTTTTCTTCATTTGAATGAGACTTCCTAACAGCTTTATACCTAGAAAACAGGATGGCGGAATCTGAAAATGGCAACTGCTGCACCATGTTAAATATACTTACAGGGCTGCCATTCCAAAAATTATTCAAAATAGTTGCTTTAGTAGACTCTAAAGCCAAAAATAGTCGCATATCATGGCTGATTTAGTAGCAAAATAGTTGCATATAATATTATCCAAAACAGTCACAGTGTTGAGATCAGGGTAGTAATGATTTCTCTTTTACAAATTTTCAACTGTTCCTTAATCTTTCCTTAAAAATGATTATGTTATTCTGATTACAACAATACAACATTTTATATACAATCTGCACAAATTCAGTGCTATTTTTACATATTATATAATTATTATGTAACAAAATTGTTAAAAGTAAATCCATTCTAGTTTTCATGACATTTGAGTTTAGTTTGCTGCACCTTTTGGATGAACACTTGATATGTGCGATTTGGATGAACACTTGTTAATTGCAGATGTAATAGTGATATTTCCAGCATTTCATTTTTTCTTTCGTAATGAACTTAAAGAAATCTTTCTTGGAACTTTTCCTGAACTGCAGATTTAAGGGACTTTAAATATTTTAAAGAGTTTGAAACTGCAGTATAAGGGAAGTTTTTATTTTATGTGTATATTTACTTACTTTGAAATGACATTTTTTGCAGAATACTACAACATAGTTGGCATCTTGATTTTGGGTGTTGCACTACACATTACAAAAATCTATTTGAAAAATTATTTATAAATGAAAATTTTCAGGGGAGGGGGGATTTAGGTCATTGATATTTATCATTACTACAGGGATCATTCTAGAACATAAAAAAGGGCAGGGTGCACATTACATAATAAGGGCAATTTTATTGAAAAGGGCACATCATTTCATAAAAAAGGGCATTTTTGTAATAAGTGCATATAACAATATACTGGTCGAGAGAGAAGTCTGGCAACAGCTTAAAGTACTCCTTAATTTAAAAATCCAGTAACATTTCTAATTTCCATAACTTCACCGTTTGAAAAGTATTAAAAATAGCAAAATTAAACTTGTTCTCGATTTTTATTGTAAAATTGTTTACTATATTCACAGTCATTTCCCCCTTTTCCTACGATATTCAAAAACTTCTCTCTCTAAAACTTTTATGCACCAGATAACTTTTCCCAGTTTTTTGCAAAACTGGTTTTGAAAAAGCTACAAAATAAAAGTTCTAAAGCTACTTCTCAAATTTTTTATAGAACTTATATAAGTTATCATGTGGTCAAAGGCCAGAATGCCTGATCTAATACCATATTTCACTAGACAAGGTAAAATTAATCAATGACCCTTAGTTACCCTTTATGTCTTGTTCAATGGAAAAAATAATAAATGAAAAAATGAATCACTTGACATACAAGGGCATTTCACAGAGAAATAAAGAGGGAAAGAGGAGTACTCCTGATGTACCATACTAGCATTCTAAAAATAAAAATAGAGAATTTTGAATGTACAGTGCAAACAAGGCAAGATTCTTCCCAATAAAAAGAGAGTAGAATTCTACCTGGAGAAAGGGCAAGGAGGGTAGAATTCTACCAGGAAAAGGGGCAAGGAGGGTGGGATTTTATCTAAAAAGGGCATGAGGGCCGGCCGCCCTTCTGAAACTCTCTAGAATGATCCCTGATTACTACAAAGTATCAAATACAGCATTTTTTTTTAAAATATAAAATTCAAATTTTAAAGTGTTTGAAATTGAAGAAGCGGGAGAAAACAGAAATTGAGCATAGGGGGAGGGGGTATTTTAGATGATTAATTATTTATTGTGACTAGAAAGCAATGGATATGACAGACTTTTCTTAAAATAAAGAGTTTTAAATATTTTAAGCCCATATTATAACACAATTAGGTGAAACTTTTTCTCTAAATAAATATTTTAAACCACTTTCTACACTGGAAGAGGGGGGAGGGGGAAGAGAGGGAGAAATGTAAATTTGAGAGGGAGAGGTGGATGATTAACTTTTTTCAATTTAATGTTATTAGTTAACAACAAATAGGGCAGAATTATTTTTCTTGAAATAAAGTTTTGAAAGATTTGAAAACCCACATGCTAGAAGGGTTGGGCAAAGGCGAGAACCAAAAATTTTGGAAGGGAGTGGTAGGTTATATAAGCCTGATTATTTATTTATTTCACTAGAGAGCGACAAGTAAGACAGGAGAATTTTTTAAGTATAAAAATACAGATTTTAAATTTCCTTGTATGTTGGAAGGGAGGGGGGGGGAGAATTTTGATGATCATTATTTATTGTTATTAGAAGCAGTGATCAGTGTCTTTAATTAAAAATAAAGAGATTTAAACGATTTGAAACACAGCATGAGAGGGGGTGGGGGGTGGAGATGAGGGTAAAGGAGGAAGCAGAAATTTTTTTAATGGAGGAGGTTATTTAGATGATTTATTTATTATTATTAGTGAGCAACAAATAGGGCATTTTTTTTTCTTTTGAGAAATAGGACTTTATTGATTTAAAACTACGCATGCTGGAGGATCAAAGGATATAACTGCTTATTTGCTTACTGTTACTATGCAGCAGCAATTAGAACAATAGAAAAATGAGTGAAATTGACGCTTGGGCAAGAAAAGTGCTGTTTGGTGAGGGGGATCGAACACTTGGAAATATTGTACAAGAATGGTAAAAAATTTTTATTGTTTCATATTTCCTGCAACATGTATTTGAAAAAGCTGGAATAAAATTTTCAAAAAGTCTCCTTTTTCATAAAATAGTTGCCTTTTTGTCAGAAATAGTTGCTTTTCAAGCCTTTTTTGCTTAAAAAAGTTGCCTTAGTCTCCTGAAGCTGAAAATAGTAGCATTTTAGTAGCAACTGGCAGCCCTGTACTTAGAGTAATGACTGTAAATAAATGACATGCTTTTTGTGTTATACACTTAGAAATTTATATGTATATATTGAGTGTTCTTTTTTTTTAATTCTGTAATTAGTACAAGTAAATATTTCTCCTTGCATTTATATATATAAGTATAATTAGTAATTACTGTGTTTTTTTTATATACATTTTTATGCTACACTGTAAGTATCTAGACATCAGAGCGGTACACTGGTTGGTATAAATTCACTATCAAAATGACTGACATTTTTATGAGCGCTGTCTGGCATAAATAGGTGTACTGGAGCCACTTTTGAAATCTTTATGACTGTAAATTTATGGGGGCGGCAGTCACGCTTCGTGTGTGGTACCGGGTCTCAGGGCAGACACGGAGGTGCCTGGTCAAATTAAGGGGGCCAAAAGTTTGTGACCATTGGCTGGACAGTTCTCCAATGAGCATCGAAGGTGGGTGTGGTGATTGACACACTGGGCCATTTAGGCACAAGGTTGTAAAAAAATTCAAGTACAGTGGGAGGTGCCACTGCCGACTGGTAAAAAGCTAGAACTTGGAGAAGAGGACAGTTGATAAAAAAATGTGAAAGAGTGCAGTTGAAAAAGAATTTGTCAAAGAGAGTGTGGACGTAAAAAAGTGGACCAGCGCGGTCGTTGGAAAAAATGTGAAATTGTGCTGTGTGTAGTCCCAATAAAATGTGCTCAAGTATTTTTGAGGAAGTTAAGCTCACAGGGAGGCCCTTTCAACTAGCCTTCACCAGTGTACGCCACTAGGATCAGTCAATCCCCTAGTGCCTGGAGTTGAGTCCGTCTTTTATAATTCAGGTATGAATTACTATAAAATTACCAACCTAAAACGTATGTGTACCACTCGAATATAATTGTCTTTTACGGCAGGAGAACGTGTCATCCAGTAATTGAGAATGTTTTAATGAATAAATTAAATTGTAGTAAAAGGTTGATTTATATATCTCTACTATGTTTTTTAAATGTTTATTTTTAATGTAAATAAAGTAATTGTTTTACTTGTTTAAAAAATTTGTCTTAATTTTAGTGTTGCTTAATTGATTTTTAGAACCTAATTCTCTTTAATTTTCTTAACTTGGATCTTAGAATGTTTTTTATTTAAAAATTATCTTTAGGGTGTTTTGGTAATTATTTTTTGGAACTCTATACACTCCAATCCAAAACAAAAGGGCCATATATTAGATACTCATCGAACACAACACAACAATTAATTTTCTTTAGATAAATGATTTATTTCTTTAGTATTTAATTAGGCGACGATCACAGAGTCTTCTGCAATCAGAAGCCCCTATAGATAATTAATGAGTGATGGCAAAGGTGCACCCCACACCTTATTTTCTTTATGTATAGTGATAAACTTTTATTGACAGGTGTAACCGGCCTTTAGTAGGATCTGTCTGTAAATCACCAGCAATGACAATTTTGTTGTCAAAGCTATATTATTTCATTTTGATGCATTAAATACCTGAAAGACACCAAGATTTTTTTCAGAAAATTAATTTTTTTTTAATTTCTTTATAACGTTTATGTTTTGGTACATATTTTTGAATTAATATTTTAATTGTCATGGTTTGTTATCTGTTCATATGTCTTCTGGAAAAAAAAAAAAAAAAAAAAAAGTGACGTTTCTTCAAAACCTGAATATTTTCCTTGAATAGATGACAATATTTTCTTCCTCTCTGGTCTTGTTGCAGATTAAAAAACAAAACAAAAAACAAATGGATTATCATCTGATCTTTTTGTAGCAGCTGTTTTAAAAAATACATAGTTTTAACTAGTGCTTTACAAATTTGATAAAATGTAGTAGCCAGCAAAAACTATTCAGCAGTAAAAAATACCCACCCCACCAACCCCCTATCATTAATTTTCAAAAAGCACAATTTTTTTTTTAATGTATTAATTGAGAAAAAATAATAGCAAGCATAGTTTAGAAAGATAATATAAACAAAGTTCTCTAATAAAAGTTATCAAAATTATACAGGGTGTATCAAAAAACCTTGACACATTTTTAAAATGTATAAAACAAAATATATACAAGATAGAAACTAGAATTCCACGTATGTGTTACCTGAGATATATATATATATTTAATATAGTCAGGGATGAAAGTGCACTAAAGCCATTTTGTAGCAGCAAAAATCTAATTTTGTAGCAGTAAAATCCATTTTTGTAGCAGCAAAAATCTAATTTTGGAGCAATAAAAACTGTTTTTGGAGCAGATTGAAATTCTAATGTTAATAAAAATTATTGCTATCTTGAAAATACTCTGAAAAAAATTACTCTGATAAAATTTTGCCACACTTTTTGCTAACCCTGAACATTCTAAACAACATTTGGGTACTGATTGCAATAATGCATGTATGTTAAAGAAATACTAAGTAATGTGCAAGTACAGCAGACTATTAAATTAATGAATCTATAAAATCCCTCACCAACCCCTAAAAAAAAATATATATTCTGGCAAGGAAAAAAAAAATTCTGGCAACTATTTGTGGCGGGCGCGAACAGTCAACCCCGAATCCAGGGATGATTCTAAGTAAAAAAAAAAATTCTGAAATTCACAGCAAATTTTCTGAAAAGTTACAACAGAGGGAGAGGGGGGGGGTGTCCCCCTCCCGTCACTTTTTTTTTGCGTCTTATGACGAAATTTGCAGTTTTTTTTTGGCATTTTTTGACGAAATTTGCCGTTTTTCGCGATCTTTTGACGAAATTTGCTGTTTTTCCCACGATCTGTTGACAAATTTTGTCGTTTTTTTGCGATTCTCTGACGAAAGTCATGCTTTTCCCGCGATCTGTTGACAAAATTTGCGTTTTATCGCGATCTTTTGACGAAATTTGCCTTTTTTTGCTATTCTCTGACAAAATTGGCGACTTTTCTTCGAACGAATGACGAGATTGACTTTTTTCAGGGATCATTTGCCGAAATACTGATACATTTTATGTCCGAATTTTCGGATTTATGACCGATATATATATATATATATATTTCAGAAATCATTGCCTTAATTTTTCAGACGCGAATCACAGTTTATTTCAAGTAAAAAAAAAAAAAAAAAAAAGGATGAACTTTGTACCGTACGGAGATCGGCCGGGCAGGGTTACACACAGCAGTGACGTCAAGAGGTAATTCAAGCGGAGTTGCAAGAAATGGCGATGTGGCGCAAAATTGAAAAAAATAGCTGTTTTGTAGCAGCTTGGCGCAGGTCTTACATCCCTGAATATAGTCAATAAATTTCAATATGTGCACCTTTTGTGGCACAGAGAACATCTAGTCGATAATCTATCTCGGCCCATGTGCGTTCCAACATCGACTACATGACACTTGCCCCCAAATTCTGACATTGTGGCAATTTACTATGTTTCTGGCAAAGTAAACCGCCACAACATCCGAATTTGGGGATCTATGTCACACAATCGATGATGGAATGCACATGAGCCCAGATAGATTATCGACTAGATGTTCTCCGTGCATATTGAAATTTATTGACTATATTAAAACAAACTCTAATATCTCATGTAACACATAAGTGAATTTCTAGTTTCCATCTTGTATATATTTTGGTTTATAAATTTTTAAAATGTGTCAAGGTTTTTTTTATACACCCTGTATATCTCTGAAAAAAAAAAAGAAAGAAATACAGTAAAAGCTGAATTAACCGGCATGTTATGGAAACGCAGATTGACGAATGCTTCAAATGTCCGGATAGTTGAGTGCTACAAAATCTATATCTAATGAGAAGGCATCTATGAAATTCTGAAGCAGGAAAACAATTGATTTTATTGTTTTATAATTTGCATTTGATGAACTTATTTTTGCCAGTTTAAAAATAAAAGTTAAAAATATTTTTTGTTCGAATATAATGTCTAAGTTTATTTCTTAAGATTTAGATGAGTAATGGATGCTGCTTTTGATAGAAATTGCAGGTAAATAATATATTGATTGTTAAAAAAAAAAAGCTTATTTGTATACATAAGCCAGTTTGAATAAAAATCTTTAGGTGCATATAAAATAAATCCCAATATGAGAAATATCAAAACTAATTAAGTTTTCAAAATAATTCCAATGTTGTTATGTAATTTGTATTTCTTAAATAAACCATTCTCCCGCAGTCGGCTGGGATGGAAAGGGGTTTATTTTGATCCAACTATCTACATTAGGAATTTGAGAATAAATAATAATAATAACCTTACACTTTTGAATTGCAATAAATGATTTTTATGTTCATTTATTGCAGATGATAATCCAAACACAAATACAATTATAAAATATTCTTGAGTTAATCTATACTTAATAAAAGAAAGTTTTGCTCTGTGTTTGTGCGATGGCTAGGAAAATCTAGCACACCAAGAAGTCTGAAAATTTATTGGAGATAATCCAAGGCCTGTCCTGATGCACCCGAGTCTCAGATTTTAACATTTTGATAATTAGCAGAGATATTAATTAAAACTCATCTTTTTTTTTTGCAAGCCGGCAAAATCTCCTGCACATGTCCTGAACCTGATTTGCGCATGAGGAGGAAATGAAGAACTTAACTAGAATTTTTTTTGTTATTTTGTAGTTTTAAATCGGCTTAAATTAAGCAAAATACTCAGTACAGTTAAAATTGGATGTTCAGAAAGATCATACTCTTGCATCTCAAATACTGTAATTAATTCGAAAATATATTGTTGTTAAACCTTTGAAAATAAATTTCAAAAAGGGTCATTTTTCCCCTTATGGCAACGTTCCTCCAGGGCGCAATTTTAGAGGTACTGACAATTGCTGTAGGAATTCCGAATAAACTTTATTGGAAAGGACAAAATTTACTAAATTGATGTAAAAGATTGAAATTGAACCGTAATCCTATTACTAATTTGGAAAGATCAGCACAAAATTAGATTAAAAAAACATTAAAAATCCTCCCCCCACCCCCTCAAAAAAATAAAAATGGTTTTAAAGGTTCATAACTTCAGATATACTTAGACAGGTACCTTCCAGAAAAATTTTATAACTCTGCAAGCAGCGGTCTCTTTAGTATACAGCACACAAATACAGTCGAACCTCGTTAACACGAAATTGAAGTGTCTACGAATTGTTTTTGTGTTATCCAAAATTTCGTGTTAACCATCATAATAGTGGGGCCATCTATGTCAGATATAAAAACTAAATAAATTAACCTACCAATATATCTCTGCTCATAAAATCATAAATTAATAGGATATAGAAAATTATCATTAACAAATTAATCATAAATTTTTAGGCAATAATAAATTTATTTTCTCGCTAAACATTTTTTTTTAAGTCCGTTATTGACTTTTGCTTCAATTTTTGTTGAGTAGTTCTTTTGAACGTATGGACTTCATCTAATTTGTTCAAATTTCGGGAAGCATCCTGTTGTTCCATAAGGAAACGCTGTATGGTTTTCAATGCTGTGGTAGATTCATTTAATAACACAAAACCTTTCCGTTATATGTCAATTTCTTCATCCTCGTCCGACACTTCAATGTCGTCATCTTTTTTTTTTCAGCAATTATTTCTTCGTCTGTCGTCACATCCAAAGTCAGCATATCTTCGTCTATGCAAATGTTCTCAGAAAAAACAATGCCTAAGAAAGAATTTCCCGTTTTTTTGGCTAAATATCTTTTTGTAGACAATTCTATGACGCTCTTTAAATATTGTCAGTCATCCGTTAGAACATATGAAATCGCTCTCACCGAGAGAAGCAGCAAAATCTTTGCTTTCTTTTGCAAAACTGCAAAAATTAAAACAATATTCTGTTTTCTTGCCTCCTTTATCCACCGCAAGAGAGCAATTTCAATTTATTCATTCTTTCTTCTACACATTCATTTTCTTATTGGTTTGAATTGACTCAGCCGCTTCAATCTTTTCACGATCCTTTAAAATTGTAGAGGACCAATTGTAGAAAAATTGTAGGTATCCCATACTTCGCTGCATTTTCTGATTTTTTCAGCACGTTATCGCTAACTTTGTTTAAAATTTTTTGCTTTGTGTCTAAAATTATAGGTAGCTAAAGGTAATGAAGTACAGATTGTCACGTCTTTCACTCACAGATAGGGGAATTCGGAAACCGGTTCATGTCACTCTCAATACAGTCAACCGGGTAATGGAACAATCACTTTCAAAAAAGAAATTCCCTCGCCCAAACTTTCATTGTGGCTGATTTATAGCTTATATGGTTAATATGGGGACACTTGCGTACATCAGAGATAAAAAAAAAAGCGGGGATTAGTCAGGAATTCAGTATTTCACGATTTTCTGAAAACTTTTTCAAACCATGAGAAAATTCCATTTTTAATAAGAGGATGTGACATGTAAATTTTTGAAATATCGGAAACATTGTGTGAAGATTTTTTTTTACATTGGAGCAAAAAAAATGTTTCACCTTAAGCGGGATTTTACGAAATTCTATTTCGTGTTAAACGAATTAATTAACATTGATTTTCAGACTCATCTGACGGGACCTCAGTATTATTTCGTGTTAACGAGGTTCGACTGTACAAACTTCTATCTTTATTATTATAGTTTTTTAAAATGCCTATCTTCCAACAAAGCAGTTACAGTTATTGCTAAAATAAACTTTGTAAATATTTAAAATTTAAAAAGATTGGAGACATGGGGTGTCTATTCCAGATCAACAATGAAAATTTCCTTGACATTTCCAGGTTTTCCATAAAAAAAAAAAAAAAAAAAAAAAAAAAAAAAAAAAAAATTCCAGGTATTGAGATTTTGTGATGTTACACACAAAAAATCTTAAAGTTGTGAATTTGAGAGTGGAACTTTCACAACTGATTCTGAGACAGAAATTACTGATTTGTTACATAATTTTTTGCAAAATGTACAAATTGTTGAACATTTTACATGCTAAACATTTTGAAGATATACACTTTTAGCATCAGATTCAATCTATTTTGTAAAATCAGAATGAAATTTTTTATCACATCAGTCACAGTTAAATACAGATTGCTTTAACATATTTTAATACAAATAATAAATATTCAATAAATTAAGCCAACAAATGTTAAGTTCATAAACAAAGATAAGTAAGCAGAGTGAAACACCTAATCAATTCTACAACATTCAGTAGAAAGTTTGTGTTGTTGGAACAGAAAATCTCTGAGTTACAAAGAAGGACTGAAAGGGGGTAGACCAACTGATTTGCACGTAAGGTTGGAATACTCTTTACAGTACTTATGAAGAGGAAAGTTTGATTTTAATGGCGCTGCAATTTCAAATCCTTAGTTTTATAAGAAACATTTTCCTATTTTTTATTGAAAGTTCAAAAATTTCGAACTTTTTTTTCAGAATTTTCTAATTTTCCTCAGAAATGGTAAATTTCCCTAACTTTTCCAGTCAATATAAATTTCCACGACTTTTCTAGGTTATCCAGGTGGCTAGACACCGTGAAATATAGATTTTTAAAAAGGTAAGTTTGTATACTTTACAATTTTGCAATAGAAAATTGACAATATTTATGAGAAATATGTAATTTTATATTTGTTCTAGATATAAAAAAGCACTTTTTAGCCAATATATATATATATAATTATTTTTTTCATGCTGAAAATGATGTTTTTTAACATCGAGTAAATAATTTTCAAATTGGAGTTAAAAAGGTTAATCTCCATAATCCAGAGAAAAATACTTCGAACAGCGCCTAATAGTTGTACTACTTGAATACTCACATTCATTTACTGGTGCATTGAGAGAAAAGCTGGAGCTATAAGAACAGAAAATTACAGTTTTCGTCGCCGATACGAATGCTAGGTGGCTTGTATTTGAATACTCTTGTCTGAATTGAGACCACTTGAGAACTTGTCTGAATCAAGACAGACATTTTGAATTCAAGTACTCCCATCACTAGTTCATAGAATCTGAGTTATTACCATGGTGCGTCATGAATGTGCAAGGCATGCTGCACACCAAGGGAACATACGAGATAAATTCTGGAATTCAAACCTGTTAACAAAGGAGAAATGGGTTTGAATTTCAGAATTTGTCTCATATGTCACATCACATTTATTGGCTCGGTGTGCGGCATGCCTAAAAGATACAAGTAACCAAAGGATATTGCTACTTCTTCCCCCTAACTATTTTTGATCCTCTCCACATAAAAATTTAATTTTAGAACCTTGCATACATGCCAATGTGAAGAAATAAATGTATCAAAGACAGTGTAGCCAGTAAAAAAAGAAGAAAAAAAAAGGGTATATTCTATAAACAGAGGGTATACACTACAGCAGATATCACCAAACACATTCCAATTTTATAATCTGCTTTGTGGGCACAGTTCTTTCCCCCACAAATCCAAACAGATTTATTTCATTTGTGTATGTCAGGTACTTATTGCATAAACATACACAGTCTTATATATATAAATTTTGGGACTACCTAAATGTACATTTAGGAAAATTTTCATGTGAAAAGGGTAACAAAGCTTCTTCACAGTCATTGAGGATACAAATAATAAAACTACTGCTAAACATGCTATCTTTTTCTATTCAAGTGAGTCTTTCAATATTTTGTTCAAAACATATTTCACTTTAAGAACTGTATAGAATGAGAACTTTTTTACTTTCAATCAAATCAGTATTTATTACTCATAAATGCAAAATATATATTCCTAGATATAAATTTTAAAAAAAGGCTTCATGGGTGCAAGACAAGCAATCAGCGGGCAAGTGATTGATGACCCCTGTACAAAATTATATACACAGGGCTTGAAATTCAATTTTTCCTAGGAGGGGAGTCTTCCTCCCAACATTTATAAATGGAGGGGAGTTGAACTGTTGGGGAGGGAGAGGTATTTTTAAACCCCAGTATTATTTTATGTGCTACTTGAAAAATTATATTACAAATGACAAAATACCATTGACAAAATATGCGGCATGAGAGCATTGAGGGCATGACAAAATACAATTGAAAAAATTTAAATCGACAACTCTGAATACTTATGTAAAATGTTTATTTTAATTTAAAACCGAAAAATCATGCTTCAAGCATAGATTATGTAACACTTCCAAAATAATTTTACAAAACATTATTATCTAATAAGGTGAAAGATGATATCTCAGTGAACAATTTAGAAAACGCATAACATATTTAACTAGTCGGATGTGTCAATCCCAAAACTTTCTTCTATCTCACACAGGTTTCGCATACACTAAAAAGAATCAGCACCCATTTATATCAAGGTCTAACTGAAGCTCAAGTTTTATTAAATTCCGTGCAGTATTTCTTGAGATAAGACTATCGCCAAAAACTTGTAAATCCTTCAAAATGCTGCATAGCAGCGCCACCTGCTGGGTGATTTTTACCAAAAACTAATCAGCACCAATTTATATCAGAGACTAACTGAATATAAAGTTTTATTTAATTCCGAGCATTAGTTCTTGAGATAGAGCTATTGCGGAAATCGCGAAAAAATGCTGCATAGCAGCGCCACCTGCAGGGCGATTTTTACCAAAAACTAATCAGCACCAATTTATATCAGGGACTAACTGAATCTAAAGTTTTATTAAATTCTGAGCATTAGTTCTTGAGATAGAGCTATTGCAGAAATCGCGAAAAATGCTGCTTAGCAGCGCCACCTGCCGGGCGATTTTTACCAAAACCTAATCAGCGCCAATTTATATCAGGGACTAACTGAATCTAAAGTTTTATTAAATTCCGAGCATTAGTTCTTGAGATAGAGCGCCCACAAAATTTTTGTCACATACAGACAGACATTTTCTAAAAATAGTCAAATCGTGTTCAGGACCTTCTAAAACGTATAAATCCGTCGAAAACCGGAAGTCGAAAATTTTCATGAATCCAATACTTTCTTCTTGTAAAGATAGAAGAAAGTAAAAATCAAATTTCAGGAATGACGTACAATATTTGGAAAACATCCGAATTCTTTTGTGCAGCCCTGTATATGACCTATAGATTTGTATATATACTACATAGAATGCTAAATTTTAGTTCAGTTAGGAAACATGTAGTACAGTTTAGGATTGTCTTTCTGAAATTCCTGTCAATAAACGGAAATGTACTCGAGAACTTTTGTGCTGTCCTGTATATAATCTATATAATTTATACACACGAAGTAATAGACCAAAAAATGAGTTAAATTTCAAAGCATGTTTCAGCAACTGAAAACATACTTCCAGCAATTATTGTTAACAGACAATAGCAGATCCTTTTGTGTGTCCCTGTAAATGAACGATGAATGTTATTCACATAATAGTCTATACTAAGTCCCTTGTAATGCACCTTAGTGATATGTTTGAAATAGTACAACATTATTAAAATAAACTACAAACGATTTTTCTCCATAGACCTTAAATGTAAGAGAGTTCTTTTGAGTGTCCCTGTAAAGAAACTATAAGTGCTATGCACACCATATTTCATAGTAAGCCTGTAGTGCACCTCAGTGATATACACAAATTCAATGTGTTTGAAATTGTGTAACATCATTAAAATAAACCACAAATAATATTTTCCCATAGACCGTAATGTAATGAAATTCTCTTGAGTATCCCTGTAAAAAAACTATAAATGCTACAACACACTTCCTTTTCCATATTGAACAGGCCATAGTAAACCTCAATAAAATATATCAATTGCATGTTAAACCGAATATATTTACGCGAGTTAGACAATGGTAAACAGAAAAGCTGAAATCATAAACACTTTTCAACTTTGTTGGAAAGTGTTAAAAAGAAAGAAAATCAGCTTTATATTTACAACATGTATTTTTCAACTTTCACCAAATGTTATGGACCCTTAAAAATTGGGTTGTTAAATGAATTGCTGAATTTAGAGTTTATTCGATTTTGGGTACTGAAGCTTCTTTCACAAGGAACGCTTGTGACAGGCAGCACAAGAGCAACTTTTATAACTTTGGAAAATATTGGAATCTTATGGTTATGCTCTCTTAAAAAGTTTTCAGAAAACTTTCCAAAACCTGATGTGCTTTCATTTTTAACTACTTGCATGAACAATGCATATTTGGGGTGGAGACATTATCAATATATCCATTTCTTAACGGAATTGTTTTAGCCAAAATATGAACAAAATAAAGCCAAAACTGGAATCACTAGTATTTCTTTGATTGAACAAGGTTCTATGCATTGAAGTTTTAAATCCGTGTCCAAAGTTTGAAAGGAAAACCATCGATTCATTTCTGCTATTACAAGAGAAATGTAGGTTGATTTTAAAATGTCAATCCTAATTTCTGTGAATTGCAAGGATCACTTGTTTTGTTGTTTCAAAATATGTTTTTCCTCAGAGTTTGGAAATTTTTTTCTTTACCATAAGATTTTGGCAGTTCTAATGTAATTTTTTCTTTAGTGCTGGCTCTATACCAATTTGGCAGGGTGCAATGGATAGTGGTGTTTTCTTTCTTCGATAGAGAGAATAAAAATCACAAAATATGTCCTAAGATCATAGAAAACAAATAGTGAAATTCACTGATCGATCGTTTACAGGGAAAAAGATCATGAATTTCATCAATTTGCTGCAGGCTAAAAAAGAGAAAACTTTGGCATTCAGTTGCTTAAAAAACCTGCGAAATTTGTCAATCGGTTAATAGAAAAAATCGCTCAATTCATCAACCTGTCGTGGAAAAATGTCACAGAATTCATTTAAATGGTCGCAGAGAAAAATATCTAAGATATTTCAGTCAAACGCAAGGGAAATAAATAAATAAATAAAAAAAAAACAAGTGGGTAATTGTGATCGAAGATCGCTCAAAGGGTTTCGTTTAATATTCCTTTCAAAACATTTTATCCTTTCTTTAATAAATCCAAATGAATTTTATTTAGCAACAAAAGAAAAAGTCGTGTTTTATAAAGTAAAAATTTACAGGTCTATTTTTCTTGTTTTTTCGAAACTCTGAACCGGTCTGTTAGTGGGAGAAGCCGCTATTATATTCTGTCATAATAATATCTGTCATGTGGACTAAATGCGATATTTAAAAAATATATAATTTCAAAATTAAACATGTTGGACGCCTTTAAAATGTTAAAATATGTGAATATTTCCATAATCAGGTTTTTATCATGATTCAATACATTCCTCAAACTCATATTTACTATTCTCTATTATTCATATTGATACTCGCTTTGTATTATTCTCAAATATCTGAAAAATTCGTTAAACTTCCAATAGGACGTCAGATTTTCTTTTTAATTCTCCAATGACGTGCTATTAATCTGCTTTGTGTATATACACATACTCATACTCCTTGTATTATTGAGAAATCTTTGAAAAGTTTCGTTTTATTACCACTATGATGTCAATCAATTTTATTTCATTAATCTTTTTTTTCAACGGGTGAAACATTTTATTTCATTTTTCACGTGGAAATCGTTCAATAGAAAATTAATTATTGTAGAAAGAATTTCATTGTGGATTTTTAATTTTAGGCAACTGCTATAACGAAAAATGTTTAAATTCAATAGGAAAAGGCTATTAGAATTTTGGTTTTTTACCTCTATTTATTAAAATAATATGATTTTTTCAAATTTTAATATTTCGAGCTTCATAGCTGGTATTCAGCTATGTAAACACAAGTTTCAACTCTAAGTTATATAGTTTCTAAGAATGGCTCCCAAGGATCATCTCCATGGACAGACAACGGAGCGGGAGTAATAGGGTTTCGTGAAATGAACGAAACCCTAAAAAAAGAATTTTGACATTCTTCGACAAATTTCGCGATATTTTCCATGACTGATTCGAGAATTTCTTTGTTTCTTCTTGCAACAGATTGACGAAACTCAATTTTTTTAACTATGTGCGGCTGAATAATTTCACAATTTTTCTCAGATGCCAATTGATGAATTTCGACATATTTTCCTGTGACCGATTGACGAATTTTACGATATTTTTATATGACTGCTCAAAGAAGAGTTCAAAATTTGTCATGGAAAAATATTGCGATATTCGTCAGTCAGTCGAGGGACTTGATCGTTATTTCAAAAGGCAAAATTCTCTAGAAAATGGTGAAATTTTTTAGGCGGGAGATTCCCGTTCACGATATTTTTTGAGCAAGATTTTGGGTGCAAATCCCGCCTTGATGCAGAGTTTGTTAAAAAAATTTAGAGGGTGTACACTATACAGTATATACATTCCACTACAGACCTAAATATAACTTTTAAAAAATCATACAAGAGAGTTTCAGAAAAATAGTTGCGTCATAAAAAATTGCAAAAATCAACTTATTCATTGTTAAAAATATCTACCTTCATTCTAGCAGTTATCATAGTGAAGTTAAATGCTAGGATTTACTGGTAAAACATAACATTTACCAATCTTGAGCATTTATGGGAGATTTTAATAAATAAATAAATATATATATATAGACACACACACACACACAACTTATGTCAAAACAAAGACAGTGAGATTACAAAAAAGACATTTGTGAGACGAACAAACACAAAGGAAAAATTACTGAAAAAAAGAAATTTAATGTTGTGTAACATTTTTTACAAAAATGCTTGAAAGCAACAGAACATGTAAATTAGTTCTTAAGACATTTGTACTTTTTCCTCTTGATACTTGTAATAAAGATCTGCAACATCATCACGACTTATTCTCTTCCAACCATCTTCTTGCACATGATAAACTAAAAAAATAAAATAAAGATAAATCTAAATTTATGTAACTGACAAATAACTGAATTGACAGCCAATTTTAACTATACAAAAACATATGTATTTTAGTTTTATTATGAAATGTTAATATGTGATCACATATTTTTCTTGTTCTACATCTTTAAGGGATAACCGAGTAAAAAAACTTTTGAATTAAAAATTTAATTAATCTTTATTCTTGCTCTATATACTTATGCTTAAAGTATAAAATATGTTCAAAACCACCTTTATTTAAAAAAAAACATGACATAGAAACAAATTAAATCACTTTTTTACTTATTATTAAGTTCAATTACAGGGACGTACAAAATAATTTTTTTATAATATGAAGTAAAATCATTTGCAGTGCATTTTGAAGATGTTATACTTGAAACATAAGGAAATTTAAAAGGACCACTACGGTTCAATATAACGTATTTTCTATAGATCATGGAATGCGTAGGATTTATACTAAGTAACTAAGTTAAAGAAAAAAAAAAGTATTTGGCTTTTTAAGAAAAGTTGTCAAACAAATGTGAATTTATATGCAATTAAAATAAAATAGCAGGGGTCGATGCAGGTTTTTTTTCTTGGGGCACATTTTGTGAAAAGTAAAGGTTATTTTTGTGAAATTTTATTATATTTTTGTGAAACATAACATTTTGTAATGAAAGTCGAAATCCAGCTACTCAAATTCGAACCAAGCGTTTATTAACAAACACTTTTTAAAATACTTTTGCTGAAGTTTTCCTCTCTGGTGACCTTGTTTGTTTACAAATTATACATTTTAAAAGTCAAAGAATAATAAATAAATAATAATTTGTAAGTTTTTATAAAATGGAATTTTGTGAAAGTGCCTATTTTGCTAAAAGGAATTTTGTGAAGGGGCCCATTTTATCAAATTGAATTTTGTGAAGGAGCCCATTTTATCAAATTGAATTTTGTGAAGGAGCCCATTTTATCAAATTGATTTTTGTGAAGGGGCCCATTTTATTAAATTTATTTATGTGAAGGGACCCTAAATAGGCCCCAAATTTTGTCTGGATCGACCCATGAATAGTATTTATAAAATAATAAAAATACAATGAAGAATACAATAGAATAAAAGCTACTTATGTAAATACAATAAAACATGATCAAATACAAATATTTAATAAAATTATATAAGAAACATACTTGTGACAAAGCCACCACTGTAAGCATCTCTGTGAGTAGCATGAAAAATGGCTCTACGTGCTAAATCATAAGCTGCTTCATTTTCCATATTATAGTCATAATCAGTATCCAATACACCATAAGCATAAGTACTTCCCGAACCAACAGAGAAAATACATCCAGGAAATCTATTTCCTTCACTATCAACATAATACAATCCAGCTCCCTATATGTATAAAAAATGTTGAAAGTCAAATGTGAACAATTTTAAAGATCATTACATATACTAAAGCTCATAAAAGTGAGTAGAATAAAAAAAAAAAAAAAAATCTAAGACTTATAAAATAATTATAGAATATTAAAAAACAAGTTGGAAATTGTACATTAAAAGTGACATAGGAGGCACGTTCGTTTTATAACTAGTTTCACAATGTAAAAAAATCATCATTATTTCAGTGAAATGAATTTTATCGTCTACTATGAGCGAAATGAATGACTTTTTTTTTTTTTTTTAAATTACGTATGCTATGTTTACAAATGCAATTATTTTTTTCTACACCAAACAGCACTGTAAAATTCACCATGGAGATCTTGCTTTGCGAATGATTACGTCCATGGTTTAATATTTTTATGACTAATAATGAACGAATCTCCTGTGTTTATTTACTCTAATGGATTGAGATATTCGGCTGTTAATGTAATTTCCACTGAAGTTATCTCAGAATCTATACATTTTTTAATGTAACTCATCTCTCTCAAACAAACAATTTTATTCAAAGAAATAATTTTGAATAAAAATAGCCACCTAGCTTATGAAAAAAAGAAGTGGTTTGGCCATATTTGTTTTCCTCATTCACATGACTTGCGCTTTTATTATATAGATTACCAATAAAGAAAACTTTTATCAATATCTTTATGTTTTGATTCGATTTCCATAAAATTTGAAATGACTCAATAAAATTCTACAACGATAATATATATTAAATTTCAAACCATTCGGTTCGTAGTTACTGCACTGTTATATGTGGACAGACGGACCAGACAACAACTATAGGTGCTACGTATTTATATAATTACGAACGCATCTAAAAATATTATAATTACTACTTATAATGAATTATTTGCATCTTTGTCAGGAAGAAATGTAGCTACAGTGGAGCAAACTGTTATACGAGACTGCTCATATAACTTGTGCATAAGCTAATACTTCTGTTATATATATCATTGCACTATATTAATACATCCTTTTAGTAAACAGATAACTTGCAGCTGAAAACGTATGCTGAAATAAAGACCCTGTAATATGTAGATAAAATGCAGTTATGTTTATTCAAGCTGTCTATTTGCAGTGAGTATAAAAGATAAACTAAAATGATGACCAAGTTAAAATAAAACATCAGCTTTTATTAACAGCACTTGAAAACAAAAACACTCTTCAAAATAAAACATAATTCAGGTAATGAAACAAAAATGATAATGTTAAAAATTAAAAACCATCATTAAATATATCGCTTTGACGCTCACATTAAAAGTTTAAAAGCTTCAACAAGAAAAACTACCTACTTCATTACGTTGCAATTAAATTTAAAAATAACGTGCCTGTTGATGAATAAACATAATTAAAAGCATTCAGACATAAAGAGTTCCTCCGAAAATGAAAGTCTCTAAAAATAAAGCCATAAATACACCACTTCAAAACACTAACACGTTCTTTCAATACATAACTTCTAGTAAAACCACATATATTACCAGCTTATCAAACATCCATTTCGGAAGAAAAATAAAAACAAGTTGAAGCACTCCCAAATAAACATCAATAATCCATCAGCAGAACTGACATGTGCCGTGAAGAAGAACAGAAGCGGGACCCCCCCCCCCCTACTCCAACCTATACGGTGGAAGATTGTAGTGGATGTACGCGCCGAAAGCGCGTTCGTGGACTAGCAATGCCAACACAGCTACTGCCCATTCGAATCGGCTAGAAAAACATTGCAATGCGATATTAAAGTACATGGAAAAATAAAGTAAATGCTGTATGGATAAACTAAAAATAGGAAAAGCTGCAAAGTAAAAAAATAAGTTAAAAATATAAAGAACTGTAAATAAAGATAACTAGTTAAATATCTTATAAGTGATAGGAAAAGTTGAGGGGAATTGCTAACACAAACTTATCCAGGCATGCAAATCTTAAGGGTGCAAAATTAGAAAGGATGAAATAAAGATTTGTAGAGATATTTGCATATTTTCTTTCATTATTAATAAGATATTATGGCTGGATCACAACTGTCACACCCAGAATATTCCTACAGTATTGTATTTTATTTTCACCCTGAAGACATGAAACATGTTTTTATACTTTTATTTGCTATGTTCATACCATACTATAGCTTCAAGTAACTTCTCTAAGTATCTGAAAGATAATTTAACTTGCAAGAACTAATTAATGATTGTGGGATTTCTAGGCTATGTCATTATGTCCCATACATACATTTTTATTTTTAATAATGTTTTTTGGGGGCTGATGGAGGGGGGTTTGTGGTATATATATAAAAGTACTAAAAATTGCATTATTTTCTTTGTTATTTGCATGCATTTAAACTGGAGAAGTAAGCATAACATATTTCGAGCAAATCATCGAATTTCGCACCCCTTCTTAGAAGTCTGCAACCAAAACAAAATGACAATTTATTCCCATATTCAGGATGCTAAGCATGAAGTTTAGTTGAATTCTGTGCATTTAAACAGGTGATATAAGCATTGCATATTTCGAACAAGTCATCGAATTCGACCACCCCCCCCCCACATGACTGCAACCAAAATTGAATGACCATCTATTCCTATCACGAGGATTCCAAATTTAATGTTTTGTTTAATACTGCACAAATAAACTGGAGATGTAAGCATCGGATAAATCTGACAATTCCTTGATTTGCGGCACCCCCCCTCTTATGGGATTACTTAGTTACTTCATATGAAATTTCACCTTATTCTATTTAGTAGTTCGTGAGTTAGAGTGACCACAAAATTTGTTTCACATACAGACACATGGACAGACATTGTCTAAAATAGTCAGACTGTGTAAAAGGATCTTCTAATAAATCCACCAAAAACTGGAAGCCAAAAATTTTCAAGAATCAAATACTTTCTTATTGTATAGATAAAAGAAAGTAAAAAAGCAATAATTAAATGGGAGACAAACAAACTGGAGAAATTTATTGATCATTTCAAAAACGAAAAAGTGAAAAAGATAATATGTTAAAGGGCTTTTTTTTTTAAATTTTATTTGAAAAAAAAAAAAAAAACATGCATATACTTTATCAATACAGTTTAAAAAATACATAGTCAAGGACAGATTTAGGCCAAGATTGACAAAAACTGAGGATAGAAAATAAAATTGTATTCTTTAAGAGATTTTGAAAATACAACAAATTTCAAAGGCAGATAAGCATTTTCTTCCAAAAACAGAAAAAAAAAAAAAAAAATTCAAGTATTAAACCAGTGTTTCTTAGAAATTATTGATTGTAATTTATTAATTATCATTACATGGTCACAATACAATGAAATGTTAGTCTTCTCAGATGTTGGAAATATTGTGATATTGTAACTTATTGCAGAATTTGACCCCCCCCCCTTTTTAGCACTTTCCAACCTAGTTGAAAAGTGCTTATGACTTCGGTTTGTCTGGCCGGATGGCCGTCTGTCCGTGCTCTAACTCCCGTAAATATGCTCGGATTGCTCTGCAATTTTTATATGTTATTGTCGTTATCTATGGCACGTTCCCTATTTCAACTGAAGTGTGTAGCACTTATAGTTTTCTTACAGGGACACTCAAAAGAATTCCG